>CAUYUJ010011051.1:0-24960 GCA_963575745.1 Prorocentrum cordatum | reverse complement strand
CCCCGCCATGAGATCCACCCCCCCCCCCCAGTCTTAGGTCGGGCCTGTCCCCCTAAAGGGGATGTTGGGCAAAATATGTTTTTTAATTAGCCTGGCGCAGGACCCAACCATATGCAGTCGTGAATACCGCAAATATGAATATCGTAGTCGGTGGCGCTACCTCTGGGTAAGGGAACCGCATGCGGACACCCCCACTGGGGCCTACGGTGGAGCTCCCTATGGGGCCACGAAACGCTGCCCTGGGTGGGGGAACCGCATGCGGACACCCCCCACTGGGGCCTTCGGTGGAGCTCCCTATGGGGCCACGAAACGCTGCCCTGGGTGGGGGAACCGCATGCGGACACCCCCACTGGGGCCTTCGGTGGAGCTTCCTATGGACCACGAAACGCTGCCCTGGGTGGGGGAACCGCATGCGGACACCCTCCACTGGGGCCTACGATGGAGCTCCCTATGGGGCCACGAAACGCTGCCCTGGGTGGGGGAACCGCATGCGGACACCCCCACTGGGGCCTTCGGTGGAGCTCCCTATGGGGCTACGAAACGCGCGAGAGGTGTGCCGAGAGCAGAGGCAAGGAGGGGGAGGAGGGAGGAGGGGGAGGAGGGCGGGAAGGAAGGAGGAACGCGGGGCGCCGTCTCTTCAAAACGAGGACCCAACACCACAGGATGCTGGGAGAGAACAAAAAGTTCAACAATACTCAAAAATCGTTCCCTGCCTATTTTTATGCCCATTTTTGAATGTTCCCCCTGTAGAGGGACAGGCCCGACTTTATCCTAGATGGGGTCCGAATAAGTGGGGTCGGAGGATCGCGCTGCATCGCCGATGCATCGGCGATGCATCGGCGATGCACCAGCGATGCACCAGCGAGGCATCGTCGACATCGTCGATACGTCCGCGACGTCGGCGTGGAGAAACTCGGGCTCCGCATCGAGCCGCATCGGCGATGCATCGGCGATGCGGCGCGATCCTCCGACCCCATCTACTCCGACCCCACCTGGGAGGCCTAGATCAGAGGGGGAAGCAGAGAGCCTGGACTCGGAGATGCATACCCTGAGATCCTGGCGTTGCATGTTTTCCACGGCGGGCGCGATCGCCCAGGCTGGGGCCCTGGGGCCCTCACAGATCGAGCCAGCTCGAAAAAGGGCTCAGAGAGACGGGGCCTGGGGCTGCGATCGTGATTATGTGTTCGCGATGTTGCATGCGTCTGCTAACGGAGCTGATCTCAGGGCGCACAGCCGATGGATCAGCGCCAGGCCCCGATGGCGACTCCGCACAATCCTGGGCGGGGCAGACTGTGGGGTCGAGGAGCCCCCCACCCCTTGAGCCTCCTTGCAAGCGGCTGGGGGGTCTGAGCTGGCTGGGCCCCCGGAAAATCGGCCAGGAAAGGGGGATGAAGAGCCAAATCCGCTCAGAATCGCTCCCCGGACCCGTCCCGGGGTGTCTGGTGCAGCGTGTCGCCCCAGAACCGTTTCCCACGGTCCCGTCGCCCGAAAACAGCCCCCGAGGCCGAAAAAAACAAAAAACCTTCCCGAATCCAGAACCCAGAACAAAAAAACAAAAAAACAAAAAAAAGAAACAAAAAACGAAACCCGAACTCAGAACCCAGAACACAACAAAACAACCCAGGACAACCCAGAACCTTCCCAAACAAAACAAAAAATCTCGAACCCAGAACCTCGAACCTGCCCGCCCGCCCTGCTGGCGCGGAACCAGCGCTGGGGGCCACTTCAGACCCCAGACGGCTCCAAAAACGGAGCCTATCCCCTCCGAACGCCGCCCCTGAGGTGGGAGACAAACAGGCACTGATACGGCTACTCTTAGGTCGGGCATGTCCCCCTACAGGGGAATTTTGGAAGGAACATAAAAAATACGGAAAAAAACAACCAATGCTCAAAAGTACCCCAAAATGTTCTGACTATTTGTTGAACATTCCCCCTGTAGAGGGACAGGCCCGACTTAAGGCTACTCCCCTGGGGTGCGTTCTGACCAAAATGTCGAAACGAATCCAGCGGTGGCGACGAGGACCTCCCAGGAGGCCGAAAAAGGGGGAAAACGGGTGAAGGGCACTTTGGGTTTCTTGATAAGCGTGGGGGGGTACCCCCCCGACGGGGGTCAGCCTCGCCTCGTCGTCGCGCCGCGACGGGGGTCGGAGCGCCTTCGGCGCGCGGTGGCTGCCCGCGAAGGGGTCGATGTGGGGCTGTCGGCGGCGGTGACGCCCCCCCCGACGCTTATTAAGAAACTCTGAGTAGCGGTATGGGTGCCTTCTCCACCTCTGACTGAGCACCGCGGCGGCCTCGGCCTCGGCGTCCACCGGAAGCTCCCGCCGTAGCCCCGGCGGCGCGCCCACCCCGGCGGCGGCGAGCAGCGCCGCGCTCGGGAGCTCCCCGCGCACCGCGGAGTTCGCGGCCGCGTGCAGCAGGAAGCGCCGCCAGTGCGGGGCGGTCTCGAGCACCTCACTCGCCAGCCAGGGGAGGCCTTAAGATTAGGTCGGGCATGTCCCCGTACAGGCGGATTTTGGAGGAACAATAAACAATCTACAAAAATATTCAAAAAAAGTTTATATACCCAGACTAGTTTTTACTGCTTTTGACTCTTCCTCCTGTACAGGGACGCGCCCGACGTAACCCTAAGACGAAGCCAGGACGAGGATCAAAATCGGGAGGGCATACGTCGAGAATCCCTCCTGAGGTCTGGCGGTTCTGGAGGATGTCTCGGGCGCCGCGGCCTTCTCAGAGCGCTCCAGGACGCTCTGAGAGCGCTCGGGAACGCTCTGGAACGAATGTATCCTCGTCCTGACCCCGTCCGAAGACGGTCTTCGGACGGGGTCAGCATGGCTGTCGCTTCAACGGGGCCCACGCGAGTCGGGGCCGACCATGCGCTGCGGCATCGCGAAGAGCATCCCACGACGCCAACGGAAAAGCGCGCAAAAGCGACATCGAACACAAAGATAAATAGCCTGGAACATGACAAACTTCACCGAAGTTCCGTTTGGGGTCCTCTTGGGCGCGAGAAGACCCCATCTCAGGTTACGAAAAAAACCATGGCGGGACGTCTTTCGCAGTGTTCGGCCTCCAGGGGCCCCCACCGGGCCCCGGGGACCGTCGAAGACAGACTCTGGTGCTGCTGCACGACTGGTCCTGGGAGGTGGGTCCAGAGCGCCGAGGGTCCGCGTCATGAGCAGGTCACGAAGAGGGGCTCCGCGAGGCGGAAGCTTGGAAAGGCTCGGCCCGTTCGAAGACCCCACCACCTCCTCCGCCTCCTCCTCCTCCCCCTCCTCCTCCTCCTCCCTCTCCTCCTCCTCCCTCTCCTCCTCCTCTCCTCCTCCTCCTTCCCTCCCCTCCTCCCTCCTCCTCCTCTCCTCCTACTCCTCCTCCTCCTCTCCATCCTCCTCCTCCCCTCCTCCTCCTCCTCCTCCTCCTCCTCATCCTCCTCCTCCTCCTCCTCCTCCTCCTCTCTCCTCCTCCTCCTCTCATCCTCCTCCTCCTCCTCCTCCTCCCATCACCTCATCCCCTCGCCTCCTCCTCTCCGCCTCCTCCTCCTCCTCCTCCTTCTCCTCCCCCCATCCAAAAATATGCCAAAAAATATCAAAAATATACCAAAACTGTCCCAGGGGATTTCGGGCGAAAAAATGCCAAAATATACCACTCAAATTTATAGATCTATAGATATAATACATATATATATATACACACAAAGCAAAAAATATTGTTCCTCTATTTTTGAACACGTACTCCTCCTGTAGAGGGAAACGCCCGACTCAAATCCAGCTCCGCCGCTCCCCTCCAAGTCCCAAGGCACGGCCCCGGCGCGGCCGTGGGTGTGCCCTTCCCGCTGCGGGCGCCTCTGGGCAGCCCACGACGGCCAGCACGCACTGCGCTCGGGAGAGCGCGACGGTGAAGCGGCGGACGTTGCCGATGAGGTTGCCGGTCTCGGCGACGGCGGCGGCGACGGCCACTGCCGCGGCCACGGCGACGGCGACGGCCACGGAAGCGGCGACGGCCACGGCCACGGCCACGGCCACGTCGACGACAGCGGCGACGGCCACGGCGGCAGCGACGGTGGCAGCGACGGCCACGGCGACGGCCACGGCGACGGCGACGGCCACGGCGACGGCGACGGCCACGGCGACGGCGACGTCGACGGCCACGACCACGGCGGCGGCCGGCGGCGGCCTGGCGCTGCTCCGCGGGCCACGCGGCCCCGTTCTCGGCCTCGTCGCGGAGCAGCCGCGCCTGGATGCAGGCCTCCAGCGCGGCGGCGATGCTCCTCCGCGGGTGCCGCTCGCCGTCGCCGTCGCCGCCCGCGCCGGGGCCTGGAAGCGGCTCGAGCTCCTGCCCGGCGGCGCTCGCCAGGTGGCGGGGCTGCGCGGCTCTGAGATCCAGGCGCCGGCCACACGCAAGAGTGACACTTGTAGGCAAAGGCGACCTTTGGTGCGCGGCCTACGGGGGAGCCGCGAGGGGGGGGCCAAGCCCACGCGCGCAAGACACCACCATCGCATCGCGCTCGTCGACTGGGGGACCCCAGCGGGCCCGCACGAAAAGTCACTCCAGCGAAAGGTCACTCTTGCGTGTAGTCGAGGGCGTCACAATTTGTTCACACTGAGCGTGTTCGCCCAGCTTCGGGCCCCGGGACCGTCCCAGATCGATCTGGCTCGATAAGTCGCGCTGACGGATGGGGTCTCGGGCTCCCGTCGCGTTGTCTTGCGATGTTGCAACTAATCGCAACGTCGGATCTCTGGGGAGGGGGTGGGGGCGGCCTTCTGCTGGCGCGCGCACACGTGGGGGGGGGAGCGCCAAGGAGGTGGCCTCGGAGGCTCCTGAGAAGGCTTCCTGGGAGCCTCTGGGCGCTTCCGAGAAGGTCCGCCGCTCCTCCCTTCTTAGAGGGCCCCCTCCCCTCGCGCCAACCCCTTGTGCGCGCCGCCGATTCCAAGAGGAATCCGTACCTCATCCTCCTCCTCCTTCCTCCTCCTCCTCCTCCTCCGCCTCCTCCGCCTCCGCCTCCCAGACCAGAGAACCTGCCGACGGACGGCCTGCCCGAAGTGGAGGGTGGGGTGAACGTCCCCGCCCCAGAGGAAGTGAGGGGCAACGACACGAGGGACCAGGCTACGGGGTGACACATCGAGCTGGACTCGGCGATACCTCGCCGGCAGGTCGGCGATGGCCTCCCGGTGGCGAACCCGCACGTCCCAGGGCGGGGCGGGCCGTCAGGCCCCCGTCGTCGATGAGTGTGGGCCATGGGGGGTCGATGCGTTCCCCCCTCCTCCTCCTCCACCTCATCATCCTCCTCCTCCTCCTCCTTCCTCCTCCTCCTCCTCCTCCTTCCTCCTCATCTCTCCTTCTCACTACTACTCCTCCTCCTCCTCCTCCTCCTCCTCCTCCTCCTCCTCCTCCTCCTCCTCCTCCTCCTCCTCCTCCTGAGCCCGTCTCCCCCGAACGCTACCCCTGAGAACGGCACGGGCCACCGCGCACGCCTCCACGGGCTGCTGGAGAGCCGCGCGTCGGGAGGCGGGTGCGGTGCGGGGCTCCCAGGAAGTGCCTCTTCGCGGCCCTCTCGCGTTGCGAGAGCCATCGTGGAGGGCTCTCGGCGTCACCTTGGGGCCCCCCGGGGGCCCCTCGGGGGCCCTGGTAGGGCTCTCGGTGCCGGGGAAGGGGGCGAGACCTTCGGGGGAGTCACGCTGTGAAAAGTCACGACGTCGGAGGTCTGGAGAGCTGCCGCACGGTGAGGCTTCTTGGGAGGGGAGCGCATCCGAAAGGCCCGCCTAACCAGCCTCGGACTGACCCCTATCCCTAAGATTCACAAGCAAGAAGGCGACGACAATCCTAGGGATGCGACCTCAGAAACGGAGAAAATCCGTGAAATCGGCATCGAGATGAGGCGATGCCAATCATAGGCACAGGGACATGTTCCACGCTGGTAACCGTCGTCTCCCGCCAGCGCTTGCCCGTTCTGGAGCTCGAGGCCGCCACGGCTCTGGGTGGTCTCGGGGGGGGGGGGCGGCCGAGTCGGGGCACGAGTCGTTGCCGACCTTGCAGACGTGCTGCAGCGGATTTTTGCTCGGAGCTCTGCCAATGCGGAACCCCGAGACGGCACGCGAAAAACAAAGTGAGTGTCGCGTGGATTGTTTGTAGTCTTCACTCCTGGCCAACAAAAATCCGCACGATATTCCCTTCGAATTCCGGAACGACATTCTCCAGGGCAATCCGGGCCCATCCCATCGATTTCCGAACGACATCCGCTCTACGATGTTGACGCCATGAGACGAGTGTTAGGTCGGGCGTGTCCCCCTAAAGGCGGATGTTGGACGAAAAAAATAAGACCCCAAAAATGCTCCAAAAATACTCAAGAATGGTCAACAAATCGTCCACATACTATGTTTGGTCTATTTTCGAATACTCCCCCTGCAGGGGGACAGGCCCGACTTAACACGACTGCTCCTGAGCCCGCGGGAGAGCTGGAGAGCTGGGAGCGGGGCGACGAAGTCTGCACACACGTCAACTGCTCCCTGGCCAGGCCCCTCCTGAGCCCAGCAGCGGCGTGTAACCTCCTCCTCTCCCCTCCTCCTCCTCCCCCCCCCTTCTCATCCTCCTCCTCTCCTCTCCTCCTCCTCTCCTCCTCCCTCTCCCCCTCCTCTCCGCCTCCCCCGCCTCTTTCCGCCCTTTCCGCGCCTCCTCTCTCTCCTCCCGCCTCCTCCTCCTCCTCCGCCTCCTCTCCGCCCCTCTTCCTTCGCCCCCTCTCCCTCCTCCCCCCCTCACCTCTCGCTCCGCTCTCCTCCTCCTTCCTCCTCCGCCTCTCCTCCTCCCCTCCTCACCCTCCTCCCCCTCCTCTTTCCTCCCCCTCCTCTCTCCTCTCCTCCTCTCCGTCCTCCTCCCCTTCCTCTCTCTCCTCTCCTCTCCTCTCCTCCTCCCCTTCTCCTCCTCCTCCTCCTCCCGCCTCCTCCTCTCCTCTCCCTCCCCCTCCTCCCCCCTCCTTCTCCTCCTCTCTCCTCTCATCCTCCTCCTCTCCTCCTCTCCTCCTCCTCTCCTCCTCCTCCTCCCCCTCTCCCCTCCCCTTCGTCCTCCTCTTCCTCCTCTCCTCTCCTCTCCTCCTCCACCCTCCCTCTCTCCTCCTCTCCTCTCCTCCTCCTCCTCCTCTCCTCCTCCCCCCTCCTCTCCTCCTTCCTCCTTCCTCCTTTCCTTTTCCTTGTCCTCCTTTTCCTGTCTCTCTCCTCCTTCCTTCCTCCTTCTTCCTCTCCGCCCTCCTCCTCTCCCTCCCTCCTCCTCCTCCTCCTTCCTCCCTCCTCTCCGCCTCCTCCTCCTCGTCCTCCTCCTCCTCCTTTTCCTGTCCTCCTTTTCCTTGCCCTCCTCCTCCTCCTCCTCCTCCTCCTCCTCCTCCTCCTCCTCCTCCTCCTCCTCCTCCTCCTCCTCCTCCTCCTCCTCCTCCTCCTCTTCCTCATCTTCCTCCCCCTCCTGGCTTGGCCAGGATGGCGCATACGCAGCTCCTGGGTTCAGGATGGGCCTGGCCAGGGAGCAGCGGATGCGTGCGTGTGTAGACGTCGTGGCCCGAGGGCGGGGACACGGTGCGGCATAGCACGCGCACGCAGAGAGTACGACGACAGCCTTCTTGGCGGGCCGTCCCCCCCCCCCCGCCCGCAGCCCCCTTTGAGCGCGCGCGCCGCCAGCCTGCAGCGAGGCCGCGTGGCTCGGGTTGGCAGAAGACCAAAAAGAAACGGCGTCCCCAGCCGAGGGTTAAGTCGGACACGTCCCTCCACAGGGGAAATATTCAAAAGTAGTAAAAAAATAGTCTGGGGACGATTTTCCGACAAGCTTTGACTATGTTTGACTATTTTTTGGTATTTCAACTTTTAATCAAAAATCCGCCTGTAGGGGGGACATGCCCGACCTAAGCCAAGGGGGGGCAGGCCTGGGAGGACCCCAGTGGGGAAGATCGAGGAGGACCGAGGTCCCAGACCCCCTCGCAATGGGAAAACGTCACTACATAAGTTTTTCGCTACTTTCGGCCTCCAGGGGGGGCCCTTGCCGGGCCTCGGAACCGTCAAAAACCAACTCAGGATGAAAAACTGGTCCTGGGGAAGGGGTCCAGACCTCTAGGGGTCGACCTTGCGAAAAAAAGGGCGTCGGGGGTCTGGGCCTCGAGGTTCGAGGCCTCTTGTGCGACTCTGGAGGTTCTCGTCGCCACAGCTGGACGCAGCTCGAGAAGCTGCCCAGGGGGGGTGTGACCCCTGGAGAGGTCCAGGGGCCGATCTCGCGCCCCGCGATGCGCGACGCGCGATTATCTTCGCGCCCTCGCGCCACCCCCTTTGAGAAAGGCAGCCGCTCTGGCCCAGACCGCGACGCGCGAAGCGCGACTGTCCTCGCGCCCCCACAGGTGACCTACAGGAAGCCCGAGCGGGCCTCTGGAGGGCGGATGTCTGCCTTCGTGCCGCTGTTTGGTCTTCCAGTTGGACAGCGTCGTGGATTTTCGGGGGCGGCCAAGAGGGGGGCGTCCAAGAGGGGGGGGGCGCAAATCACGGCCGGCGACACGTGCGCGCCCCAGGGGGGGGGCATTGAAAGAAGAGAACATGACAAAAAAAAAAAAAAAAAAAAAAAAAAAAAAAAAAAACAACAACAACAACCACCACCACCACCACCACCACCACCACCACCACAACAACAACAACAACAACAATCATTTAAGACTGGGGACACTCCGTTCTCACCAGTGCCAGGGTTTTCATAGGAGGCGGGCAATACCCCCACTTTGTGGGGGGGCCGGTTCAAGCTCTACAAAATTTCCAAACGACTCTTCGCCACCACCCACACCCAGCTTCCCGCCCTATGACGTTCGGACACTCCACTTCGTGGCATGCGGACGACCGTGGCTACTATTCAGGGCCCCGCGGCCGACGACGACGGCGTGCGCGCGCGAAGAAAAAACGAATGTGTCCAATATTGTATTATTTGACAGGGATGATGGCCCTGGCATGCGCGCAACCGTTGTTGCAGAAGTTCGAAGCACGTGAAAAAGTTGCTCGCAAGAGCCCGTTTGACAGACATGTTGAAAAAATATTGGGTTTCCTCAGAAATCCGCAAGAGCGCGCAAGATGAATTTTTGAAACTTTTTTTTTGAAAAACCATTGGGTTTTTTCATGTTTTTATGTTAAAATCGCTACGAAAACTAAGGTTTTGGAAGGATTTCATCTTGCGCGCGCGAGTGTGCACTTCGTGTCATTTTTTGCAAAGGATTCTTGAAGTTTGGTTATGTTAGAACAAGAGATTTCATTTTATAGTGTTTTTTGCAAGGGAAAGCGGGCGTCAACAAAACAACCGGATCTGGTATACCCCGTTCTGCCTGAGACTTCCTCACGAAGATGATGAAAATGAGGCTGCGGCCTAGGCGCGGCGAGGGGGTCGTGCACCAGGGGCCCCAACAATAATTATTCTTTAGAAGTAATAATGTTCAACAACAACAACAACAACAATCACTTTACCCGAACGCTCAGTGTTCTCACCAGTGCCAGGGTTTTCATGCGACGCCAGCCAATACCCCACTTTGTGGGGGGGCAGTGCAAGCTCTACCAAATATCCACACGACTCTTCGCCACCACCCACACCCAGCTTCCCGCCCTATGCCGTTCGGACACTTCACTTCGTGGCCTGCGGACGACCGTGGCTACTACACTGGCGTGGAGTACACACCCACAGAAGTTGTTAAGCCTACGTTCGTACACCCACAGAAGTTGTTAAGCCTTGTTAACCCACAGAAGTGTTAAGGACGGCGCCCTGTGGCAGATGCGTAGATGATATGGACATGATATCCTGGATCCTATGTGCAGCCTGCTTGGGGTAGTTGAATCACATCTTAGGGAAATTCCTGAGGATGTGGGAATACACAAGCGAGAGAGGATATGGTTTCCCGATTGTTAGGCGGAGTGAGTTAAAGAAGCCCAAATGGTTTTTGGAGATTTCGGCGTGCGCGCGCGAAGAAAAAACGACTCTGTCCCGCATGGTATTATTTGACAGGGATGATGGCCCTGGCAGGTGCGCAACCGTTGTCGCAGAAGTTCGAAAAAGTTGCTCGCAAAAGCCCGTTTGACAGCAATGTTTAAAAAGTGTTGGGTTTCCTACGAATCCGCAAGAGCGCGCGGGATGAGATTTTGACATTTTGTGTTGAAAAACCATTGGTTTTTTGATGTTTTTATGTTAAAATCGCTGCGAACACTAAGGTTTTGGAAGGATTTCGTCTTGCGCGCGCGAATGTCACTTTACCTTATTTTTTGCAAGGGATTCTTGAAATTTGATTATATTAGAACAAGAAATGTCACGCGAGTGTTTTTGCGAGGGAAAGGGGAAGGAAACAAAACAAACCGGATCTTGATCACATCGAAATTAACTGAGGCGTCTCACGAAAATGATGAAAATGTTAGCTTGCGGCTAGGCGCGCAGGGGGGCCGTGCACCAGGGGTCCCAACAATAATTATTCTTTAGAATAATAATGTTCAACAACAAACAACAACAACAACAACAACAACAACAACAATCATTTTAGACGGGGACACTCCGTTCTCACCAGTGCCAGGGTTTTCATAGGAGGCGGGCAATACCCCCACTTTGTGGGGGGGCCGGTTCAAGCTCTACCAAATTCCAAACGACTCTTCGCCACCACCCACACCCAGCTTCCCGCCCTATGACGTTCGGACACTTCACTTCGTGGCTGCGGACGACCGTGGCTACTACACTGGCGTGGGGTACACACCCACAGAACTTGGTCACTTATTCGGGGCGCGCATTTGCCCAGCATGGTGCAATTGTGCCATGCTGGGCACATGCGCGGATGGTATTATTTGACAGGGATGATGGCCCTGGCAGGTGCGCAACCGTTGTCGCAGAAGTTCGAAAAAGTTGCTCGCAAAAGCCCGTTTGACAGAAATGTTTTAAAAAGTGTTGGAACAAAACAACAACAACAATTACTAGCACGTGGGGACACTCCGTTCTCACCAGTGCCAGGGTTTTCATAGGAGGCGGGCAATACCCCCACTTTGTGGGGGGGCCGGTTCAAGCTCTACCAAATTTCCAAACGACTCTTCGCCACCACCCACACCCAGCTTCCCGCCCTATGACGCTCGGACACTTCACTTCGTGGCATGCGGACGACCGTGGCTACTATTCAGGGCCCCGCGGCCGACGACGACGGCGTGCGCGCGCGAAGAAAAAACGAATGTGTCCCGCATGGTATTATTTGACAGGGATGATGGCCCTGGCAGGTGCGCAACCGTTGTTGCAGAAGTTCGAAAAAGTTGCTCGCAAAAGCCCGTTTGACAGAAATGTTTAAAAAGTGTTGGGTTTCCTACGAATCCGCAAGAGCGCGCGGGATGAAATTTTGACATTTTTTTGTTGAAAAACCATTGTTTTTTATGTTTTTATGTTAAAATCGCTACGAAAACTAAGGTTTTGGAAGGATTTCGTCTTGCGCGCGCGAATGTCCACTTTACCTTATTTTTTGCAAGGGATTCTTGAAATTTGATTATATTAGAACAAGAAATGTCATTTTCTATTGTTTTTTGCAAGGGAAAGCGGATTACAACAAAACAACCGGATCCTGTACACACCCTCTTTTCTGAGGCTTCCTCACGAAAATGATGAAAATGTAGCTGCGGCCTAGGCGGCGCAGGGGGGCGCGCACCAGGGGGCCCAACAATAATTATTCTTTAGAATAAATAATGTTCAACAACAACAACAACAACAACAACAACAACAACAACAACAACAACATCAAAAACAAAAACAAAAACGAAACATCGTCCCCAGACTATCTTTTAAGTATTATTGAATGTTCCTCCTGTCGAGGGACGTGCCCGATTTAACCCCAGTCATCACCCCCCTCTTTGCCGCCCCCGAGATATGATGAGTATGCGCTCCTGCTGGCCCTGGTAGTCCTCCACGGTGCCAACGCGGACGGCGTCGAAGCCCTCCGAGCGCAGGACGGCGCGCACCTTCTGCACCTGGCGGCGGAAGGCACACACGATGCCGATGTCGTCGAAGGACACCTCCGGAAGAACAGCAAACTGCGGCAGGTTCGTGTCGCGTCCAGCTCTAATAGAATCCTACTAGAGCTGCGTCCAGCTCTAATAGAATCCTACTAGAGCTGCGTCCAGCTCTAACAGAATCCTACGAGAGCTGCGTCCAGCTCTAACAGAATCCTACGAGAGCTGCGTCCAGCTCGAATGGAATCCTACGAGAGCTGCGTCCAGCTCTAATCGAATCCTGCGAGAGCTGCGTCCAGCGACCCCGGCGTTGGTTCCTGGCACCGCGGGGATCGTTCCACCTTGAACGATCGGGCATTTCCAAAGCGTCAGGTCGTTCAACATCGACCGATTCTGGGACGCCGGCGGTCGCCGGCGGCGTTCAACGTGAAACGCCGGCGGCGGGGTCGCCGCAGGTCGACACGACGCGAAACTACCGTACATGAACATGAACTCTCTTTCTCTTTTTCCACGGCGACCACCTCTGCGCAGCATCTGGGTGACGACTGAGGGACCAGAAAGTGCGATCCAAGGGCAAGATGGTCACGTGGGGTTCATGGGACACGGAAAAAGCTGGGCTCGTGTCATTTTGTAGGGTTTCCAGGCCTGCTGTGATCCACGCGGCGCTGCGCTTGGACATGGTCATGAACATTCGGAGGTCCACTCGGATTCCTTGGGTCGGCGCTGAAGCCTCCCTTCTCGCGACCCTTTCCCCAGCGTTAAGTCGGACACATCCCTCTAGTTACAGGGGGGAATACTCCAAAATGGTCAAAAAATAGTCTGGGGACGATTTTTGCACATGTTTGAAAATTTGGGGCGTATTCTTTGGCCTTTCCTTTTATTTGTCCACCAAAAACCGACCTAACCCCAGCGCGCGGAGCGCGCCGGAATCGCCGCCCGAGGGCGGGGGGCGGGGGATCCAACGTTTTGAGTCGGGCATGTCCTCCTGCAGGGGGATTTTGGACGAACAAAAAAAAAATCAAAAAAAATGCCCAAAAACGATCAAAACATCATCGAATCATCGTCCCCTGACTATTTTCATTACTATCTTTTACCCCTTCCCCAGCGCGCGGAGCGCGCTGGAATCGCCGCCCGAGGGCAGGGGGAGGGGTGTCCAACGCCAGCCCTGAGGAGCCCGCGCGGCCCTCCGAAAGTCTCAGAGTCTACGGCCCATGGCTCGCTTGGGCCCTGCAGCCTCGGGGGAGGTCTCCCGGCGCAGCGCCCGCACCAGCTCCAGGACCGCCAGGGCCTCCTCCGGCAGGGCCGGACCTCAGCGTTGTCTTTCGCGGTGCTGCTGGGTGTGTGTTTTCGTGTCGCCCTGCCTGTTCTCCTGTGCCTCCCTGCCAGGGCGAGAAGCAGAAAACACAGCCGGAGTCCAGCAAAACAGCGTTTCGGTCCAGCCCTGTCCTCCGGGTTGTGGTACGAGTGCGCCATGTCTGGCCGGGAGAGGCAGTGCTGGTCTAGAAGAGAAGGCGGCATAAGCACAAACGTTTGGCGCTCCGCGCGGATTTCTTGGATCTGAGCTGGACCCCATTCCCTGGCGCGCGGAGCGCGCCAGGGGCGGCGCCGGAGGCGCCGCCAGGGGGGCCCAACGCAGACCAAAGAAATCCGCGCGGAGCGCCAAAGGCATATGTTTATGTCGTTGTTTCTTCTTCGATGGTTCGAGTTGGTCATGTCCAGCTGCTGCCGGCCGCGCACCCCGACGAACAGCATCGGGAAGCCGCGCTTCGGCAGCACCTCGAGGCGCTCGAACTTGTGCACCACCTCTGGGTTGGCACACGGCATGAGGCTCCCGTCGTACCGGGTGGTCGAGAGGAGCTCCAGGATGGCAGGGTGGGACCGGTAGTTGCGGCTCAGGCGGACTGCCCACGGCGAATCGGGGTGCTGCCACCTGAGCGATGACAAGAGACGGGTCTTGCGCGAGAAGACATAGCGAACTCCCGCCGCGGCCTACGCAGGTCGCCAGCGTGGCACAACGCGCGAAGAAGAGGGCGCTTGCGCGCGGCACCTCACCTGCGGCAAAAAGGTGGCGCGCGAATGGCCGCCCAGCCGACCCGCTCTGCTCCTTCGCTCACCGCCACGTCGATTCCTCCTCCCTCCTCTGCCCCTCCTCTTCCTCTCCTCCCTCCTGGGATAGGGAGGGGGCGAGGGAGGTGGTGGTGGTGGTGTATACTTTTTGGCCACGTACCTGGGGTGCTCGCAGAGCCGCTCCAGCAGGGACTGGCTCAGCATCCTGGCAGGAGAGCCCAAAATCGAATCGATGAGTCGGATCGGCGATCGACATGAATCGGACCGGCAGAAATCGTCAGCCGAGTCGGGAAGAGTCGGATCGGCAAACATCGGCAGGCCAGTATGCCTCCGAGAAGAGATCGGCACCCGAATCGGAATCCCGAGTCGAAGCGAATCGGAATCAGAAGCAGTCGAAATCGAACCGAATCGAATCTCGGGCGCACGCAAACATGGATTAGCGATCCAATCCATGGATTTGGCGTGCGGTCGCCAACTCCACGGATCCGGGGAGGTGCCCTCGCCAAAATGCGGCAGGTACCGCCTCGCTCGGCGGCGGAAATCCGCGATTCCCCATGGAAACGGGACCCGTCGCTAATCCACGCCCCTTTGATCCATGTTTACCATCGAATCAAATCGAATCGGGGGAATCGAAACGAGCCTCAGGTCGGGCATGTCCCCCATACGAGCGGATTTTGGAGGAAAAACACGAAATGCACAACAAATGTTCAAACATTGTCAACAAAAAAACACTCAAAACATCGTCCCCAGGCAATGTTTCGACTATTTTCGAATATTCCTCCTGTAGATGGACAGACCCGACTTGAAACGAGCCCTGTCCTGGCCCCCTCGGGGGAATCGAAACGAGCAGGAGGGAGGAGGGAGGAGGGAGGAGGGAGGAGGGAGGAGGGAGGAAGAGGAGGGGGAGGAGGAGGAGGAGGAGGAGGAGGAGGAGGAGGAGGAGGAGGAGGAGGAGGAGGAGGAGGAGGAGAAGTAGGGCGAGGAGGAGGGAGGAGGGAGGAGGGAGGAAGAGGAGGAGGAGGAGGAGGAGGAGGAGGAGGAGGGGGAGGAGGAGAAGGAGGAGGAGAAGTAGGAGGAGGAGGAGGAGGAGAAAGAGGAGGAGGGAGGAGGAGGAGCCCCGTCCTGGCCCCCTCGGAGCACCCCCCACGCTGCGCGGCGCGGCACACCGGCCCCAGCTGCTTGGGGTCCCCGGCGAGCAGCACCTTGGCCCCCGGGGCGCCCAGCACCAGCGCAGCGTAGCACTCCGGCTCGAGCGCCTGGCCGTCGTCCTTTTCGTCGTCGTCGTCGTCGTCGTCTTCGTCGTCGTCTTTTTCGTCGTCGTCGTCGTCCTTTTCGTCGTCGTCGTCGTTTTCGTCGTCGTCGTCGTCTCCTCTCTTCCCCCTCCTCCCTCCTCCTCCCTTCCTCCCTCCCCCCTCCCTCTCCCTCCTCTCTCCTCTCTCCTCCCTCCTCCCTCCTCCCTCCTCCCTCCTCCCCCCTTCCCCCCTCACCCCTCCGCCCTCCCCCCTCCGAGCGCCTGGCCGGCCTCGTCGACGGTGGAAGAAGGAAAAAACAGCATACACCTAGGCTTTCGGAGGTGCGCGAGGGCCCAGCTATATCCGACGCTCCAAAAAAAATCGGAGCGGGCGGTTTTGGACCGTGTTCGGCCTCTGGGGGCCCTCGCCGGGCCTCGGGAGCATCAAGAACGGCTCCGTACGAAGAACTGGCCCCGGGGAAGGGGTCCAGACCTTTGGGGCCCGCGCACCGACAAGATTGGAGCAGCCGGAGGTCTGGGGATACCTTGGATCGGCGCCAGACGCGACGCCAGGGGGGTCTGACGCAGATCCAACAGAGCCTCGTGGAGCGCCGAATGCTCATGCCTATGCGGCTTTCCTTTTTCGCGATGAGGACGTAGTCGAAGGCGATGTCCCTGCCCGCGCTGCCCAGCACGCCGCGCAGGCCCCAGGCCGCCCGCAGCGTGCAGACGATGACTGCGGCGCTCTCCACCTGAGCGGCGAAAAAACCGGTCCCACGCGAGGAGACACAGCAGTCCGACGCCGCGGCTGACGCTGGCCGCCAGCGTGGCACAACGCGCGGAGGGAAGCTTACGCGCCAAAGTCCGCGCGGTTGACCCCAAGTTCCTGGCTGCGCTCACCTCGTCCACGTCAGGGTACTGGAAGCAGCCTGTCTGCTGGTTGATGCAGCAGTACGGGAGCACGTCGCCCCGCGCCACGATCTGCTGCAGAGGACGCCTGGGCTCGTTGAAGCGCAGCAGCATGCCTAGAAGAACGAAGAGCAGCGTAAACAGAAATAAACTTTCGGAGCTCCGCGCGGACTTCTCGAGTCTGCGCTGGAGCCCCCTGGCGGCGCTTCTGGCGCCGCCCCTGGCGCGCTCCGCGCGCCAGGGAGGGGGGCCAGCGCCGATCCGAGACATCCGCGCGGACCTCCGAGAAGCTGATGTCCATGCCACCCTTCTTCCTCGAGCTCGCATGCAGGAAGCGGGACCCGAGGGAAGCGCGCCCCTGGGCCCAAGGGGCCTTCCCGCAGGACGAAGCCTGCATCCCGAGTGGTTCTGCGGACGGGCCCCATCAGCGATGGGCAGCTTTTCCACCACCGCTACCACACGTAGGACGGGGTAGAAGGAGGACGAGGTCCTCCTCCTCCTCCTCCTCCTCCTCCTCCTCCTCCTTCTCCTTCCCCCCCCACCTCCTCCTCCTCTCTCCTCCTCCTCCTCCTCTCCTCCTCCCACCTCCCTTCCTCCTCCTCCCTCCCCCTCCTCCTCCTCTTCCTCATCCTCCTCCGCCTCCTCCTCCTCCTCCTCCTCCTCATCCTCCTCCTGGGGGAAGGAGACTCCAGGCCTGCCACACAAGGTCCGAGCAGACGGTGTTGGAGGATCGCGCCGCATCGCCGATGCATCGCTGATGCGGCTCGATGTGGAGCCCGTGTTTCTCCACGCCGACGCCGCCGATGCATCGCCGACGTCGCCGATGCATCGCCGATGCATCCCCGATACACTTGGCGGCGCGCAGAGGGGTGCAGGTGGAGGGGGGAAGGCTTCTTCGAAGGAGGCTGCTTCTCAGAGGGCGCGGGCCTGACATCTGCAAAGAGGGCCCGCGCCTTCTGAGAAGCAGGGGTGCTTCTACGAAGCCTTCCGCCTTCCCCCCTACCCCTGCCCCCCACTGCGCGTGGCCCACACACCGCGAAGCCCCAGGGCCAGCGCACCGAAGGACGCGCCTCCCCTCGGGACCCGTTTCCTGCATGGCGGGCGACTGCCGACGGGGGTCACGCCGCCCCCGTCCCTGGGCTGCAGCCGCCGGTGGACCGTCTCGACCAGGAGGTCGCAGGCGATTTCCTGTGCGGCGAAAGACGGACCCTGCCCTCACCGATCAGCGATTCGGGCAACTCGACGGGCGGCGGAGGTGGGGTTCGGAATTCGTCGAAGGCGTGGCGAAATAAGAACCCTACCCGCACCTCCCATTGATTCTGAATGATCGATGGCTGGTGGGGGTACAGCCGGACCTAGGACAGAAGAGCATCCTTCAAGAACATGAGACCCCTCGCCGGCCCAAACCGAAGAACATTCGAGGGTGCCCTCCCCCAGGACGCACAAGAGCATCCAGCAGACACGAAGAACATTAGGGCACCCTCACCGAACCGACCTCGTTCTTATATCGGCGGCGAGCGAGGAGGGAAATGAGAAGGAGAAGGCCTTCTCAGAAGGCGGTGGGACTTCTCAAAGCCCTCTGACCTTCTGAGAAGCTTGCTGTGCCGTCGGGGGAGGCTCAGAACATTTCTCAGAAGGCCAGGGGACTTCCGAGACTCCTGAGAAGGCCCGCCCCTTCTCACTTGCCCCCCCCCACCTCGCTCGCCGCCGATTATACCTCGGTCCGACCGCAGGGCTCGGAAGTCGCAGGCGGATCTCCGTCGGCGCGCACAGCAGCATGCGCGACGCGGGCGGCGGCTGCGGCGCCTCGGCGTCCGCGGCGGCCGAGAGCGCCCGGACGTGATCGAGCAGCAACTGGCAAATCGCCTCGCGGGCGTGAAGCGAACGGGCCCTGGGGGCAATGGGTCCTTATAGAGGCCTCCCAAAACGGGGGCCAAGTGTTCACGGTGAGGCAGGGATCGACCTGAACGGTGCTTTTCGTTGTCGTTTCGTTTTCGTTGTTCCTCGTATTATCTTCAATCCGCCGCTGCTGCAGAACCAAAAACGAAACGAAAACGGCCCAGGAGAACGCCAAAACACCGTTCAGATCGACACCTTCGGTGAGCGCACTGGACAGGCAACAACTAGATTAGGAACCCAGGGACTGGAAGCTGGTGGATCACCAACTGAGGCTTGGCCATGGATATCACCGACGCCCTCATCAGACAAGAATAACCCGGAGTCTGAAGCCTCATGGGCACATTCCTTGACGAACAGACCAACCCTCAGATGGAGTCGCCGATGCACCGGCGACGTGGGGGATGAATCAGCGCCGTCGGCGGGGAGAACATCGGGCTCCGCATCGAGCCGCCTCGAAGATGCATCGGCGATGCGGCGCGATCCTGCGGCCCCTTCTGCTCCGACCTTGTTCGGCAGGCCTGGAGCCTCGGACCCCGGGGCCTTCCCCCAGGACCAGCTTTAGGTCAGGCGTGTCCTCCTACAGGCGGATCTTAGACGAAAAGATTCAAAATCCGCCGACCCTGTCGGCGTGTGTGGGGTGTCTGTCTGGTCCCGTCGACTGGGAGCCTTATTTCGTCCCCTCCTTCCCATCCTCCTCTCCCTTCCTCGTTCGGGGAACGGGTTCGCAGCTTGAGGGAAGTCCATCCACGTCCTCATTACGTGAAAGAGAAGTCCGTTCCCTTTGTCCCTTCCCCGGCGGAGGGGGGGTCCCAGGGGGGGGGGGTCAGATTCGCATCGCCTCTGGGGATCCTCCTCTCCCACGCCGGTCCTTCTCCGGCGCGCCGGTCTTCCTCGGGTCCTCCTCCCCAGGTGGGGAGGAGTCCCAGGCAGGGGAGGGGAGTCAGATACGCATCCGTCCCCCAGGGGGGGGGGGCCCAGGGGGGAGTCCGTTTCCTCCTCCTTCTCCTCCTCCTCCTCCTCCTCCTCCTTCTCTTCCTCCTCCTCCTTATCTCCGCCTCCTCCCCCTCCTCCTCCTTCTCCTCCTCCTCCCTCTCCTGGTCGTCGTCGTTGTCTTTCAGGGTCGGCGGCACCGGCCGTCAGGCTTTCACATTGATCAAAAAATATCCTAAATGAATCCCAAAATAATCAAAAATCGTCCACATACTGTTTCTGGACTATTTTTGGATGTTCCTATTTTTGAACGTTCCTCTCCTGTTGAGGAACAGGCCCGACTTAAGACCAGCTCTTCCTGCAGCCCCGAGGGGCCCGTGGAGGGCCCCCCCCCCCAAAAAAAAAACGGGGCAGGAGTAGCTTGGGAGATTCGACGAGAAGGCGGCGACGTGACATGGACGCATATACTTCTGCGAGCGGCATTCCGAAGGTTCGCAGGTCCCCAATCGAGGGAAAAACAATGAGTAACTAAGTGAACCCCTGAGTCACTAAGGAAGACACAAGGTCCAAAAGGAGACTGTGGGCAAGGGATTTGAAACGTCGGCGGGGCAGCAACAACATGACATGGCCCCCCAGAGACGGCGAGGTCCCGCTCAGGTCCGCGCAGTGCCTCACTCCGCTGGACCCACCAGCAGTCTTCGAAAGTGGCACGCCCACCAGCAGCCCTCGAAAGTGGCGACAGTTTCGTAGATCGCAGCCCCCCAGGGACGGCGAGGTCTCGCTCAGGTCTACGCGGTGCCTCACTCCGCTGGACCCACCAGCAGCCCTCGATAGTGGCGACTGTTTCGTAGATCGCAGCCCCCTGGGACGGCGAGGTCTCGCTCAGGTCTGCGCGGTGCCTCACTCCGCTGGACCCACCAGCAGCCCTCGAAAGTGGCGACAGTTTCGTAGATCGCAGCCCCCCAGGGACGGCGAGGTCTCGCTCAGGTCTGCGCGGTGCCTCACTCCGCTGGACCCACCAGCAGCCCTCGAAAGTGGCGACACTTTCGCAGATCGCAGCCCCCCAGGGACGGCGAGGTCTCGCTCAGGTCTGCGCGGTGCCTCACTCCGCTGGACCCACCAGCAGCCCTCGAAAGTGGCGACACTTTCGCAGATCGCAGCCCTCGAAAGTGGCGGCATTTTGAGGGCAGTCCGGGCCCCGGCAAGCGGCGGGGCGGCCGCGGACCGTCGGCCTGGCCAGCGGCAGGCGCTGATCGGCGGGGCGGCCGGGACCGTCGACCCGGACCCCAAGAGGGGCCGACGGGGACGACGACGACCGACGGACGACGACGACGACGTCGACGACGACGGCAACGACGACGGCGACGACGACGACGACGATCGAAAGCGAGAGCGAGAGAGAACGACAGCAGGGCCACGAAGGGCACGAAGTAGGCCACGAAGGGCGACAGCGGGGACACGAAGGGAATGCGTATGGGGCCACGAAGAGTGCGAACGAGCGGGGGCCACGAAGTGCAGATAATGCGGGGCCACAGAAGGCAACTATGGGGCCACTGAGGGTAGCAACTGGGCCACGTAGGACAATGAGGGGGACACAAATGGCGACAGCGGGGCCACGAAGGGCACGCACATGGGGCCACAACGGGCGCGACTCCTGGGTGCCTGGGTGTCGGGAGCGCGGCGCTTGGGCAAATTGCAGGAAATTCCAACGCAATGCTATTCTTCAGTCAGTTGCAAGCAAATCTCCAGCGAGAGCGCGACTCCAGAGCTCCGGGAGAGCGATTCGTGAATAAATTGCAAGGAAGTCCCAAGCGAGAGCGCGATTCCTGAATGAAATGCGAGGAAGTCTTGGGCGGCAGCGGGGTCCTGCCTAAATTGTAAGGAAGTCTCAGGCGGGAGCCGTTGTTGTTGTAACCCAGGGGCCAGGGGCCCAGTTTGAGCTGTCAAAAAAACCAGGTGCGAGCGTCGAGGGGCACACTTCGATTGAGAAAAAACTATATGCACCGGTGGGGGGGATCAACAATAATTATTCTTCAGAAGTGAGAATTCAACAACAACAACAACAACAACAACAACAACAACAACAACAACAACAACAAAAACAACAACAACGACAACGACGACGACGACGACGACGACGACGACGACAACCACAACAACAACAACAACAACAACAAAAACAACAACAACAACAACAACAACAACAACAACAATCACTTTACCCGAACGCTCAGTGTTCTCACCAGTGCCAGGGTTTCATGCGACGCCAGCCAATACCCCCACTTTGTGGGGGGGCAGTGCAAGCTCTACCAAATATCCACACGACTCTTCGCCACCACCCACACCCAGCTTCCCGCCCTATGACGTTCGGACACTTCACTTCGTGGCCGGCGGACGACCGTGGCTACTACACTGGCGTGGAGTACACACCCACAGAAGTTGTTAGGACAGCGCGCGCGGGTAGAAATATTGAAAAGTCGTGCAGGTGTTTTTCGAGGACCTACGGTGCGATTCGTGTGATTTTATGATGCGCGGTGCTAAAATTCTTAAGAAGCCCAATGGTTTTGGAGATTTCGGCGTGCGCGCGCGAAGAAAAAACGAATGTGTCCCGCATGGTATTATTTGACAGGGATGATGGCCCTGGCAGGTGCGCAACCGTTGTCGCAGACGTTCGAAAAAGTTGCTCGCAAAAGCCCGTTTGACAGAAATGTTTAAAAAGTGGTGGTTTTCCTACGAATCCGCAAGAGCGCGCGGGATGAGATTTTGACATTTTTTTGTTGAAAAACCATTGGTTTTTTGATGTTTTTATGTTAAAATCGCTCCGAACACTAAGCTTTTGGAAGGATTTCGCCTTGCGCGCGCGAATGTCCACTTTACCTTATTTTTTGCAAGGGATTCTTGAAATTTGATTATATTAGAACAAGAAATGTCATTTTATAGTGTTTTTTGCAAGGGAAAGCGGGGGGGAACACAACAACCGGATCTTGATCACATCGAATTACCTGAGGCTTCCTCACGAAAATGATGAAAATGTAGCTGCGGCCTAGGCGGCGCAGGGGGGCCGTGCACCAGGGGTCCCAACAATAATTATTCTTTAGAATTAATAATGTTCAACAACAACTACAACTAACAACTAACAACTAACAACTAAAAACTAACAACAACAACAACAACAACAACAACAACAACAACAACAACAACAACAACAATTACTAGCACGTGGGGACACTCCGTTCTCACCAGTGCCAGGGTTTTCATACGACGCCCGCCAATACACCACTTTGTGGGGGGCGGGCCGGGTTTTCAAGCCTACCACATTCCAAACGACTCTTCGCCACCACCCACACCCAGCTTCCCGCCCTATGACGTTCGGACACTTCACTTCGTGGCCTGCGGACGACCTTGGCTACTACACTGGCGCATGGGTACAGTGATTGTTGTGGTAACATTTTGTGGACGCTAGCTTAGTATACGACTTTTCCCCCTGTTCCAACACTGGACACCTGTACTGGTTTTTGGTGGTAACGTGTTCCTGACGCTAGAATAGGAAACCACGCCAAAAGCCCGTTTGACAGAAATGTTTAAAAAGTGTTGGGTTTCCTACAAATCCGCAAGAGCGCGCGGGATGAAATTTTCACATTTTTTTTTTGAAAAACCATTGGTTTTTTTTCTGTTTTTATGTTAAAATCGCTACGAACACTAAGGTTTTGGAAGGATTTCGTCTTGCGCGCGCGAATGTCCACTTTACCTTATTTTTTGCAAGGGATTCTTGAAGTTTTGTTATGTTAGAAACATGAATGTCCACTTTGCCTTATTTTTTGCAGGGAAAACCGCCCCGTAACAAAACAACCGGACCGGACCAACCCGTTCTACCTGAGATTTCCTCACGAAAATGATGAAAATGAGGCTGCGGCCTAGGCGCGGCGGGGGGGCCATGCACCAGGGGTCCCAACAATAATTATTCTTTAGAAGTAATAATGTTCAACAACAACAACAACAACAACAACAACAACAACAACAACAACAACAACAACACAAAAAAATGCCATTAGTATAAACTGTTGGCGCTCCGCGCGGATTTCTTGGATCTGCGCTGGCCCCCCTCCCTGGCGCGCGGAGTGCGCCTGAGGCGCCGCCAGGGGGCTCCAGATATCCGCGCGGAGCACCAAAAGTTAATGTGTATGTCGCTATTTCTTCTTCAATTCCTGGCGAACCTCGGCCAGGGCCAAGGACTTGCCCGTGCCGGGCGGACCCAGCAGCAGCAGCAGGTGGCCACCCCGCGAGTTGCCGAGCACCGCGTCGACCGCGTAGCTCTGCTCCTCGCGGGGAGGCGCCGGGCTCGGCTCGAGCTCGGGGGGCCCAGGTGGACCCGACGAAGCCGTCGGGAAAATTCCCGGACCCAGCCCGACACTTCATGCGAGCTCCCGCATGTCCCCCTACAGGCGGATTTTTGGACGAAAAATATTAAATAATGCACTATATTCCATATTATATAACAGAAATCAAAACAAACAAACAAAATCGTCTCCAGACTATGTTTGACGATTTTTGAATACTCTTCCCGTAGAGGGACATACCCGACGTGAAACTCCCGCTGCAAACATCCCGCTGAAATTGGGCCGTCGCAATTCGGAGACCCCGTCAAAAAGCGTCGCCCAATCGCGAGCGGCGAGCACGCTCGCGCCCGCGCCCTCGCGGCCCGGACTCTGGGGCGCCATCCTGCGGATGCGCGGTCCCGCGGACACGCGCCTGCGCGGGGCAGCCGCGAACAGATGCACGCCCAGCCCTCGCGGCCGCGGGCACGGACGCGTGCTTTTCGCCCACGAACGAGCCCGAGTTGCCTGCCAGAGGAAAAAGGGGGCGGGGGTGGAGGGAGGGGCGGGCGGGCGTCGGGGGAGGAGGAGGAGGAGGAGGAGGAGGGGAAATGGGACGAAAGGAGATTTGATGACATGATATGTGATTGCGATGGTATGATGTGAGATGAGATGAAATGATATGAAGTGAGATGAGATATGATGGGATGAAGTGAAATGTCGTGAAATGAGATGGGATGGCATGAGATGAGATGAGATGGGATGAGATGGGATGATATGAGATGTGATGAGATGAGATGAGATGATATGCGATGTGATGCGATGAGATGTGATGCGATGCGATGGCATCAGATGATATGAGATGAGGTGAGATGAGATGAAATCGGATGATGTGAGATGAGACGGGATGAGATGAGATGAAATGAAATGTAATGAGATGAGATGAGATGAGATGAGATGATATGATATGAGACTAGAACCACGCGCGCGCTTCGCGCGCGCTTAGGTTCTAGCTAGGAGGCGAGCTTGAGTCAACGAAAGTCGCAGGGAAGGGGGCAGGGGGAAGAAGGCCACAGAGCGCTGAAGGATACAAATACTGGAACCCTCTTGTGATTTTGTGGGGGGCCTCGTCCGGCCGTCCGCTGGGAGTTTGACGTAGCTTCTCGGGAGCCTCTGAACCTGTCGGAGGCCTCCTGGAAGCAGATTCGAAGCATTTTGGGAGCCGATTTGGGGCTGCTCGGGGCCTCCTTTGGGCCTCTTGGGGGTCTCCTGGGGCCTCTTGAGGGGCCTCCTTGGGGCCTCCTGGTGGCCTCTTGGGCGGAAGGCTCGAGCTTGCGGTTCGTGGTCCCCATCTGGGCCCCCTCTTGGGCCCGTCTTGGGGCCCTCTTGGGCCATCTTGGGCGCCTTTTGGGCCGTCTTGGGGCCCTCTTGGGCTGTCCTGGGGCCCTCTTGGAAGCTTCTTGGGCCGTCTTGGGGCGGTCTTGGAGGCCTCTTGGGCCGTCTTGGACGCGGTGAAAGCCCAAGATGCGAACATGCGAAAAATATACGTTTTCCCAAAGGAATGGCACGATTTTTGTTTCTTGGACCTCTCTTGGGGTGCCTCTCGGAACGTCTTGGGCTGATTTTGGAAGCCTTTTGGCGCCTCTGGGCGGCG
>CAUYUJ010011050.1:0-22500 GCA_963575745.1 Prorocentrum cordatum | reverse complement strand
AGGGCCGGCCCGGGCAGTCGGATCGGCAATACGTCGCCGAGAGATCAGCGCTTGTCGGCGGTGCGCGGTCGACGAATCCGCGAATAGACCCCCGATTGCAGCGCCGCGCGCGTTTCTGCGCGGGGTGGGGTGACCACGACTCGGCCGGCGATGGATGGGCGATCGGGGGCCGATGCTTCTGCCCCTGGGCCCATCGCACCCCCCCTCTGCAGAAATAACAGAGGAACAACTGCGCCGATCCAACCGTTCGGAGGACCGCGCGGATGTCTCAGGTCGGCGGTGGGACCCCCCTCCCAGGCGCGCTCCGCGCGCCAAGGGGGCCAGGGGCGGCGTCGGAGGCGCCGCAAGGGGGGGCTCCAGCGCCGATGCCAGACATCCGCGCGGATCTCCGCGAGTGTGCGTTTGCGCCTGTTCCCCGAAGCGTGCTTGCTCTCAGGGGCTCCTGCTTCTCTTCTGGGGAGCTTGACCCCCATTGTCGGTGCGGCCGGCTTGTGGCCCCCGGTCGCGGCCCGTGGCAGCTGTCCCTGGTCACGATCTAGGTGGCGCGAGGCTCGCACGTTGCGTTGATGCGCATCGCATTGCTTTGCGTTGCGTCGCCTTGCGTTGTCATGCGCCGATGTGCGTTGCTTTGCGTCGCATTGCATTGCGTTGCATTCCGTTGCGTTGGCTTGCATCGGTTTGCATTGCTGCGCATTGCTGTAATGTGAACTGATTTGCATGTTTGTGCGTTGCTTTGTTTCTGCACTGCAATGCTTGCATTGCTTTGAATTGCGTTGCATGGCATTGCCGTGGTTTGCATTGCGTTGCATTGCGTTGCACTGCATTGCGCTGCTTTAAACTGTGTTGCTTTGCATGGCTGTGGATTGTTTTGCAAAGCTCTGCATTGCTCTGCATTGCTTTTCATTATTCTGCACTGCAGCGCACTACATTACATTGTGTTGCTTTACGCTGCTACGAATTACCAAGGACAACTGTTTGCATTGTTTTGCGTTGCTTTGCATCGCATTGCATTGCCTTGCATCGCATTGCTTTGCACTGATTTGCATCGATGTGCATGGCTTAGCCTCGCTTCGCATCGCTTTGCACCGCATTGCATCGCATTGCCTCGCACCGCGTTGCTTTGCACTGCTTTGCGTTGCGTTGCATCGCCTTGCATTGCGCTGCATTGTTTTGCCTCGTACTACTCTGCGCCACAGAGAAACATGCCCTGGATCCCTGGCCTTCTCCCTAGGACCAGCTTCCCATCCCGATCCGCTCTTGACCGCCCTGGAGCCCGTGGATGGCCCACGGAAGCCCAAAATGGCGAAAGACCTGAACACAGGTTAAACCTGTGTTCGGCGAGTACGGAGGAGGAGGGATCGGATGGCAATCGCGGTGATGTCCCTTCGATTCACTCGTGCTTGCGCTACCTTTTTATCCCTGTGCGCGATTGCAGCCTGAGTGCCGCATGCTCGTGGGCTAAGTGCCGGGTAGCGCGGTTAGACCTTGTTCCCCTCAAGTCTCGTTCCCAGACATGCTCACGTCTTTTAACAAAAATCAGGACGGGCGGTCTTTGGCCATTTTTGGCCCCATGGGGGGCCTCCAGACCGTCAAGAAACGTCTGAGGATGAAAAACTAGCCCTGGGGAAAGGGTCGGGACTTCTGGGGACCCGCGTATTGAAAAACATCAGGACATCGCACGTCTGGGCTTGCTCCACGGCTACTTGCCCACAGTACGTGCCAGAACGGTGCCAGGATTGGGCCGGAGGGCCGTCCCCGGACATCCGACGCCTTGATTTGTTCGACGCGGGGTCCCCGAAGACCTGACCTTCTCGCCAGGGCCAGTGGTTCGCCCAGGGTCGCCTTCCGACGGCCCTGGGGCCCAGCGAGGGCCTCCAGAGGCCGAAAACAGCCGAAAACCTTCCGCGGTGATGTTGTCACGACGTGAGCATCTCTGGGTCAGAATGGCCTGGCCTTCGCGATTCTCACGACCATGCTATTCCTCCTCCTCCTCATCCTTCTCTCCTCCTCCTCCTCATCCTTCTCTCCTCCTCCTCCTCCCTCCTCCTCCTCCTCCTCCTCTTCCTCCTCCTTCTCTCCTCCTCCTCCTCCTCCTCCTCCTCCTCCTCCTCCTCCTCCTCCTCCTCCTCCTCCTCCTCCTCCTCTTGGCGGCACGCGCGCCGAGGAGGCCTCCTGGCTAGTCATAGACGCTGTTGGCAGGCGCAGGCGGGTGGCACCGCCCTCCCGGTGCGGCGCGATGGCAGCGGGGAAGGCCCGGCCGCCACGCGGGGGGAGTTGCACCCCGACTTCCCGGACATGATGGCGTCGTTAAAAAAATCGGGATGGAAACGTTTCGTAGTGTTCGGCGTCCCGGGGCCCTCGCCAGAATCGGGACGGACATGTTCCGTAGTGTTCGGCGTCCCAGGGGCCCTGGCCAGGCCTCAGGGCCATCGAGAAACGGCTCGGGATGAAAAAGCGGTCCCTCTCGGAAAGGGTCGGGACTTCCGGGGACCGCGTAACCATTTGACAAAAATCGGGACGTCGCATGTCTGGGCTCGGATCCGCCGTGCTGTGGTAGGGCGAAAATGTCCGCCCAACATCTGAAGCTACTTTGATGTCGATTCCCGCCCTGCCATGCCGCAGCTGTTTCCGCCACACCTTTGCGGACATATCCGCCCTGCTTCTCTGAGGCAGAAATTTCCGCCCCACTTTTTCGGCCCCGTCTGGGATGTACAGTCGAGACGTGCATTAAAGACGAGTGGCAAGGGCGCAAGACCCTTGGAGGCCGAAGACGGGGTTTTTTGGGGCGGCGGGAGACCAGTGAAAACGGCAAAGGACGGGCCGCAGAGGCAAGGACACAAGGGCCCCTCGCGTCGACTGCATTCCCGACAAAATTCCACGCCGGGGACTTTTGCTTAGCGTGTCGCGGCGGCGGCCTCGGCGAAACGCTGTGCCTTGCGAGCGGACAGCATTCCGCTCCGCTCCGCGGGGCGGGAGGTCGGGAAAGGCTCCCGAGGGGCTGTTGCCGGAGGGAAGAAGCGTGGACGCACGCAGCCAGCGTGTAAGGAGGGGGAGGGGCAGAAGAGCGGAGGAGGGGGAGGAGGAGGAGGAGGAGGAGGAGGAGGAGGAGGAGGAGGAGGAGGAGGAGGAGGAGGACGACGAGGATTGGGAGTTCAAGGACGTGGCGTCGAGGAGGAGGAGGAGGAGGAGGAGGAGGAGGACGAGGACGAGGAGGAGGAGGAGGAGGAGGAGGAGGAGGAGGAGGACGAGGAGGCGGAGAACGAGGACGTGGCGTCGAGCTGGAAGCTGCGCTGCGTGGCCGCAGCATGCGGAGCCACGGCGCTGGGCCGCAGGCCGGAGGATCCACCAGAGCACGGCGGGGATTTATCCGTATCCACCGCCTGGGAGCCGACGCGGGCGGCGGACATGGACATCTTTCGGCCCCCGGGGGCCCGACTAGATGTCCACATCCACCGCCCGCCGGGGCTCCGAAAACGGACCCATTCCAGGCGGTGGTCATGTGAATGAATCCCAGAACCCCGACGTGATGATTTTTGCATGACGTCGACCCCAGAGTTCTCGACCCATTCCCCAAGACCAGTTTGTCATCCTGAGTCGCTCTTTGGCGGCCCCGAGGCCCGGTGAGGGCCCCCAGAGGCCGAAAATGGGAAAACACCTCCCGTCGTGATTTTTTCACTACTCGAGGGGGTCTGGGATCCCCGCCTCGGACACCAGAGCACGGCGGACCCGAAGTCGGGGTATATTCGGGCGGTCGGGGCGGGGGGGCCGCGCCGCGCAGGAGCCCTGCGGGGGCTCGGGCCGCGGCGGCGCGCGCGGAGCCCTCGGCACGGGCGCGCGAGGCTCGCAGGCCCTCCTCCTCCTCCTCCTCCTCCTCCTCCTCCTCCTCCGCCTCCTCCTCCTCCTCCCCTCCTCCTCCTCCTCCTCCTCCTCCGCCTCCTCCTCCTCCTCCTCCTCCTCCTCCTCCTCCTCCTCCTCCTCCTCCTCCTCCTCCTCCTCCTCCTCCTCCTCCGCCTCCTCCTCCTGCTCCTCCTTAGCAAAGCTCCAGGCGGAGGTTCTTCTCCTCGCGTGCCCCGGGGGTCGGCGCAGCTGGCGAGGGCGGCTGGGGGGGGGGGCAAGGGGGAGAGGAGGGAGCAGCAGGGAGAGGAGGCAGGAGGGAGCCGGGAGACGGGAGACGGAAGGCGACGCGTGCCCAACGGAGGCAAGGGGCGGGGAAGGAGCGGGGGGGAGTCTCTGGAGACTCTGCCTGACGACATGATTCAAGTCCGCTGGCACCTACTGTGGTGCCTGTTGCCGCCCGCTTCGCTGGAACGTCTCAGCCTTGATGGGCACTTCGGGCCAGATCCCCAACGCAATTCGACGCAAATGCTCCCGCCCCGTGGCGCTGGGTGTGTCACATGTGACGGCTAGCTTCCCGATCTGCTGGGAGGCGTGCGCCCCGCAGAAGAGGAGGAAAGGCGGGCGCCGCAGCGGGGCAGCCGCCGGCAGCCGCAGGGGCTGCCGTCGCAGCGCGCGCGCCGCGCTGCCCGGGCCCCAGGACCGCCAACAGAACTGCACGGGGCGAGGAGCCCGTCCCCGGGAAGCGGTCCGGAGACCCGGGGGGAGGACGGTGACGCAGAGGGTCCGTAGCCACTTTGGCCCAAAGCGCCCACAACGGGCAGACCCACTCGGCTCGAAGCGGCGTGGCATTCTTCTGGAGCCCCGCGGGGCTCGCAGTGAAAGAGCCCCATCGGGGCTCGCAGTGAAAGAGCTGGCGGGCGTCCCCTCGGGCGTCGCCTCGGACGCAGCGAAAGAGCGGGCGCGAGGCCCCGGGGACCCCGGTGCTGAAAAAGTAAGAACTGGCCATCGCTCGGACGTCCACTCCCAGTGCTTTGCTCGGTTTCGTGCGTGGTTTTGTCGCCACATGATCAAGGATGATCCTCGATGGTCCTCGCGGCAGGAAAAATGCACACGTCCGAGCGATGCCAAGAGGAGACATCGGAGGTCTGGGACCCTTGGGGGCCCTGGCGCTGCAGCGTCGTGAAGCCCGGCGTGCGCGCCCGAGTCCAGGCCCATAGGGCCCTCGCAGGTCGATGCAGGCGCGAGGGGTGCCGCGGAAGGGTGGGGTTCCAGGGCGGCTCACGACGGCCCCCAAAGGGCCCAAGGGTATCCACGACGCCCCAAGACGCGCCCAAGACGGCCGAAGAGGGCCTCACGAGGCCCCCAAAACGCCGACGAGAAGCCCCAGGAGGTCCCCAGACGATCCCCAAGCGGCCCCGAGAGGCTTCAAAACTGCCTCCACCGGAGGACAAAGCTCTTAGTCGTGTGGCGCACGGCGGGACGCCAGGCTTCCACGGAGCAAGCTTGAAGCTTCAGACCTGAGCTGGAGCTTCAGAATTGTTCTTCGTTGCATCTTGTGCGCTGTAGTTTCGCTGCCAGAGCTTGAGCTTCGGACTTGGCGTGCGAGCCGAACACCGGTTGGGGAGGTCCAAGGAGGTGCGTAGCGCGCAGTGTCAACTACGGCCACGACGACAGAACACATTGGTCGTTGCAGTGCATGTGTTTTCGCATCGCCGTCGTGTTTTGCTCTGAATTGCAGCTCTTTTGCGCTGTAGCTTCGCTGCTAGAGCTTGAGCTTAGCATTTCGCGTTCGAGCCGAACGTAGTTTGGGGACGCCCAGAGAGGTGCGTAGCGCGCAGCGCCAACAACGGCGACGACGACCGAAACACGCAGTTGCTTTGTTTTGTTGCGCTGCAGTGATTTTTGGTATTGCGTTTTTTTTTTTTTCTGCATTGCTTGTTGTTCCGCTGTAGTTTCGCTGTTAGAGCTTGAGCTTAGGATTTCGCGTGCGAGCCGAACGTGGTTTGGAGCGACCAGGGAGGTGCGACGCGCGCAGCGCCAATCACCACTACAGACAAAAAAAACACATGCTGGTTTGCATTGCATTTGCTTGCATTGCAATTTGCTGGTGTACTGCATGTTTTGCACCGTAGTTTCGCTGCAAGAGCTTGGGCTTCGCGGATTTCGCGTGCGAGCCGCACGTGGTTTGGGGACGTCCAGGTCTCTGGGTCTGGCTGGTCTGGTATTGGATTCCTCGCTCTTGTTGGTGCTGGTCTGACTAGTCTGTCCTTTCGTCTGCGGCTGTTCTGCTTGGCAGCATTGGTCTGGCTGACCTGGGTGCGATGAGCTTGGAGTGGCTTTGGAGAGGGTCCCTGGGGAGCCCAGAGCACCTGTGGCGACCAGAGGCAGCTGGGAGAAGGCTCCCGACCCTGTCCAAACTCACCGGTTGCTCGCGCCGCGACAGACCGCGACGACAAGGAATGCCCCCGCTGAGGGGCAACGATAGGGGGTGACAAGCATAAGGGGGATGCATCGACCTGGAATCGGCAATACATCGCCGATAGATCGGCGATAGGCCCCCGGTAGTGAGTCTGCACCTTCGTGTGCAGGTTGGGGTTGTTGGGCCCCTATTGGGGGTCGATGCGTCCCCCCCTATGCCTATCACCCCCTATCGTTGCCCCCGACCCGCAAGCCAACAGACCTCGAAGCTCCGTGCCGGTGTCCGGACCCCCCTCGCGCGGCATTTTTGCGCGCCGCGCCCAGCCACGGCGACGAGGCTGGAGCCTGACTTTTTTTTTGGATTCAGGCAAGTTCACTTGCATGGCGTTCGCCCGCCCCCCCCCCTCGCCCCTCTTCAAGCGAATACTAGCGTGCAAGTGCCTTTCGACTTGCGTGATTTCCGCGCCCCCCGAACGTGCAAGTCGTTTGCGGCTTGCTTCAGGCTCAGCCCGCCCCCGTCCATGCAAGTAAACCTGCCAGAGTCTAAAAAAAAACAGGCTGCTGGCCTCCGAACTCCCGGAGGACTCCAAGCTAAGAGTCTGTTTTTTTTGTTGTTAGACTCTGGCAGGTTTACTTGCATGGACGGGGGGGGGGCTGAGCCTGAAGCAAGCCGCAAACGACTGGCACGTTCGGGGGGCGCGGAAATCACGCAAGTCGAAAGGCACTTGCACGCTAGTATTCGCTTGAAGAGGGGCGAGGGGGGGGGGGCGGGCGAACGCCATGCAAGTGAACTTGCCTGATCCAAAAAAACAGGCTCTAAGCATCGGTGCCCCAAACCCCTCCCGGGGTCGAAGCTCCCCGGGTCTTTCGCGGCGAGGAGGGCGGCCCCAGGAGGCCTCGAGGCCTCGAGGCTCGAAAAGCAAGAGCCTCGACGTCCCCGAGGGTGGCAGCCCTCGTGGTCCGCCCTGGGGCTGCGCTGGGCCGTCCTGGGGGGGGGAGGAGGAGGAGGAGGAGGAGGAGGAGGGAGGAGGGGGAGGAGGTGGAGGAGGAGGAGGAGGAGGAGGAGGAGGAGGAGGGGGAGGAGGAGGAGGAGAGGAGGAGGAGAGGAGGAGAGGAGGGAGGAGGAGGAGGAGAGAGGAGGAGGAGGAGGAGGAGAGGAGGACGAGGAGGAGGAGGAGGAGGAGGAGGAGGAGGAGACGAGCGTTTTTTTTTCCTCTGCAATCCCAGAGGGCAGGACCGATGCTAATGACTTAGCGGCCGCGACTGCGGCTGCGAGAAACATCGCGCGGGGCTGCTGCCCTCGCAGCAGCCTCCCGTGCCTGAATACGTGCCACGAGTGCGAGCATGCCTGGCGTCTGAGGCAGGGACTCCATCCCGCGTAGAGGCTGGCGAACTTCAGGCGGAGGCGGCAGAGCCGCCGCATACTGCATGTAGGCCGATCCGCGGCGGCTCGACACGCTGAGACGTGACCCCCCCTCCCTATAATGAGGGTGCTGACCTTCAAAAATACGACGGAGGGTCGTGGGGGCCCCCGCAAGTTTGCGCAGCGGACAGTCACGGCCTGAAAGGTAGCACCTCTTGGCCGTGTAGGCTCCACAAGTAGTACAGAAAAACATAGTGGACTCAACCTCGCTTTTGGTCACACGCGTATGAGCGAGCGTGTGGCCTTTACTGAAGTCGAGGACCCCCCGCCAGGTCTTGCTGGGACCAGGGCAGCCGATCATGGGCCTGGTGGAAGGGTCTTTCCAAGAGGCAAGGCATCTCAAGCAACGCGCTCGTCCTTCCTCTAGGGGTTCCCACGCGTGCCAACCCCCTGATTTGAGGAAGCGTGCGCGAGGGCCCGAAGGAGAGCGTTCAAACCGTTCGACCTCGAAAACGCACAAAACTTTGGCCAAAACTCTGGCGGCAAACTTCAGCTTGACTAAATTCGAATCGATGATGTCCGAATTCATGTTCGAGGGACGGGGGTGGAGAGAGAGGGCGTGCTTGGCGAGCGAGTCGGCGAGACTGTTGCCAACGGCGATCCTCTTGTCCACGGGCGAGAGCGAATCGATAACCACTTTCGATCGATGCGCTGGTGCGTGCTGCACAACAATGTCATGATCACGTTTTTCATGAAGTAACGCCCCTCGTCGCATTCCTGCGTAACGGTGCTTGGCCGACGTCTGGTGCGTCGGGCTGGAGAGGCAGAGCTTGACCACAGTCATGCAATCGCTGATACGTGTACCCGTGTACTCTACATAGATGGGCAGGCAGGCCATGGCTTGGTGCTCGGCTGCCTGCGGCGTCTGGGGAAGAACGCCCCACACAGTTCCTTTAGCGTAGGCCACAATAGTTTCACCTGGGCCTAGCAACACCCAAGCATAAGAAGCGCGGCTAAGTTCGCGCACCGAGTGACGGAGACAGGATCCGTCCATACACACTTCGCACCCTCGCAAGTCGACGGACCCCCGCGCTATCTCGGCCCCCTCGGCCGAGTAAAGGGTGGGGGCGGGGTTGTTAGACGGAGGAGGGTGGAGGGTTTCGGGGTGTTCGAGTTTGAGCTCATCCCATAAAAACCGATCTTCACTTTCCAGGGCCTCCTGTAGCAGCTCTAGCTGTTCTCCAACAGCTTCGGCACGAGCAGCCCGTGCAGTCTCGTGCTGACAAAGCCACCCGCGGTGTCTGATGCTGTCGACCTCACCGCACAAGGGGCATCTACCATCGCTCTGGTATCCTGCGGCGCGAGCTCGCGCGCGGGTCCAGACTCCGCTACAAAAAACTGAGCTGGCAAGGTATTTTTCCCGATCGCTCAAAACCTTGGACTTGGGCCCCAGGAGTTTTTGCAGCGGGTCAAGGGTCACACGAGGACCAGGAAAATTCAGGAGATCCGAAGCCAGCTTCCGTTCTAAACTGCGCTGGGTGGCCAACCTAAGCAAATGACTCACCATGCTGGGGGAGTTGAAACCTAGGTGCACTTCGCGACCGTAGTCATCCTCCCAAGTGAGAGCAGACGTGGCGCACCATCCCACACGAAACAAGCACAAATGCATTCTCTGGATGGGCCCCCTCGAGCTCTTCCAACTCACATCTTGGTCGAACGGCACTCGGCACCACATCTGACAAACTTCCTTGACCGAATAATACGAGGTCGAGGGAGAAGTGATGGCCGTCCAAACGATAGTGGCCCAATGAACCGCAGGGGCCACACTCGCACGATCAACGGGGTCTCCGTGCAAGGCAAGTTTGGCCGTGAGGGAGCAACCGCGGTGGTAGGGGGGTTTGTAGGAGAGGAGGACGCGTCTGGCCTGAGACAGTTCCCAGTCGCTCAATCCAACAACGGACGAGCCGAAAGTAGCGGCAGGAGCCACGCCTGCAACATAAATCTTCCCTATGCGACCCTTCTGTCGTGGAAGTCGGCTCCTCATCTTCTGCAACTTCTTATGACGCTTGAACATGGAATCAAAACGAGACCGGCGTTTCCAAAGAGCGTTACGAGCCGACCTCACCTGACCAGGGGCAAGATCAGTGCCGAGAGACACGGTACTGTTCGTGACGAGACCAGCCTTCTGGCCGAGAAGAGTGCCGAGCTTTCTGGCCAGCGAAAGAGAGCTTCCGAAGGTTGTGAATTTATCCGCCTGGAGGCCGACCTTCAAACTGTCGCGGAAAATAGCGTACATGTGCGCACAAGCCTGGACCATACGACTGAGGGCCTCCTGTTCCGTATCCGCCTGCGTCGTCATAGCATCGTCATCAACGTAGGAGGAGAGAGGGACGAAGGGGGTTGGCAAGCGTGTAGCCGTCGAAGGCCTCGATGCTGTACACACGGACAAACAGGTCGTTAAATCCATCGCCAGCGGGCAGGCCCGACGTGGCGAAGTAGGGGATCGTGCCATACATGCTGCCGAGCCTAACGATTCGGGGTCCTCGCCAGAAGTTAAACGTGGTTTTAACGATGACTTCCTGGAACCCAAACTTCAGAGCACGATCCCTGAGCAAAACTAAATCGAAACTTTCGTAGTATTTGGTGCCGTCCCAAATGACCCCGAGGGAGACTTGGCCCGTCTGGGCCGCCACTTCGCAGGCAGCCGCCTGATGCCACGCGGCACCCTCAGGGCTGCGGCCAGGACCGAAAGCCCAAAAACGTCGGGGAAAACGATCGTTAAAGTCGGTAAGCCAGGGCCTGCGGAGCCGCTCCCAGACACGAACGGGCCCAGCGCATAACAGAATGGGGCGGAGCCCACCTTTGGGTTTCTCCAACAAGGGAAAGAGTAACCAGAACAACTGTTTGGGGAACAGCCCCAACGATTCAATAGCCTGGACGAGGGCGCCGAAGGTGTCGAGGGCCGCATCCGAGACCAGAGAGAGCTGCCGCGGGTGCAGCCCGTCGAGCGACTGCGAGGTGAGCGCCGAGAAGCTGGCGCTGGCGCTGCGGATATCTCCTGCAGTCGGCCGCGGAAGATGATTCCGATTGGGAACCCACACGGTGGACGGCGCAATGCTGGCATGCCAAAATTTAGCCAGCGCCTCGCTTTCCGCCTCGAGCAGGTCCCGAGGGTTGGCCGAGAAAATGCCAGGGTGGGTTTCGATCGTGGTAGGGGTCCACCGACGTTTCAGTTTGGTAAGGCGGTGCATAGCCCGAGCCCCTCCCCTTAAAGCCTTCTCCTGCCATTCGTCCCATGGGTCCTGCCTCCCCTTCTGGATGGCCTTGACAGCCTCATCGTAGTCGTCCTCCCAAGACTGGAGGAACTCGTCTAGGTCGGTCAACCACGTGGCTGAAGAGGCGGACCCTCGGCGCACTAGCTCACGAGCCTGTGCAATCGTGCTGTCCAAGCGCGCGCTGAGTCCCTCTCCAGGGCACGGCTGAGCTACAACAAGTTGCATCTGCTGATTCACGTCCTGACACAATTGATCGAGCTTAGTAGGGTCCTGACCGATTCCATGCTCCGCCTCCTGGAGGCGGCGACAGGCCCCGAGGGTTTCACGGAGCTGCTGGGCCAACCATTCCCAACCAACGTGGATCAGGTTCGTAGCGTTATCTTTGGGACGAGAGAAGATGGGAACCCAACGCGCCTTCAACCTTGAACCCTTGTGGCCCTTGCTGGTAACTGGGACACCCGTAAAAGACTCGAGCTCAAGCTCAAGGGCGTTAGAAAAGTAAACCCGCGCTTGGCTCAGAAGTTCCCAAGCCTCGCCGACGGGGGCCGAGGTAGCCGCGTCGGCCGCACACTCAGCGATGTCGCGAGCCATGCTCCAATTCTGCGGGCAGGGGGACGGCCCCACAGGCAGCTCACAGGGCAGTCGTTGGTGCGACCTGAAAGTTAACTGGTACAGCGAGACAGCGCGATCACGAAGCTGCAACTGAACTGGCCTGTGGGGCCGCCCCGTCCAGGTCAACACAGCCTTCACGCCCTCGACCGCCCTCGAGAAACTGTTCGAGGCCAAGAAATAGTCTAAGGTAGTGAAGGAGGAGGAGCTGACACACGTGTGTTCCTTAGGCACGAACAAGACCGCCTCAAGGCGGCGGGGAAGGCCAGCGGACTCGATAAGGCTGGGAGCCAAATTCCAGTCTCCGCCCGCCAAAAAGAGGTGCTCGTGCTGTAAGGCCTGTCCGATTTTCTTAAGTAACTTCAGGTTGAGCTCGCAAAGCCCAGTGCCTAATTTCAGGTAAACCGACAAAACAACGAGGGGGGGCCAGGACGGAATGTCGACGATGACTTTAAGGACCCGACCGTACTCAACGATGCCAGATCCATCCGCAGGCCACCTGAGGCCCAAGTGCTGCCGGACCAAGACGGCCGCTCCCCATTTTGGTTTCCCAGACAATCCTGGAACAGCAGGTGCTGCAAGCATGCGCCAGCCCAGCTTCCCTACTGCGTCGCACTTGTCACCCTCCTCGTCAAGGGTGAATCCGATCTCCTGTGCCAACACAATAAGAGCGGAAGTGGTAGTCAACCGTTCTCGCAATGTGGGCCAAGAGTTTCCGTTGTACGTCTCAAAGAGCTCGCTGCCCGTCGTGCCCAAAGAGGAGTCCGAAGGAGGAGGGGGAGGAGGCACTGGAAGGCCAAACCTAGACAGGGGCAGGCCGCAGCACAGAGGCATCACTTCACTACTACTGCTAGGAGCGCCGCCGGCGCTTGGCCAGGATCTCCTGCAACTTGATGCCCCACTCCCGCTTCTCAATGCGCTGGGCGCTGTAAAAGAGCTCCTGCACGTCTGGGTCGTCCTCGTCGACAGGCTCGGGTTCGTCTGATGCGTCCACCCATTCGTTATTGGCGAAGGGTGATCGAGCTTGAGGTGGTGCTTGTGGTTGCTGAGCCTGAGGCATAGCTGCATCACCAGCACCATCAAAGGGAGAGGAAGCCGCCGTGGTCGTCGCAGCCGATGCCGCTCTGACCTGCTGCTCCTCGAGAAACTGCTTGTACTTCTGGAAAACGTCTGACTGGAGCATGGCCGAGACCGCATCCTTATCAGCACCTGGTTGAGCTTCTTCGAGATTGAGTGGGGCATGACCCAAATTACCAGGAATATTGAGCACAAGCTGACGGTTGAGCTCTTTAATCTCTTTGTCACACACAGTTTGTTGTGCTCGGATCGAATCAAGCTTCTCCTGTGCCTGCTGCAAAATCTGAAGCTGTTCGGTCTCGTCCTGTCCGAGCTGCTTGCGCTTCGCCACCATGCGTGCCAACTTGTGACCCGTGTTGGTGTGCTGCGTGGGCGCCGGCTTGCACTCCGAGAGGGCCTTCCTGGCCTCCTGAAGCTGCGTCTCCAGGGAGGCCTTGGCCGCGCCGCCACCGTCGCTGAGCTTACCCACAGCCTTGATGGCGGTCTCGAGGTTTTTGATACTGTCACGAATCTGCTTTTCTTTGGCGTCCTCCTTGGGCTCATCTCCAGCACCGCCTGCTGGGGCTGCTGTGGAGGCCGTAGAGGACGCCAGCTTGTCGTACTTCTTCTGAAGGGCGTCAAGCTGTCTCTGCAGCTTGTCATTGTTGCCGCCTCCGACACCAGGGTTACGACGCCCAGCAGGAGGAGACCGCCCATTACCGTTGCCATCATTCTTCTTCGCATTCTGCTTCGCGGCTGACACCACCCGCTGGGGGGCTGACTTGCCGCACCTGCACTGGATCCGCGAGGCCCAGTTGGTGTTGAGGCCGCAGCCTCCGCAGGCCCAGAACGGTTGCTTCGGGCCAGGGAGCACGGGCCCCTCATTGCTCATGTGCCCCCGCGGGGGCTCGCTGACTGCTCCAGCAGGAGCTCACCTGAAGAAAGGCTCGCAGCAGCACGTGGCCGCTCTGAAGAGGTATGCTGCTGCAAGCTCAGGAAAGACGCCTGAGCCAGAACGGCTGAGGAGACGAGCGTAGGGAAGGAGGAGGAGGAGGAGGAGGAGGAGGAGGAGGAGGGGCGTCTTTGGGCTCTCTTGGGGGGGTCGTGGGGCCCGCTGGGGGCTGTCTTGGAGAATCCTTGGTGTCCCCTGGGGGCCGTCGGAAGGTCTCGTTGCGCCGTCTTGGGCGGCCTTTGGCTGGGCTGGGACTGCCTTGGGGCCGTCTGGGTGGCCTCTTGGGTAGTTTCGGGATGGTGTTTTGGGACATCTTGGGCCGTCTTGGAGCTACGGGAAGCTGAGCAGGCGAGAACATCGATAACGCTCCAAAACCTAAAGGAAATCGATGCTGCTTGCCTCTTGGGGACTTCGTGGGAAGCCTCTTGGAGGCCTCTTGGGGCGTCCTGGGGGTCTTGGGGGCCTCTTGGAGCCTCGGGAAGCCAAACAGGCGAGAATATCAAAAACCTTAAAACAACAACAAGTCGATGGTTGCCTCTTGGGGCCTTCTTGGGAAGCTTCTTTTTATGGACAACGAAGAGGAGACAACTCCGCCCGGTATGTAGAACGACAGAGCTCGAGCTCTCTGCTGCTCGTTGAAAGTCTGCCTCCCAGCGCCAGCGCAGCCCACGCCAAAGGTAAACACATCCAGGAGCATGGAACGTAGACACAGCCTACTTGTTATCGTACCCTCCCAGACCCACCCCTAGAATGGTCTGGCTGCACAGGCCGTGGGAGGAGGGAGGAGCCAGCCCTACACGAAACGCCGCCGACGGCGCCCCGTGGGCAGCTCAAACGAGAGAAAGCTCGAGACGATGTGCCGACGCCGACTCCGCCCGAAGACCAAATGGGGCAATCGGTCTGTACAGTGGAGGCCAGTCCACGAGAAACCTTCCACAAGAAACCCAACCCTGAGACCCCAGGACGTCCGTGATGTTTTTGGGGTGTGGGAGCGTCAGGCTCTCCATGGCAAAACCATCGACGCCCGAGAAACCCAGGGCACCCTGGAGGCAAGCAGGGTTTCTTGGCACGGGTCTCCACTGCATCAGCGTGCCGCCCGAAACGGGCCGCGAGACTCCGAGAGAGACAGGGCCAGGCCATGCCGCCAATCATCGGCACGGCGGGGCCCTGGAATCGGGCAGCAGACTGTGCTGCGCCTGCCCCAGACCTCAGGTCCCTTCCCTCCTCCCCCCCCAGCCTCGCCCTCCTCCTCCCTCCTCTCTCCTCCTCCTCCTCCTCCTCCTCTCCTCCTCCTCCTCCTCCTCTCCTCCTCCTCCTCCTCCCCTCTCCCTCCCCCTCCCCTCCTCCTCCCCTCCTCCTCCTCCTCCTCCTCCTCCTCCTCCTCCTCCTCCTCCTCCTCCTCCTCCTCCTCCTCCTCCTCCTCCCACCCTCCCCTGGCGCCGCTGGGCAGGCGCCGCTCCTGTGCTCTGTATGTACACCAGCACGACCCTTGAGAGGTCGGCCGTGTCGCCGCCCGAGGCGGCCCGGAAGGCCGCCACCGGGTCCCGCCCCCCCTTCCCCCATCCCCCCTCCGTACAGTTGGGGTCCGAGGAGGAGGAGGAGGAGGAGGAGGAGGAGGAGGAGGAGCAGGAGCAGGAGCAGGAGCAGGAGGAGGAGGAGGAGGAGGAGGAGGAGGAGGAGGAGCAGGAGCAGCAGGAGCAGGAGGAGCAGGAGCATTAGCAGGAGCTGGAGCAGGAGCAGGAGGAGGAGGAGGAGGAGGCGGAGGAGGAGGAGGAGGAGGAGGAGAAGGAGGAGGAGGAGGAGGAGGAGGAGGGGGAGGAGATAAGGAATCCTTTGATACAGTGGATGCCAGTCCACAAGAAACCTTCCACAAGAAACCCAACCCTGAGACCCCAGGACGTCCATGGATTTTTGTTGGTGTGGGAACGGCACGCTCTCCACAGCAAATCAATCGAAACCCAAGAATCCCAGGGCACCCTGGAGGCAAGCAGGGTGTTTCTTGGCATGGGCCCCCACCGTAAGGTCACCCCAATTGTCTCCCCTTCGTGGGGTGCGGGCAGGGCGGGAGCTCCTGCGCACTGCGGCGCGCACGTGGGTGTCGAATTCCAGAACGCGATAACTGTCTAGTGCCATTTACACAAGCCAGTGACGTCACACTGGCCCTTGAAACAAGCGGGCACCTGCACACCCGAGAGAAATGGGCAGCGCCGCCATCAAGTCGACTCAACTGCGCATACAGAGGTAGGAGGATGAGGAAAACGATAAAACGAAGATAGGTACAGCGACAGACGCGAGCTGAGGCAAAGCATTGCGACACTATGACAGCGTTAAATGTTGCAGGCGCGGCCCCCTCAGCATCCGCAGAGGATGGGCGACTCACCTGCTGCATAGCTGTACGTTCAAACATGTATCTAAAGTAACAATGAAACTCTAAAGTTAAGTCGGGTGTGTCCCCCTACAGGCGGATTTTGGACGAAACAATGGTCAACAAATACACCAAACATTTTCAAAAATAGTGGAACATCGTCCCCAAACTATTTTTAGACTAATTTTTGAACATCCCCCCTGTAGGAGGACACGCCCGACTTAACTCTAAAGACTCAGGATTCAAACGACGGCGGCGCACGAAAGGCGCCATTCAGAATAGCCCATGCTGGCGCCGAACTCGCTGGGCAGGGGCGGCCCGGTGTGAGTGTAGGCTCGACCTCGGACTCGGAGAGCGCCCGTCCGCCCTGGGGAAGCCGGACCGGGCGTCCGTCCGAAAGGCTCCCGGGCACCCTGCAGCGGGGGCACGAGGGCGGGCAGGGAGCAGGGCTTCGAGCCTCCGCTCCCGAGGCATGCCCGAGGGGGCCAGGAGCGGGAGGAAGGGAGGGGAGAGAAGCAGGGAGGAGGGATGAGAGGAGGGCGGAGGAGCAGAAGGCCGAGCTGCCGCAGCGCTGGCCCGCGGACGCGAAGCCAGGGGGGGGCCTCCTCGCACGCGCGCCCCGCCTGGTCACATGCAGCCACACCAGGTGTGGCAGCCCACCTGTGCCACGCGGCCTTCGATGCCGAATCCGCGGCCGAGCCCGCCGCCGCCGAGTACCCCGCCCTTGGCGAGCACGGCCTTCAGGCTGTCGGGCTGGTCCTCCACTGCCGGGGAGCCGCAGACAGCCTCATCGGCCGCGTCGTCCACGTCCAAGCCGTACTTGCGCTTGTACAGGGCCTTGATGTCTTGCAGCCTCTCCTCAAGGGCCGTGAGCGGACCGCGGCCCTCGGTCGCCTGCCACTTGGTGCCGTCCGCGTCCTCGAAGAGGCTCTCGTCCTCCTCCTCGTCCACGTCCAGGCCGAACTTGCGCTTGTACAGGCCTTTCAAGTCCTCCAGCCTGTCCTCCAGGCTGATGAGCAAGCCACGGCCCTCGGTCACCTGCCACTTGGTGCCGTCCGCGTCCTCGAACAGGCTCTCGTCCTCCTCCTCGTCCACGTCCAGGCCGAACTTGCGCTTGTACAAGGCCTTGATGTCTTGCAGCCTCTCCACCAGAGCTGCGAGTGGACCACGGCCCTCGGTCACCTGCCACTTGGTGCAGTCCGCGTCCTCGAACAGGCTCTCGTCCTCCTCCTCGTCCACGTCCAGGCCGAACTTGCGCTTGTACAAGCCCTTTAGGTCCTCCAGCCTGTCCGCCAGGCCCGTCAACACGCCGAGGCCCTCGGTCACCTGCCATTTGGTGCCGTCCGCGTCCTCGAAGAGGCTCTTGTCCTCCTCCTCGTCCACGTCCAGGCCGAACTTGCGCTTGTACAGGCCCTTCAGGTCCTCCAGCCTGTGCTCCAGGCCGGTGAGCAAGCCGCGGCCCTCGGTCACCTGCCACTTGGTGCCGTCCGCGTCCTCGAAGAGGCTCTCGTCCTTCTCCTCCTCGTCCACGTCCAGGCCGAACTTGCGCTTGTACAGGCCTTTCAAGTCCTCCAGCCTGTCCTCCAGGCTGGTGAGCCGACCACGGCCCTCGGTCACCTGCCACTTGGTGCCGTCCGCGTCCTCGAACAGGCTCTCGTCCTCCTCCTCGTCCACGTCCAGACCGTATTTGCGTTTGTACAAGGCCTTGATGTCTTGCAGCCTCTCCACCAGAGCTGCGAGTGGACCACAGCCCTCGGTCACCTGCCACTGGGTGCCGTCCGCGTCCTCGAAGAGGCTCTCGTCCTCCTCCTCGTCCACGTCCAGACCGGACTTGCTCTTGTACAGGCCCTTCAGGTCCTCCAGCCTTTCCTCCAAGCCAGTCAGCCGACCACGGCCCTCGGTCACCTGCCACTTGGTGCCGTCCGCGTCCTCGAACAGGCTCTCGTCCTCCTCCTCCCCGTCCACGTCCAGGCCAAACTTGCGCTTGTACAGGCCTTTCAGGTCCTCCAGCTTGTCCTCCAGGCCCGTCAGCACGCCGCGGCCCTCGGTCACCTGCCACTTGGTGCCGTCCGCGTCCTCGAAGAGGCTCTCGTCCTCCTCCTCGTCCACGTCCAGGCCGAACTTGCGCTTGTACAGGCCCTTTAGGTCCTCCAGCCTGTCCTCCAAGCCCGTCAGCACGCCGCGGCCCTCGGTCGCCTGCCATTTGGTGCCGTCCGCGTCCTCGAAGAGGCTCTCGTCCTCCTCCTCGTCCGCGTCCAGGCCGAACTTGCGTTTGTACAGGCCTTTCAAGTCCTCCAGCCTGTCCTCCAGGCTGGTGAGCAAGCCACGGCCCTCGGTCACCTGCCACTTGGTGCCGTCCGCGTCCTCGAACAGGCTCTCGTCCTCCTCCTCGTCCACGTCCAGACCGAACTTGCGCTTGTACAAGGCCTTGATGTCCTGCAGCCTCTCCACCAGAGCTGCGAGTGGACCACAGCCCTCGGTCACCTGCCACTTGGTGCCGTCCGCGTCCTCGAAGAGGCTCTCGTCCTCCTCCTCCACGTCCAGGCCGAACTTGCGCTTGTACAGCCCTTTAGGTCCTCGAGCCTCCTCCAAGCCCGTCAACACGCCGCGGCCCTCGGTCACCTGCCACGTGGTGCCGTCCGGGTCCTCGAAGAGGCTCTCGTCCTCCTCCTCGTCCACGTCCGAGCCGAACTTGCGCTTGTACAGGCCCTTCAGGTCCTCCAGCCTGTCCTCCAGGCCCGTCAGCACGCCGCGGCCCTCGGTCACCTGCCACGTGGTGCCGTCCGCGTCCTCGAAAGGCTCTCGTCCTTGAACTTGCTTGTACAGGCCCTTCAGGTCCACCAGCCTGTCCTTCAGGCCCGTCAGCACGCCGCGGCCCTCGGTCGCCTGCCACTTGGTGCCGTCCGCGTCCTCGAAGAGGCTCTCGTCCTCCTCCTCGTCCACGTCCAGGCCGAACTTGCGTTTGTACAGGCTTCAGGTCCTCCAGCCTGTCCTCCAGGCCCGTCAGCACCCGCGGCCCTCGGTCACCTGCCACTTGGTGCCGTCCGCATCCTCGAAGAGGCTGTCGTCCTCCTCCTTGTCCACGTCCAGGCCAAACTTGCGCTTGTACAAGCCCTTCAGGTCCTCCAGACTGTGCTCCAGGCCGGTGAGCAAGCCGCGGCCCTCTGTCACCTGCCATTTGGTGCCGTCCGCGTCCTCGCAGAGGCTATCGTTCTCGTCCTCCTCCCCGTCCACGTCCAGGCCAAACTTGCGCTTATACAGACCCTTCAGGTCCTCCAGCCTGTCCTCCAGGCCAACTAGCAAACCACGGCCCTCGGTCACCTGCCACGTGGTGCCGTCTGCGTCCTCGAAGAGGCTCTCGTCCTCCTCCTCGTCCACGTCCAGGCCGAACTTGCGCTTGTACAGGCCTTTCAGGTCCTCCAGCCTGTCCTCCAGGCCGGTGAGCAAGCCGCGGCCCTCGGTCACCTGCCACTTGGTGCCGTCCGCGTCCTCGAAGAGGCTCTCGTCCTCCTCCTCGTCCACGTCCAGGCCGAACTTGCGCTTGTACAGGCCTTTCAGGTCCTCCAGCCTGTCCTCCAGGCCGGTGAGCAAGCCGCGGCCCTCGGTCACCTGCCACTTGGTGCCGTCCGCGTCCTCGAACAGGCTCTCGTCCTCCTCCTCGTCCACGTCCAGGCCGAACTTGCGCTTGTACAGGCCCTTCAGGTCCTCCAGCCTGTCCTCCAGGCCGTGAGCAAGCCGCGCCCTCGGTCACCTGCCACTTGGTGCCGTCCGCGTCCTCGAACAGGCTCTCGTCCTCCTCCTCGTCCACGTCCAGGCCGAACTTGCGCTTGTACAAGCCCTTCAGGTCCTCCAGCCTGTGCTCCAGGCCGGTGAGCAAGCCGCGGCCCTCGGTCACCTGCCACTTGGTGCCGTCCGCGTCCTCGAACAGGCTCTCGTCCTCCTCCTCGTCCACGTCCAGGCCAAACTTGCGCTTGTACAAGCCCTTCAGGTCCTCCAGCCTGTGCTCCAGGCCGGTGAGCAAGCCGCGGCCCTCGGTCACCTGCCACTTGGTGCCGTCCGCGTCCTCGAACAGGCTCTCGTCCTCCTCCTCTTCATCCACGTTGATGCCGAACTTCTGCCGGAAGAGGGCCTTGACGTCGTCGAATGCCTCCTCCAGGCCCTCGGCGAGCGGGCAACTGGCCCCGGCGGCTGCCCACTTCGCGCCGCCCGCGTCGGAGAGGCGCACGTCCTGCAGGCGCCACGCGGGGAGCTCGGCCAGATCCTCCTGCGGCCACCGCTGCGAGCCAAGGAGCGGAGAGGCGAACGGCGTGAAGCCGTCGTCCTCAGACAGGAACCGGTGGAAGTCGGTGGACGCCGTGAACTCCGTGGAGGCCGTGGACACCGCGCGCCGGAACAGCAGGGAGCCCTCCGCGGCGCGGAAGGGGTCCGGCAGCGCAGTGGGGCTCCCACCAGGCTTGGCGGCGGCTCCGTGCGTGGGCTGCTCGAGGGGGCCCTGGCGGGGAGTCCCATGGCCGCTGCTGCAGATGTAGGGGAGCAGAAAGTGGCATACAGTCATCGGCCTGACCTAAGGAACGATAAATAAGGAACGAAGCCCCTTTCTTCCAAGGAATAACGCATAGGGAACGATGAACAAATAATACAGAGGAACGACCGAGCCCCTTTTGAAAAATAAGCGTTCCTTATTCAAGCCGCTCACTGTAAACATAAAAAACTCGGAGGTCCGCGCGGATTTCTCGGATCGGAGCTGGACCCCCCTCCCTGGCGCGCGGAGCGCGCCGGGGGCGGCGCCGAAGGCGCCGCCGGCGGGCCCCAGCGCCCATCCGAGAAATCCGCGCGGACCTCCGAGTTTTTATGCTTATGCACTTTTTTGCTCCCCTAAGATGCTCGTGCAGCCGGCGGCGGGCTTCAGCGCAGGGGGCACTCCTGCGTTCGCGAAGAACGCAGAGGCGTCCCCCGCAGGCTGAAGCGTGCTCATCGTGCCCACTGGAAGTGGTTCTGGCAGACTCCTGCTCGGGTGAGCACGCGAGCGCGTCGTGCCCGTGGTTCGCTCTGGGATGCTCGGGCCAAGTCTAGGGCCGAAAAGCTGGAGCCAAAATGGCTGCGGACCTTTTGGGGGAGCCTCTTGGAAGCCTCCTGGGGCGCCTCTGAACATCTCTGGGCGTCTGCATCCGTCCGAGGGCCAGACTCAGGCGGTCGGGGGCTCTCTTGGAGGGGGCCGTCTCGCAGGGGGCAGGGAGGGCCCCACCCTTGCCCTCAGACATCGTGGAGGGTAGGGGTCGGGTTCGCATGTGGCCCCCTGAGAAGACCGGGCTGGGCGAAGGGGGGGGATAGCAAAGGGGGGCTTTGAGAATCAGCTCACGTGGCTGATTTTCCTGGCGCCTCCCGGCGCCGGGAGGCGGCTACGTATCGAGGAATGGGCCCCTCGGTGGGGCCGAAACCAGCTGCACGCAACAAATTTCGTACCCCCCCCTTTCCCAATCCCCCCTTCCGTCCGGCCCGAGCAGACCCTGACTCCGGATCCGCCCTACCTTGGGGAAGCTCGTAAGTAAGGCTCGGAATGAGTTCCGCCTTGCTTTTCAAGCCCCGCTGATGCCAATTTCCGTCCTACTTTTCTGTGGCTGTTGCCGCCCTGCTTCTGTGGATTTCCGCCACATGTTATATGTTGGGTGCAGAACCTTCCGCCCTACTTTTTCGGCCTCTTATAGATGGACGTCCGACGCAATTTTAAGGTGGAAAGAAGCCAAAGTTTGAGCAGGGACCGACCGATAGTCATACCACGAAATATTCTTAGAACCCCAAAAAGTTCTGAGAACAAAAACAAGGTTCTTAGAACATAAACCCGATGTGTTAAAACAAGACAGTCCCAGCCAGAAATGTTCTGAGAACATCTCGTGGGAACCACAAGAGGTTCTTAGAACATTGCTTGATAGGGCTATAGGCGAGCCAGGACGCTTCGCCACTGCTTGAAAAGCAGGGCGGATCTGGAGCCAGAGGGGGCTCCTGGACGCCCGGCGCGCCCGTGGCGAGACGGGGCAGCTGGCAAAAGGGGGACCTCGGAGGCGCGGCTCTCCTGGAGGCCCCGGCGCGCCTGCGGCGAGTCGGGGCAGCTGGCGGGGAGCCCCCCGGACCCTGCCTCCCGGCAGAGAGAGAGAGAGACATACATACATATATATATATATAGAGAGAGAGAGAGAGCCCTGACTCCAAATCCGTCCTGCTTTGGCTTTTTTCCAACTTACAATTGCGTCGGGAATCCACCGATACGAAGCCGAAATAGTAGGCACCCAACATACAATAGGGCGGAAATCCACAGAAGTAGGGCGGAAACGGCAACAGAAAAAAAGGGCGGAAATTGGCATCAGCGGGGCTTGAAAAGTAAGGCGGAAATTCCAAGCCCTACTTACGAACTTCCCCAAAGTAGGGCGGATCCGGAGTCAGGGAGGGAAGAGAGAGAGAGAGAGAGAGAGATGCATGAACCCAGATCTACATAGATGATGATGTATCCGACGATCCAGCGTGTGAGTTTCTGAGGGCGTGGGCTTGAGCTCGCTCAAGCTTCGCTTTGGAGAAGGGGGGGGGGGCGCAAACGACGAAAACCGACGAAAGAATTGACACGCGAGGAGGG
>CAUYUJ010011049.1:0-24983 GCA_963575745.1 Prorocentrum cordatum | reverse complement strand
CCGTTTGAAGACCCTGAAGCATGCCAAAACATTGTTCTCGGGAGTCCAACGCCGCGGATCAACTTGACTGTTGCGTTTTGACGATCCTGAATCGTGCCAGAACGCCAGGGACTTCAGCGCAGATACCCAAGGTAACTGTTTCACCCGCATAATCCTGAATTCTTCCCTAACATAATTTCTGGTACGTTGATGATGGGAATCAGTGAAACTCTTAAAAATGTTGCAAACGAATGTGCGCGACGCTGAAGCGAGAACCCCATTTTGAAAAGAAACCGCCCATAATCCGTGAAAAGGTTGCACATGTGTATAACAAATGTGCACAGCGCTAAGGCGAGAGCCACATGTTGAAAAGTACTCGCCCTCAGTCCGAGAAATTCTTGCAATACTAAAAAAATCGAATGTGCGCCGCGTTAAGGCAATAACCACATTTTGAAAACGACCCGCCCTCAGTCCGTGAAGCTCGTGCAAATGTTTAAAACGAGTGTGCGCCGCGCTAAGGCGAGGGCCAAATTTTGAAAACCACTCGCCCTCAATCCGTGAAACTCTTGCAAATTTTTAGAACGAATGTGCAACGCGCTAAAGCGAGAGCCACATTTTGAAAACGACCCGTCCTCCATCTGTGAAACTGTTTCCAGTTTTTAAGCATCAGAATCATGCATGGTGAGGAAGTCTCAGGCGAAACGCCCGGGCCCGCCCTACAAACTGGCCCCGGGGTGCGACAGGGAGAATATATTTCTCAGGAAAAGGGATGGAGGAGGAGGAGGAGGAGAAGGAGGAGAGCCGTGGGGGTTGGCATGCCCGAGGCGAGTACGGGCAACCCCCTGATCTCATTTTTTTGCCATCGCTCGGACAACCAATCCCCGTGCGTTTTTCGGCTTCTTGCGTGAGGTGATCCAAGATGCTCTTCGCGCACACGCCCGAACGATGCCGAGTTTTTGTCCCCTCCGCAGGCACCCATCAACAACATTCCCGCTCCGATTGCGTGTCCGGTCCGCTCCCATGGGAGAGACGGGAGCCACCCCCGGGCAACGAGCGCGGACAGGGGCTCGCAACGCTGAGAAGCTCTATAGCGGCAGTGGTCGAAGGTGGCCGGCCAGCAAACATCGGGCAGATCCCAGAGCTCCTACCGTCTGCACGTAAGCGCGACCCTAGGCAAGAGTGGCCACTGGTGCGCGGCTTTGGGGGGGGGGGGGCATCCTTCGTCCTCTATAACCCCTACCTCCTCCTCTTTATCCTTCCTTCCTCCTCATCCTTCCTCCTCCTCCTCCTTCCTCCTCAATATTGCTCCTCCCTCCTCTACATTGTTTCCACTTGGTGCGCGGCCACTTTGGGGGGGGGGGGGCGCGGAGGGGCCAGATCCAGGCGCGCAGGCCGCTGCTGTCGCACACCGCATGCCGCGATCGGGGGGTCCCCCCGAATGGGCCCGCACCAAAGGTGCCTCCGGCGACGAGAGACTTGCTCAACCCCTGCGCGTTTTCTCTTCAGCTTCGGCCTCTGGGGCTGGTCTTCGGGCACTCGGGGGCCATCAACAGTGAACCCACGGCAAACATCGACTCCCGGGGAGGCGGGCTGCACCTCCGGGGCCGCGGATGCGAAAACATCGCAGCGGCGGACGTCCGGGGACGCGCACGATGCTCAGCACCGGATGATGTCCAAAGGCACCAGACGAGCGCGAGCAGACCATCCGCCTTCCTTCCTCATCATGCTCCTTTCCCCCCTCCCCCTACATCCTTCGTCCTCTACTACCCCCTTCTCGTCGTCCCGTCCTCCTCCTCCTCCTCCTCCTCCTCCTCCTCCTCCTCCTCCTCCTCCTCCTATTCCTCCTCCTCCTCCTACATTCGTTTCCCTTATGAATAACTCCTCCCTGTCGCGCCCCGAGTCCAGTCGAAAGTGCGGGACGGGCGTCTCGCACGATACTTCCTCATCGCTGATGGCCCTGATGCTTTAAAATTGGCAAGAGCTTCACACATTGAGGGCGGATGTTTTTCTAAATGTGGCTCTCGCCTTAGCGCCGCGCACCCTGATCTGTCAAAACATGTCAGAGCTTCACGCATTCAGGGCGGCTCCTTTTCAAGCTGTGGCTCTCGCCTTAGCGCCGCGCACCCTCGTCTTAAACAAACCGCAAGAACTTCACGGATGGAGGGGAGCTCCTTTGGAAAATGCATTTATCGCCTTAGCGCCGCGGGCATTCGCTCTCAACATTTGCAAGAGTTTCACGGATTCCCATGGTCAACGTACCAGCAACGGTGTTTGGGAGCAGTTCAGGAGTGTCAGGGCGCAACAAATACATTGATTCGCGGTATTGAAATCCCAAGAACAGCGTTCTGGCACGATTCAGGGTCGTCAAGACGCGACAGTCACGTTGATCCGTGGAGTTGGAATCCCGAGAAATGTGCTTTGGCAAACTTCAGGGTTTTCAAACACTTGTCTCCCAACGGGGCACTTCCCGCAGTGGAAATGAATCCTGGTAAGAGGCCTATGAAGAGGGAGCTTGGAGGGAGGGTTTATTCCAACATCGTGGATGAGTATTGGGCTTGCACCGGTCGTTGTCGTCCTCCTCCTCCTCCTCCTCCTCTTCCTCCTCCCCCTCTGCTCCTCCTACACTTCAACCTCTTCCGTCCTCTTCCTCATTTTCTAATCCTCATCCTCCCTTCCTGCTAGGGCCTTCTCAGCCCCCATGCCCAACAGCTGGAGCAGGGAGTTGGTGACGAGGCTGGCGCAGAAGCCTGCTAAAATGAAGGCGACCTCCGCTCCCTCCCTTGATATCGCCTCGTTCATGCACGTTTCGGACTGTCTGGCTCCTCTGGCACTCGACACGAGAGTTTCTGCGCCACGAGAACCTGTACACAGACACCCAGCGACGAATTCCGCATGTACCTTCAGGGAGGGCGGCAATGCATAGAGTCGCTGGCCCCTGGTGGTGATTTATGCACCGCCACCCCCTCCTCAGTCCCAGGAGCAATCCATTGGAGGGTGTCTCGGTGCATGTTTAGCTTTGTGGCGGAGTCTCCCTCTCCGAGCGCTCGCCGCGCAAATCTCGGTGCCGGGCACACGCCCTGTTTGCGCCCCCGTCCCCCCTGCAACCTCACAACAACACCACCACCACCAACAACAACAACACCAACACCAACAACACCAACAACAACAGCAGCAGCAGCAACAACAACACCAACAACAACCACATAAACAACAACACCAATAACAACATTACCACCAGCAACAACAACAATAACAGCACCACAATCAGCAACAACAACAGCAGCAACAGCAACCGCAACAACAACAACGACGATGGCGACGACGACAACAACACCAACACCAACAACAACAGCAGCAGCAACAATAACAACACGAACAACAACAACAACAACAACAACAACAACAACAACAACAACAACAACAACAACAACAATTACTAGCACGTGGGGATACTCCGTTCTCACCAGTGCCAGGGTTTTCATAGGCGGGCAATACCCCCACTTTGTGGGGGGGCCGGTTCAAGCTCTACCAAATTTCCAAACGACTCTTCGCCACCACCCACACCCAGCTTCCCGCCCTATGACGTTCGGACACTTCACTTCGTGGCATGCGGACGACCGTGGCTACTATTCAGGGCCCGCGGCCGACGACGACGGCGTGCGCGCGCGAAGAAAAAACGAATGTGTCCCGCATGGTATTATTTGACGGGATGATGGCCCTGGCAGGTGCGCAACCGTTGTTGCAGAAGTTCGAAAAAGTTGCTCGCAAAAGCCCGTTTGACAGAAATGTTTAAAAAGTGTTGGGTTTCCGACGAATCCGCAAGAGCGCGCGGGATGAGATTTTGACATTTTTTTTTTGTTGAAAAACCATTGGTTTTTTATGTTTTTATGTTAAAATCGCTACGAAAACTAAGGTTTTGGAAGGATTTCGTCTTGCGCGCGCGAATGTCCACTTACCTTATTTTTTGCAAAGGATTCTTGAAGTTTGGTTATGTTAGAACAAGAAATGTCACTTTAGTTGTTTTTTGCAAGGGAAAGCGGGCGTAACAAAACAACCGGATCCGGACCAACCCGTTTTGCCTGAGACTTCCTCACGAAAATGATGAAAATGTGGCTGCGGCCTAGGCGCGGCGGGGGGGTCGCGCACCAGGGGTCCCAACAATAATTATTCTTAAGAAGAAATAATGTTCAACAACAACAACAACAACAACAACAACAACAGCAATAGCAACAGCAACAGCAACAGCAACAGCAACAGCAACAACAATCAGTTTAAGACTGTTCGCAATTACTGGCACGCGTGTCTTGCATTCCGTATACCCCAACCCTCGATACCCGCCCACTTTGTCTTTGATTGCACCCCCTTTCGGGGGGAATCTCTTCCTTGTCGGCCACTGACTGAGCTGCGAAGAAGTCTCGAGCGAGAGCACCGTTCCTGAGTTTGGGGGCCTCTCAGGCCAAGGGCTCTCGGAATACCTGTGGAGAAATATCGAACGGGAGCCCTTGTCGCCGTGTCCGGGCCTCCACTAACTTGCCTGAATTACGGGAACAACAACGATAACACCACCAACAACAACAACAACAACAACAACAACAACAACCGCAAGTCACGTTTCCGTCAGGACCCGCTTCCCCCATGCCGATCCCTGGATGCGGCGGGGGGCCTTGGAGCGGCAGGAGGAGGAGAAGGAGGAGAAGGAGGAGGAGGAAGAGGCGGAGGAGGAGGAGGAGGAGGAGGAGGAGGTGGGAATGGAGGAGGCATGGGGAAAGCAAAGGTTTCCGATACCGCTACTCCCCGGACCTCTCCTGGGGTGCGTTCTGAGCCAGAGTGTCGAGGCGAGTCCAGCGGTAGGGGGCCACATGCGAACCCCTACCCCTACCCCCCACGATTTCTGAGGGGGAGGGTGGGGTTCACTTCGCGCGGGAGCTCCCGAAGGAAGTGATCCCCGCCCTCCCCCTCAGAAATCGAGGGGGGTAGGGGTTACGGTTCGCATGTGGCCCCCTCTAAGCGGTGGCAGCGAGGGCCTCTCGGGAGGCCCCAAAAAAGGGGGAGAACGCGGGAAGGGCACTCGCCAGTCGGAAGAGGTACACCTTGCGAAATGCTTAAGAAATCATGGGTTAAGAAATTCATAGTCTCTGAACTTGAATAAAAACCCAACATTTCCATTCAAATCTTAGGATTTCCATTGAAAAATTAAGAATAATCGAGACTCTGGCCGAAAACTTAAGTTTTCTTAAGCATCGCCTAAGGTGTAGGTGGAACACTGAAGTAGGAAGGTGGACAAAGTAGGTTGGGTTCGGGCCCGCCCGAAGAGCTACAACATGCAACAAGCACAACGACTCTTGAGGTGGGAAGGCGCTTGATGCAAAGTGGGTCTGGAAATTCAAAAGCACACACTTCCAACGACTGGAGTGCAGCGGTGTGGGTCGGCTACACGCAAGAGTGACCCTAGGTAAGAGTGACCTGTGGTGCGGTTTCACGGGGGACGCGGGGTGGCCAAACCCAGGCGCGCAAGCCGCTGTTACCGCTTCGCGCTCCGCGATCGGGAGGCCCCACCAAAGGTCACCCTGTCAAAAGGTCACTCTTACACGTCGGCCTGAACAAGTAGGTAGAACAATTCAGTAGGAAGGCGGACAAAGCAGATTGGGTCCAGGCCCCCACAGAACAGCAAAACACAGCAAGAGCACATCGCCTTTTGAAGTAGGAAGGCGCTTGAAGTAGATCGGGATCTGGGAATCCAAAAACACCCACTTTCGACGACCGACGTGCACGTGTAACCGAACCTTCCCCCTCTCCGAGGGGCTTCCGGCTACGTGCACGCAAGAGTGACCCTGGGCAAGGGTGACCTTACGTGCGCGGATTGAACGGGGCGCAAGGTGGCCCAATCTGAGCGCGCAAGCCGCCGCTATCGCATCGCGCTCAGCGATCCAGGGGGGGGGGGGGGGCTGGCGAGCCCGCACCAAAGGTCACACCGGCGGAGGAGGAGGAGGAGGAGGAGGAGGAGGAGGAGGAGGACCAGAAGGGGCGGCAGCCTGCCCTGGCCCCGCCCCCGGGCGGGCCCATGTCATGAGGGAGAAGCTGGCCCCGTGCAGCACCATGGAGCCGATCACGTCCACGTTGCCCCGGGGGGGGAATCCGCTGGCCCCCGGGCGCCGCTGGACCCGCGGCGCGGCGGCGGCGCAGGGTGGGCGGGGCGGCCGTGCGGGTGGAGGGCAAGGGGGGGTGGAGGGGGAGCGGAAGGGGCGTGGAGTGGGGAGGGGGGACGCCGGGAGGGGGCTGGAGTGGAGTCTGAGAGAGAAAGAGATATTGAATTATTCAACGTGCAACCATGTGTATACAAGTATACATGTATATTTAGAGAGAGAGAGAGAGACAGAGAGAAACAACAATAAAAAATAAAAACAGAGAGAGAGAGAGACACACTATTGGTGAATCAAAGTGTGACCTGTATAGACATGTACACATCTGAAAATGTGTACGATGATGCTGACCTATATGTTGAATGTATTTTGTATGCATGTCTGGCAATAGAGAGAGAGAGAAACAGAGACAACCAACATACATGAATCACATAAACAGAGGGATAGAGAGAGAGAGAGAGACAGAAAAGAGAAAGAGAGAGAGAGAGAGAGAGAGAGAGAACAGAGAGAGAGAGAGGGGCAGCAAGGACAGCTGGGAAAGGGGGAGTGGGATAGCGGGGAGGTGAGCGGCGAGAAGGGGGGATGGGAAGAGGGAGGGACGGGGACGGGCCAGGGAATGGCAGGTGGGGAAAGAGCAGCCAGGGCCGGGGCAGGGTAACCTTATAAGATCGACATGGAACCCCCATGGGCCAGGCGGGGTGGCGACAGCGCCGCTCGGACAGCACGCGGAACACCACGCGCGGGAAGGCCAGCCACGCGAGCATCGAGTGCCCCAGGTTGCAGGGCGTGGGGATCACGGCCATCCCTCCCCGGGCGCCACCGCCCCCTTGTGCCCCTCCTCCGCCCGCCCCTCCCCGTCTTTCTCGTCGTCCTCGTTCTCCTCGTCCTCCTCCTGCTTATCTTGCCTCTCTTGCTCTGGGTGCTCGTCCTCCTCCTACTGCTACTCTTTCTCATCCTTCTGTCCGGTGCGATGAAAAGTTTGCTGGGGGAGGAGGGAGACCAGCAGCAGCAGCAGCAGCAGCAACAGCAGCAGCAGCAGCAGCAGCAGCAGCAGTGGAGTAAGTAGAACAGGAGTGGAGGAGGAGGAGGAGGAGGAGGAAGGGGAGGAGGAGGAGGAGGAGGAGGAGAGGACGACCGTAAGAACAATAATTCGCTCCCCTGTACCCGCAGCTGCCTACTGCAACCCCAGCAGCGGGTGGCGGGGCGGCGGGGCTGGGGGCCGCAGGGGCCTCGGCCGCCACCAGGAGGTGGACAATGCGGAAGAGGAGGAAGAGGAGGAGGAGGAGGAGGAGGAGGAGGAGGAGGAGGAGGAGGAGGAGGACGAGGAGGATGAGGAGGAGGGGGAGGAACAGCAGCGGCAGAAGCGGATGCAAAGGTAAAAACGGGGACGAGGAGGTCCAGGCGACAGAACATGGGATGGGTCGAGGCAGGTATGGGAGGAGATGGAAAGGGAGGGCAGACAGGGCTGGCAGGCAGGGTTGGGCTGGCAGGTAGGGCTGGAGGGCAGGCAGGGCCGGGCCGTCGCTCGTGCCCTGCCGCTCAGACCCCCCATCGCGCTGCCCCCTCTGCGGGGTGCGCAGCTTCGCCCTCTGAGGACAGCCAGGAGCGAGAAGAGAAGGGGGGCTCGGGGGGGGGGGAGGAGGAGGAAGAGGAGGAGGAGGAGGAGGAGGAGGAGGAGGAGGAGGAGGATCATGCTGGATCATGCTGCGATGCCACCCACGTGGCTTCAATCACTGTCGCCGCTGTCGCCACCGCCGCCACACGACCCTTGCACCACGGGAGCACCAGCGAGCCCCTGACCCTGGGCCCTGGCAGCGGCGGCGGCAAAGACAGCAGCCGCATCCTCGCCCGCGGGTGGGGCGCGGGCACGGTCCTCGTGCAGCTGCATCAAGTCGGCGAGCTCTCCAGAGGAGCGGCTGGAGGAGCGAGCCAGATACTCATCAACCACAGAGTCCTCCCTCAAAGGGCCACCGCTCCGACCCACATCAACTTCGCGAGGGGGTGGCGGGAGGGCTCTAGCGCCAACATCCTGAGCAACCGCCTCTCGCAAAGCCACAAGTGGTCCCCAATAAGACGGGAAAAACACCCTTTCTAATTCGCTTGAGATTATCACCCCCCTTTTTGGTGGGGGGACACACACACACACATTCTGAAGCCACCGACCGTCAGTCGTGGCAGTGAAACCACACCTCTGGCAACATGTCAATCCGAATTTCTTCATTCTTGCGAGGCGGTGGCTGAGGTGAAGCTTCACGGCGCCGCACCACACCTCTCCCGAGATCGCCTCGAAACCTTCTCCATATTCAGGCATCAGACCCAGCGTGGAAGTGGAACCCGCCAGCGGCGGCGGGATCGGATCGCAGCACTGGGTCGAGGCGACGGCGAGCACTTGGCTCCTCGGAACAAGGACTTTACAAACCTCGCAGCGCCAGCGACCAGCAAACGGGCGAAACTTGTGCGCGCTATCGCGGACCGTCTGAACGAATTTGGTGGGCTTGCGGACCTTGGGCACTAGCGGAGCTCTGACCCCTTCCCAAGGTTCAACCTCGAGCGCCAGCAGCATCGCCCTTCTGGCCCTTCTTCTCACCAGCGCCGCCGTCGCACCCCACAGGTCAGTCCGAGGGGGGGGGGGGGGGGGCACGCCCCACTCCCAGGCCCACTGGGCCGCCACCCCCGCATGGACGTCGGCGCTGGCGTTGCCCCGGCACATGCAAATTTCAAACGGTGACGTGACCGACTGCAACTTGTCCTCCGAGTGGGAGGGGGCCCACAATATCGAAACGCCCCCAGGGCCGCGGCTGCGCAGCGCACGAGCCGCACGGACCCAGAAGTCCCCGTCCGGACCCCGAGGAGTGGAAGCACGGCCGCCGTGCCAATCCGAAAACAAACTCTTGCAGCCGGTAGTGTAGCAGATCGGGCCGTGAGACCTTTCAATAGCAAGACATAGCGCCTGCAGCTCGGCTCGTGGGACGGTTCGGCGCTGGCCCGACAAAATCTATCCGGCGCCGCACTGGGGCACCCGGGAGTTAGGCGACAAGGGGTCCTGGCGCATCGACGCTACCGCCGAGCCACATCTCCCACGTCTGGGGTCCGAACTATACTCGCCTCCAGATCCATCTCGGAAGATGAAAACAGGAGGGCCTCCAGGCTCCGAACAGAAGTCAGACATACATCCCCCCCCAAGAAGGACCTCCTGAGCCGTCTCCGAAGTCTCAACAAACCTGGGCACCGTGAGGTTCTTCGAGGGAACGCCCCTGAGCCACAACGCCAGTTGGGCCACGAGGCCCGCGAGGGCCTCGGGAACTAAAAACTCCGTTTTAGGAAAATCTTCGCGTCCACGATCGGCTGAACATAACCAAACACGGTGCGCTAACATGTCAGGCTACTCTTTACATCGGGGACACAGCGGCGAGCAGGCGCATCCTGCGGCGATCTGCCGCTCGCGAGTCCACTGGCCCCCTGAGATGACGGCAGCGTCGGCGGCCCACTCGCCGAACTTGGACTGTGCAGCGAGGCGGTTCAGCTCAATCTACACCGTCTTCATGTCAGCGCCTGCTACCAGATCCTCGCCAGCCTCATGGTGGGCCGCCTCCTTCCGCTGCAGCTGCACACAATCACCCATGAAGGCTCCAAGCATATCTTCAACGTGCGAGACTACCGCGGTAGCGAACTGCTCGTCACCATACATCTTGCCATCAGGTAGCGGTCGTGACCATGTATCAGGACTCTGTGGATCCCAGCCGATCTGCAGAAGAGTGGCCTGCGCCGCGGCGATGGGCCCGCGGACGTCCTCCCACTTCGCAATCTGCCGCTCAGCAGCTCCACGACGCAACTTGGCAAGAGTGATCGGCCACATCTTACGAATGCGAGGGTGAAGCATCGGCTGGGACAACCACAAAGCAACCCACAGCTTTATCAGTTGCTTCCTCAAGTCAATACCAGGATCGGAAACTCCAAACACAGCTTGCAATACAGTATTCAAGCACCTGCCACGCTTGGTTCCAGCAGCGCTGGCTGCAGCATCACGCCTCAAAGCCAACCGTGCCGACGAAGGGGTTCCTATAAGCTGATGGCCAACAACTGCTGCAGGTAGCACTCCAGTGCGGTAGAGGTTCTTGGTGAAGAACCTGGTCTTGGGAAGCTGACGCAAACGCGTGATCTTACGTTGCCTCCGTCGAGCCTGTGCACGACGCTTCATCATTCACGGTGCAATCCTCCGTCGCCCTGCAGCAGCGTCAGAGCCCAAGTCGACGGTGGAGAGCACAAACTGCACAGGATTACCTTTGCGAACCAACCGCCTCTGCAACTCCATACCAATCCCATCAGAAGTGGCAACTGACTTAGTTTTGGCAGAAATCTTCAATCTGAGCTTCTTGAGCCCAGCGACCATGGCATCGGCAGAGGCGTCAAAGTTGTCAATCACTTGCTGCTTCTTGCCCTCTGCGCGACCGGCGATACCATCAATGTAACTCCACAAGCCAGTCGGAGGACACACTCGGTGGACCTCATCCAACAACTGATCCGACATCACTTTGGCAAGCGGGACTCCAAGCCCAGACCCAGCTGCAATCGAACGTGGGACTACCAAGGCATCCGAAACCATCGACCCTTTCTTCAGGAGCCTGGCGAACAATAAAGTCCAACTTCCAAAAATATGATCGCAGGGAATCCAGCATCCAAACCAGCCTGCAGGAGCAACACGAACGACGCCGAGTCATAACTTGGTCAGATCTAAGAAGAGAGTCGCGTGCTCGAAGGAAAGAGCGTTGGCGCCTTCGTCCATCACAGCTCCCATAAGTGCAGCTCGTAGCGCTGACGATCCAGCAATCGCAGTATCCCAGAAAGCGGATTGGGCAGCAGACCATTCACCTGCGTACTTCGCACGCACATTGGGCCAACTGTTGCGCGGCGTCGGGACCAACCCCAAGACTCCGTTGCCCCCTGCTTCCTTGGGGATCGCAGCTCCAAGCGCCGAGCTGAGGGGCGACGGCCAGGCCCCATCCTGCTCGATACTGTTCAGTATCAGCTAATGCCTGCCTCGCCAGTTGCGGCTGGCGCTGAATATCTGTGGGATTGAGCACGCCCTTCCCCTTCGCCTTCTTCTCAGGCAGCGTAGGCAACGCCGCGTCGACGTCAAGGATGGTGATTGGGGGAAGAGGTGCCTCACGAGCAGCTGCCAGACACTGGCCCATCATGTGCGATATATCAGCAGGCTTGCCCACTGGATCGCTCCACATTGCATTCCATTCTGAAGCAGCTGTCTGAAGCAACGTCTGCTTGTCCGTCGTGATCGCTCCAGTCGAATCACGGCCCTCCCACTCCATGGGAGGGGCCTGCTGGACATGCCGACGCACAGCTCCAGGCGTCGACGGCCAGGACTCCCTCGCCCACTTCATGATGGAGGAACGCGAAGCTAGCAACGCCCGTGAAGACGACAAACCCGCCCGCTTCCGCGCGGCGTCCACCAGGGAAGGGAGCTGGCCAACTGGAACCCGACCCAGGTCAGCAGCCATCGCTTTCCACGAATCGATCTCCTCTGCTGTGGACTTCTTGCCGAAGTACTCCGCCATCTTATCTGCAAGTGCAGACCCAATCCTGGCCTGAACCTCGCGCGCACAATAAGCAACCTGGCCATGATCAGCCGCGCTCGCACGCAGGGCAGCATGCCGAAACAGTGAAGTGCTGTCTACGCCCCACCATTCAGCTTGCTCATTCTTCATATGTGCACGCCCTGGAGAAGAAGCGACCTTAGCCCAGTTGCAACCTGGGCCACGAGCTCGACCTGAGAACAGCATCCAAGTGCTGGCCTCCGCCTGCTCGTGAATCAAGGTCGCGCGTTCCATCCAGTGTAGAGGTCCAAGCGCCGGAGGGCTCATCCAACTGGGCACGCGCTGCAGGTTGCCATTCAAAACAAAGTGTTGCTGCCGACCAAAAGTTGCAACCTTTCCCCGAGAACCCTCTGACTGGTCATCATAAAGCTGAGGGATACCTTCCCAGTAAAGCTGGGTCTGAGCTTCGAACCACGCGCCCCCAGGGATGGCGAACGACACCGACGGTGCAGGCGGTGAAGCTGGCGGGCCCAGCTCATCGAAGCCCTCCTGCAGCTCGATGGGAAGCGCCTGCAAGCGCCGCTGCCTCTGCCCCTCACGCTTCTTGGACCGCATGCTCTCAGGATCTGCCACCGCCACTGGCTGCTCACGAACAGGAGGGGGATTGGGCACAGCGAGGCGCCGGTGCCAACGTTGAGTGCGAGCCGCCTTCACCGTGACGGCTGCTCCACAATGCGTCTTCCGTGGGGCGCGAAATTCATGTTTGATCTCTAACTATGGACATCCAATGCTCGCAAGACCATAGTCACGCATGCGGCCAGGCCCTTTGTCGCACGTCGCACGGCAGCTGCGCGCCACCACGACGGAGCCGAGCTTCTGGGGCCGACCTGTGTCTCTCGGAAGGCCGCGGGCTCGATGTTCCAGTCCGCCGTGACCAGCCGCGGATCTGCAAGCGCGCGCGAGAGCCCCCAACGCCACCAACACGTCGTTGTTCCAACCCTTCGCGCCGAGGCGTGGCTGAAGGTAGGCGGCAATCAGGACCAAGTTGCCGCCTTTAGTGTGGATCGCCGTCGGCGCGAACCCGCGGCAGGGGTCCAGTCGCCCAGCAGCGCGCGCAGACTGCCGAGCACTCTCGAAGCTCGACGTTGCTACATGTTTCTCCGCGAAGATCCACTCACCGCTAGACAGGCCACTCTCCGACTTGCCCGAAGGGCGAGCGGCCGCGTAGGCCAAACGCCAGCCGCCTGTATCAATCGACTGACAGATGTCTGGCATATCCTTCTCTCCCTTGCGTGTCTCAACAAGGGCCGCGATGCTGCGCTCCTGCTCCTGGGCCAAGAAAAGCGCAGCCTGCGGGCTCCCTTCCGCACTGTTGCCGGAGAGCATGTCCACAGACGAGGCGTCCTCGGACACGCCATGGAGAGGTACTCCTGCAGCCTCGCCCCTGCAGGACGGGCTCGCCGCCGTGCTAAACACGGCCCGTGCCAGCACCAGCAGCAGCGATGCCCCTGCCAGAGCCCGCAGCGCCACCTTTGCCAGAGCCAGCGGCCTTGCCAGCAGCGGCCTCGCGCGCCTGCGCCTGAGCGCTGGCCTTGATGCGCTCGGGCATGGCCTTCTGGTCGCTCACCTGCACCACGATCTTCGACTTGCTGGGCCCAGCGGCGGCGGCGGCGGCGCCAGGCGTCGCGGGGGCGCCAGAGGCCGCGGCCGCGCCACCCGCACCGCCTTCGACGGCCTCGCCATCGGGGCCGCGCTTGCGCCGTTTGGCCGCCGCCTGGTGCGCCGAACGCGCACGCTCCAGCAGCGCCTGGAGCTCCTTCTGCTTGGCCTCCGCCTGCTGCGTGACGTCCTGCAGTGCTTCTGGAACTGCTCGAGCGCCTGCTTGTTGTTCTCCTCGAGCTTGTCGAAGCTCTCGAAGAGCTCGGGGTCCACCCCGAACAAGGACTGCTTGGCCGTCTCGGGCGGGTTCGCGGCCTCCTGCACCTCCAGGCGATGCAGCTCGGCTGCCATGACCGCGTCGGCGGCCTCGTCGAACTTGGACTGGGCCTTCTCGAGCTGGAGCCGAGCCTGCTCCAGCGCCGTGGCAGCCCTCGCCAGTGCCTCCTGCTTGCGCGAGCAATCCGCCGTAGCCTCCTTGAACAGCGCATGTGGGGGCTTGGGCGGCGCAGGAGCCGCAACCAGCTTCTGGGACGCCAAGGTGCTGAACTCCGCCGCCAGGCGCGTCGCGTCGGGGTCAGCAGGGAGCCCAGCGCCCGCGAGAGCCTTCGACATGTAGTCCCCGAGGTTGGCGAGCGACGGTTGGGGCAGCCCCTGCTCATGCCGCCCACCGCCCGAGCACCACGGTGCCCACCACGTGCCGCTCGTGGAAGTGTTCCATCCTGGCTGAGGTGTGTCGCAAGCCGCGCACACCCCTTTTTGCGTCTTGAGCCTCCAATTCCACACCCAGTTGCTACACTGCCTGCACGTCGAGAAGCCCTGTTTGCCATACTTGACCATCCGCTCCAACAAGGGCGCACAACATTTGCTCCGACAGGAGCTCACGAAAACACTTCAGACTGGCTCGGAGAACAGAGCTATCCCATTTTGGCACGGAGGCGCGGAGCCCCCATCGGTGCATTAGCCTTGAGCCAACATGGCTACGGTGGGAGGAGGGAGGAGGGAGGGGAGGGGGGGGGGGAGGAGGAGGAGGGAGGAGGGAGCGGTATTGAAGGAGAGAGGAGGAGGAGGAGGAGTATGAGGGGAAGTATGAGGAGGAGGAGGAGGTTAGGAGGAGGGGGAGGAGGAGGAAGGAAGGAGGAGGGAGGGAGGAGGAGGAGGGAGAGGACACCGTGGGGTGGGGAGCGGCGGCAAGGGGGTTTAGCGGGCGGGGGAGCGGGCCAGGGGGGGTGGGAGAAACGATTGGGGGGCGGGGGCGTGGCCAGAGGAAGAGCAGGGGCTGACCCAGGCCCGTGGTGCGTAACCTTGTAGGCCCGACCCTGGCAGTGGCCATCCTCATCTCCGTCCTCCTCCTCCTCCCTCGTCCACCTCTCCCACTCCTCCTCCTTCTCCTCCTCCTCCTCCTCCTCCTCCTCCTCCTCCTCCTCCTCCTCCTCCTCCTCCTCCTCCTCCTCCTCCTCTGCCCCCCCCCCATCCCTCCCCCCTCTCCCCTCCGAGGCGCTTCCAGAACTGGTTCAAATCTACGTCGATGCAGGCGCAGGGGATGTTGCGGGCGGTCGCGGCTTCCTCGGGGCTGGGAGCCGGAGTGGGGCGTGGGGGGGGGGGCAGGGGCGGGAGGGGAAAAGGGGGACAGGAGGGCAGGGCGATGAGAACGGAGGGGGGGTGAGACTAATGGGGGGAGGGCGCGGGAGGGAGGAGGGCGACGGCGAGGGCAGGGGGGGAGGCAGAGAGAGGGGCTTGCGGAGAGGGCAGGGGCGGGGGGGGTGTTCTTCTAAAATCCGCCGCCCCCTTAGCGGGGGGGAACCAGGCTGCGAAGGGCGGGCGTCGGAAGCTGCCAAGCTATTTCCTTGTGCGGCATTTAGCAGCACCAAAAGACTCTGAATAGCTCATCAACGTTGTGGCCGTGACTCCTGTTGAGCTCATCCATGAAGACCAACAGCTCAGATTTGGTAATTACCTCAGCTACTTGAAAGTACCCGCCTCCATGTCATCCTCCTCCTCCTCATCGTCATCATCATCATCATCATCATCAGCAGCAGCATCATCATCAGCATCATCAGCATCATCCTCAGCATCATTGTCATCATCACCATCATCACCATCATCATGATCATCACCACCACAATCCTGATCATCGTCATCAGTATCATCATCATCGTCATCGGCATCGTCATCGGCATCATCAGCATCATCATAAATATCAGCATCATTATCAACATCATCATCATCACCATCATCATCATCATCATCATCATCATCATCATCATCATCATCATCATCATCATCGTCTTCATCACCCGCATCATTCCCATCATCAAACTTATCAGCGTCATCAATATATTCATGATTCACATAATCAGAATCATCATCAGCAGCAACAGCACCAGCATCAGCATCAACATCATCGGCAACAACAACAACATCCTCGTTCCTGCCGATACCATTCCGTCCTGCTCCTCCTGTTCCTCCTCCTCTCCTTCCTCCAAAGGAATCATACATCAGAACGAACAACGAGTTCCACGAGGTCGGAGTCCAGTGGGGCCAGGGCCTGGTGCGAAAACGGATCGCCACCAAACGACCTGATTCAAGCTTGGCCGTCGCCCGCGGCAGTTGCAATAATCCTTCAATTCAAGTTCCAGCATTCGGCCTTCCATTCAATGCTTGATGTGCGGAGGAAATGCCCGTGCGCCGGATGTGCTGGGGCTCACTTCGCCGACTTGCGGCCAGGCGCCGGGGCTTGCTTCGCGAAGCCGAGCCACGTGTGATCGCGCTGCCCGTCTTCGGCGACCACACGGTCGACACAGGGGCTTTGGCAGCAAATGGCCCCTGTTTCTCCTTCATGAAAGGGCTGCTGCTCTGCTCCGTGAGGGTGCAGTTGCCCGTCGAGGCTATTGGCGGACGTGGCCCATATGGACTCGGCGACCGCACCCTCGTCGACCCGACGTTCATCGTCGATATCGTTCCCCTGCAGAGAGTCAGGTAAGCGTGGTACGCCCTGCCTGACCAGGAGCGTCGCCGGATCTACGCATGGCTGGGGTCTGCACCTCAGGAAGGCGCAGGCCAAACTGAAGAACATTCGAGGGTACCCTCCCCCAGGATGGACAAGAACATGCAACAAACACGAAGAACAGCATGGTACCCTACCCGAACCGACCTCGATCTCATACCTCGGTCCGGCCGTGCCTCTCTGTCTGTGAGTGGGGCGCGCCGCCGCTTGGCGAGCGCGTTGGGGGCCGCGGCGCGGCGCTGCCGCCCCGCCCGAGGCAGGAGCTGAGGTCTCGCAGGATTGCTCGTTCTTATATTCTTATCCTCCTTCTCCTCTTCTCCTCCTTTTCTTCCTGCTCCTCCTTCTCCTCCTCCTCCTCGTCTTCCGCATGCTCCTCCTCCTCCTTCTCCACAATTGAAAAATATGAATACTCCTCTCCTCTCTCTATTGATGACGTCCGGAAGATGTTCGGCCCCCTCCGTGCATTGTTTTTTACATATTTCCAATGCCATGCCACGGCATGCAATGCAATGCTGTGTTCCGCTGTGCGATGCCATGCCTTCAGCTGAAATGCTAGGGTCTGCAGTGCTTAACTACACAGTGCCACGCCATGCTATGCCATGCTACGCTTTGATGTTCAACGCCATGCTATGTCATGTTCTGTTATGTGCCGCTGTGCAATGCCATTATTTGCGTTGCATTGCTTTGTGATGCAATTCTTCACTACGCAACGACACGCCATGCCATGACAGACTACGCTCTGCCGTGCTTTTCTACGCCACGCCCTGCTACGCCGTGCTCTACAATGCATCGCGCACCCTCTCGGGATCATTGCCCTGCCTGACAACCGACTGTGCGAATAGAGGGGATATCTACGCCATGGTAAGGGATGGGAGGGAGGAGTATGACGTCAGACATGACGCGAGCGCACCTAGCTTGTCCTCCTCCTCCTCCTCCTCCTCCTCCTCCTCCTCTCCTCCTCCTCTCCTCCTTCTCCTCCTCCTCCTCCTTCCTCCCCCCTCCTCTCCCTCCTCCTCCTCCTCTCCTCCTCCTCCTCCTCCTCCTCCTCCTCCTCCTCCTCTCTCCTCTCCTCCTCCTCCTCCTCCTCCTTCCTCCTCCTCTCCTCCTCCTCTTCCTCCTCCTCCTCCTCCTCCTCCTCCTCCTCCTCCTCCTCCTCCTCCTCCTCCTCCTCCCCCTACTCCCCACCGTAGCCATTTTGGCTCAAGCGAGCCGCACTTCGGGAGGCCTTCGCCAGCGCGCCTGCATCAGGCGCAGGTGCGCAAGCGGCCGCGATGCATGCCGGACCTGCTGCTGTCCACCGGCGGGCGGCCATTCCGGGATCCCAGGACAGATTCGTCGACCAGTCCTCGGCCCGTTCTTGGGCCGCCTCGAGTGCACAGACGCTGGCCAAGCGTTCGAGGAGGAGGGCAAGATTGCAGATCGGACGCAGCCGTGCTGAGGCCGTCGCAGTGCGATGCAAGGCCTTCAGAGTGGCCCTGCTGAGCGATTGGTCCCTAGGCGACAAGCTCGGGGCCCACACCAGCAACTGCGGTGAGGCTACTGCTGCTGCGAGATTGTTGGGAGTCGACGTCTACGACGACCAGGACAAGCTTGCGTTCGGCAACTGGGGCAAGCGTGCAGCTCCTCCTGGTGCCGAGAAGCCTTCGCGTGTGCCCGGGGCAGTGCTGGCCACACCCCTGGAGTCCTTCCGCGAGAAGCTCTACGTCGATGCTTCTGCCCATTGTCATCGCGAATGACCTGCTCTCCAGCATGCCGATTACATACATGCGTCTTTGGGTTGTGGTGGAGCCTCTCGGGAAGTCTGGCGGTAGTCGAGAGACTCGGAATAACTAGCACGCATTCCCGTCGGACTCATGACACTCGGGGCGACCAGTTGGGTGATTAAGGTGGTGGTCGAGCTTGAACTTTGGAGCACCGCTGCCCGATCCCGTCATCGGGACCCTGGGCGGCGACGCGGGACCCGTCGTTCCTGTTCCTGCTGCTCTTCCTCCTGTTCCGGCGGCGGCTCCTCGCGCCCACTGTGCCGATCCCGACGTCGCTCGGCCACTCTGTGCTCGTGCTGCTCTGGGCCGCGACGCTCCTGTCCATCACCTCGCTGCGGACGAGCCTGTGAGACTTTGTTGTGAACGCTCTGCTGCTCAGCCTCTTCTCGCCGAGCCTGCTCCTGACGTATTGCCTTCCGAAGCCCTCGCTGATGAAATTCTTGGGGGCGGCGTCAGCTCAGGTGCCGCAGCTGGCCCACAAAATGATGACGGCCGTGGAGATACATGTGCTGACATCAGTGCGCTGGATCTTCGCGGAACTCTTGACATTCTCGCTGGAGCCGACTGTCCTCCAAAAGATGGCGAGAACACCATCGGGAAGGTTGCTCCGGCCTCGGACGTACGTTTCGGTAAAAAGTGGTGGCTCGCTCGACAGGCGATTGCTAAATAATGGCTTGTCGCCCAGGAGGTTCCTTTCAAGTTCGCGCCGAACTCGTTTCGTCCTCCTGAACCTGACGGGCCTGCTTGCCATCGCTACCGTAGCAAGCGTGCCGTCTGATTTTCCTCCTCCCCATTCGCCTGCTTTTGCACTGCTGGTTGTGGGTGGGGAGGTTTTGATGTATGAGGAGTGTGAGGGTGGAGAACGACTAATTTCCTGTCCTTCTTAGCCTTTTGAAGCCCTCCTGGAAAAGGCGTGCCTTTGCAAGTACGTCGACTTCGGCACCGCCTGATTCCGAGGCTTAACCTCCTCCAGGCCTCGATCTGAGGCTGCGCCCTCCCCCTTCCTCCCCCTCAATGGTTAATTCAAGCTTCGCGCGGCCCGCTTAGCTTCGACCGGAAGAGGTGCGCTCTCGACCCGCGAATCAAAAAAAGTGTTTTCGGTCCCTGTCTTCTCGGTCGTGACCCTCACTCGTCCTTGTCTGGGTCCTGCCCACGCTCGCAAAGAGAATATGAGCTCTGCTGCCTGGGTTTGAATAGTGTACTGATTGCTTGGAAGGTGAGGGAAAGACCTCCGACGAGCCACGACAGGGGCGTTTCAAATTCCTCTTCAGGCGTTCCCAGCATCGCTCTGCTGCTTTCGGGCCCTCGTTGTTTCGGTGGCCCTTTTCTTCGGTCGTGTCCCTCCGCTCGTTTGTCTGTGGTTCCTGGGGCCTGTCCCTCGTCGGGCCCTTCCGTCGCGCGTCGGCTACGTGCAGGAGTTATTGTTCTGACGATAACCCGAGGATAAATCCAAACATCCCCCTCCTCCTCCTCCTCCTCCTCCTCCTCCTCCTCCTCCTCCTCCTCCTCCCCTTTCTCCTCCTCAACTCCTCCTCCTCCTCCTCCTCCTCCTCCTCCTCCTCCGCCTCCTCCTCTTCCTCCTCCTCCTCCTTCTTCTGCTGCTCCTGCTGCTGCTGCTGCTCCTCCCCGCCCTCCTCCTCTTCCTCCTCCTCCTCCTCCTCTTCTCCTCTCTCCTCCTCCTCCTCTCCTCCTCCTCCTCCTCCTCCTCCTCCTCCTCCTCCTCCTCCTCCTCCCCCCTCCTCAGCACCCTCGTCCCTGTCCTTCCCACGCGGGGCACGGCAGAGCGCGCGACTGCGCGAAGCGGCGTCCTCGGCCGCAATAAATTCTGCACCAACCTTGCAGGCGGGGCAGCATGCATCGAGAGGACCGGCATGCCCTCTGCTCTCCTCCTCCCACTCCTCCTCCTCCTCCTCCTCCTCCTCCCCCTCCTCCTCCTCCTCCTCCTCCTCCTCGTCGTCCTCCTCCTCCTCGTCCTCTTCCTCCTCCTCCTTCTTCTGCCGTTCCTGCTGCTGCTGCTCCTCCCCGGATTGTACTGGCTGTCGTCGGTGCGGGTGTTCGCTGGGTCAGGACGGACATGAGCATGAGTACGAGTGTGCGGGGCGACGATGGGAACGATGACGACGAGGATGGTGACGTGAAGATGGCGAGCGTGGCCAGGGATCAAAGCGAAGATGAGGATGCGTGAAGGCGGCGTGGATACATACGGACGATGATGTGGGTGATGATTTGGATAAGGGTGTCAGCGAGTGGCAACGGCGACGACATCGACGACGACGCTGGTGATGCTGGTGATGCTGATGATGATAATGCTGATGCTCATGCTGTTGCTGATGATGATGCTGCTAATGATGCTGGTAAAGATGATGCTGCTGCTGATGACGATGATGGTAATAGTGGTGATTGTGATTGTGCTGATGATGATGGTAATGATGATGGTGAATATGATGGTGATGATGATGATGGTGGTGTTGGTGCTGCTGGTAATGCTGCTGATGATGACAATGGTGGGGATGATGATGGTGATGGTGATGGTGATGGTGATGGTGATGATGATGATGATGATGATGATGATGATGGTGATGTTGATGATCATCATCATCATGATTATGGTGATGCTGATGATGCCGATGATGCTGCTGCTGCTGCTGCTGCTGATGATGATGATGATGATGATGATGATGATGATGATGATGATGATGATGACGACCTGCAGGGTGTGTGCGTGAGAGTGTTTGACTGTTACTTCGCGGAGGGCCTGAAGGAAAATTGTACTCCCCAAAGTGGCCCTTGTGATGTGGGGGGATCGGGATGGTTCAGAGGACTCGGGCAATCTGAGTGGGTTCCCCCGCATTGCTGCACTTGTCGGCAGCATGCCGAAGGATGCGACAAACCTCCGTCTGGAGCTTTTCTCGAGACGTTGGAAGTCTGGGAACCCTGCGATCCGACGCTGCAGCAAAAATTGGAGCACGTGGACTTTGGCCGTTTTCGGCCTCCGGGGGCCCTCGCCGGGCCTCGGGAGTGTCAAGTAGCGACTCGGGACGAAAAACTGGTGCCGGGGAAGTGGCCCAGACCTCCGGAGCCCCCCCCCAAAACGTGGAGCAGCGGCATGTATGGGGACGTTGGGCCCAGAGGATCCTTTTTTCCGGACCGCAAGATCAACGTTCGTTCTCGCGGCCGAAGCCAAAATGACGGTCGAAACGGCGGTCGAACCTTCAAGATGGCGGTTTGACATGCCGAACCGCCAGAATGACGGCCCATACGATGGCGGCGCTTGCCCCCGAACGGTTGGAGGTCGCCACATCGTTGCAAGGGGAGCGCGAGGAAATCTGGGGACCCTCTGGGGAGGTCTGGGAAAAGGGAAGGCCCGAGACGGTATAGCAGCCCGCGAGCAGAGCCGGCCCAGCAGCCCAGGCCCCCGACGTCCTGATTTCTGCACGGCGTCGGCCCCCAGAAGAGCTCGACCCCTTCCCCCGGAGCGGTTTTGCGTCCCCTCCTCCGCCCTCCGGCCTCCGCCCTCCTCCGCCCTCCTCCGCCTCCCTCCGCCCTCCTCCGCCCTCCTCCGCCCTCCTGAGCCAGCGTTTGACGGCCCCGAGGCCCAGTGAGGGCCCCTGGAGGCCGAAAATGGGGAAAAACCTTCCGTCGTGATTTTTTCCACGGCGCGAGGGGGTCTGGCAGGATCTGGCGTGGAAGCTGGGCGGCCCTGTGCCGTGCCAGTCGTGGCCGGCCTCCGCCGAGGCGAGGCTGCAGGACCCCACCGAAGAGAGGAGAGGCGGAGACCCGAGAGGCGCGCCCGCAGCGCCGAGCAGGCAGCGGAGGAGAGCCCAGCAGGGCTCAGCATTCGAAGGGGCAGGCGGGGGAGGAGGAGGAGGAGGAGGAGGAGGGGGAGGGGGAGGAGGAGGAGGAGGAGGAGGAGGAGGAGGAGGAGGAGGAGGAGGAGGAGGAGGAGGAGGGGAGGAGGAGGAGGAGGGGGACGAGGAGGAGGAGGAGGAGGAGGAGGAGGAGGAGCAGCAGAAAAAGGAGGAGGAGGAAGAGGACCAGGAGGAGGAGGAGGAGGAGGAGGAGGAGGAGGAGGAGGAAAATGAGGATGGGGAGGAGGGGGAGGTAGAGAGGAGGAGTAGGAGGGGATGAGGATGGGGAGCAGGATCGGGATCGGGATCGGGCTCGTGAAGTCAGGGCGTCTCCTCGATGACTGGCTCGCAAAACACCGCAGCCTCGCCTGCCTGGAATCCTGACTGGCGAAGCTCGCTTGGCCGCCTACCTCGTGGGCGGCCTCCTGCTCTCGGGTAGGGCCGCAGTGCCCCTGTAGGGACAACCCCCACATCTGGCACGCGGCCGTGGGGGCGCCCCCAAGGGACCGATGAACCATTACGCTCAGCCTCGGGCTCCGTACAAGGGGCGAAGACGCGAGAGGACGAACGACCAGACGGCTGCGGCGCCCGAAGCTACGACTGCTGCATCAGGGACCACTGCAAATCCACCCATATGGGAGGGGGAGGAGACGGAGAAAGAGAAGGTATGGGGGGGGGTGAAGGGGAGGAGGGAGATGAGGATGGGGAGGAGGAGGGGAGGAGTAGGAGGAGTAGGAGTAGGAGTAGGAGTCAAGCTAGCCAGCTCGAGCGAGTCAAGCATGGCATGCCCAGTCCCACCCGCCCTCCCACAACATAAGAAGCAAAGCTGGCACAACTGGGGGCCGAAGTCACACCGGCCAGCCGGTTTGGTACAGCTGATGCGGCCGCGATGGCGGTTGCCGACGGGAACTGGCGAGCGCGTGTTGAATGCCGCGCACGCATTGCCAGACGAGTCGAGAATGGCCCGGTACACCGCAGGAAGCCAGAGGTGGCCGGAGGAAGCCCGACGGTCTGACAGGACACCCCAAAGCATTTTTGTGAAAAGCATTGGGTTTTTGATGTTTTTATGTTGAAATGCTTGCAAACACACGGTGTTCGGTAGGATTCTGACATGAACGCGCGAGTGTGCTCTTTGTGGTATTTTTTGCACAGGATTCGCGGCCTGGGTGCATGACAGAGCATCGCGAGTGCACCGCGCGATGACGTGAAATCGCTGGATTTGACCGAATTCTTAAGATTCCTATGGTTTTCCTATGATTTCAGCAAGAGAGCCCGGGCGGGAAATTTGTACAATTTTTGTGAAAAAGCATTGGGTTTTTGATGTTTTTTATGTTGAAATGCTTGCAAACACACGGTGTTCGGTAGGATTCTGACATGAACGCGCGCGTGTGCTCTTTGTGGTATTTTTTGCAATGGATTATCGCCGTGGACGACAGGACGTCCATGTCGAGAGGAAAAAATAAGAAAAATGTTGATTTTGTATTGTTTTTTACAGGTTAGGATGGGACCACCCGGATGCGGCCCCTATCTGCCGGCCTGAGGGGGGAGTAGGAGTATATTCTAATAATAAGGTAGGAGTAGGAGTAGGAGTAGGAGTCAAGCTAGCCAGCTCGAGCGAGTCAAGCATGGCATGCCCAGTCCCACCCGCCCTCCCACAACATAAGAAGCAAAGCTGGCACAACTGGGGGCCGAAGTCACACCGGCCAGCCGGTTTGGTACAGCTGATGCGGCCGCGATGGCGGTTGCCGACGGGAACTGGCGAGCGCGTGTTGAATGCCGCGCACGCATTGCCAGACGAGTCGAGAATGGCCCGGTACACCGCAGGAAGCCAGAGGTGGCCGGAGGAAGCCCGACGGTCTGACAGGACACCCCAAAGCATTTTTGTGAAAAAGCATTGGGTTTTTGATGTTTTTATGTTGAAATGCTTGCAAACACACGGTGTTCGGTAGGATTCTGACATGAACGCGCGAGTGTGCTCTTTGTGGTATTTTTTGCACAGGATTCGCGGCCTGGGTGCATGACAGAGCATCGCGAGTGCACCGCGCGATGACGTGAAATCGCTGGATTCGACAGAACTCTTAAGATTCCTATGGTTTTCCTATGATTTCAGCAAGAGAGCCCGGGCGGGAAATTTGTACAATTTTTGTGAACAAAAGCATTGGGTTTTTGATGTTTTTATGTTGAAATGCTTGCAAACACACTGTGTTCGGTAGGATTCTGACATGAACGCGCGCGTGTGCTCTTTGTGGTATTTTTTGCAATGGATTATCGCCGTGGACGACAGGACGTCCATGTCGAGAGGAAAAAAAAAAAATGTTGATTTTGTATTGTTTTTTACAGGTTAGGATGGGACCACCCGGATGCGCCCGCTATCTGCCGGCCTGAGGGGGGAGTAGGAGTATATTCTAATAAGGAATAAGGATAGGAGTAGGAATAGGAGTAGGAGTAGGAGTAGGAGTCAAGCTAGCCAGCTCGAGCGAGTCAAGCATGGCATGCCCAGTCCCACCCGCCCTCCCACAACATAAGAAGCAAAGCTGGCACAACTGGGGGCCGAAGTCACACCGGCCAGCCGGTTTGGTACAGCTGATGCGGCCGCGATGGCGGTTGCCGACGGGAACTGGCGAGCGCGTGTTGAATGCCGCGCACGCATTGCCAGACGAGTCGAGAATGGCCCGGTACACCGCAGGAAGCCAGAGGTGGCCGGAGGAAGCCCGACGGTCTGACAGGACACCCCAAAGCATTTTTGTGAAAAAGCATTGGGTTTTTGATGTTTTTATGTTGAAATGCTTGCAAACACACGGTGTTCGGTAGGATTCTGACATGAACGCGCGAGTGTGCTCTTTGTGGTATTTTTTGCACAGGATTCGCGGCCTGGGTGCATGACAGAGCATCGCGAGTGCACCGCGCGATGACGTGAAATCGCTGGATTTGACCGAATTCTTAAGATTCCTATGGTTTTCCTATGATTTCAGCAAGAGAGACCGGGCAGGAAATTTGTAGATTTGTTGTGAAAAAGCATTGGGTGTTTGATGTTTTTATGT
>CAUYUJ010011048.1:0-24983 GCA_963575745.1 Prorocentrum cordatum | reverse complement strand
GGAGGGAGGAGGAGGAGGAGGAGGAGGAGGAGGAGGAGGAGGAGGAGGAGGAGGAGGAGGAGGAGGAGGAGGAGGAGGGGAGGTGATGGAGATGGGGACGGGGATCGGTTGAACGAGACCGCGAGTCTGAACCTGGCTGCCCCGGGGGGGAGACCAGCGGCCACGCACACGCAGGAGGGACCCTATAGGGAAGAGCGACCTTCGGGTGCCCGACGGTCGGGGGGCGCGGGGCAGCCAGACCCTAGCGCGCAAGACGCTGCCATCAGTAGGTCGGGCCTGCCCCCCTACAGGGGGATTTTGGGTTGGGCGAAAAATCAAAGATTCGCAAAACATATGCTCAAACATAGTTCCACAAAGCGTCCCCAGACTATTTCTTGACTTCTCTTGGATACCCCTGCTGTGGAGGGACACGCCCGACTCAATGCTATCGGATCGCGCTCCATCATTTGGAGACCCCAGGTGCGACCGCACTGAAAGTCGCTCCGCTGCAAGGTCCCTCGTGCGTGGAGTCGAGCCGAGGAGGAGCATCCTGCTCAAGCGCCCCAGACACGAGCGAATCCAGCGGGCGCCCCAGCACGTCGACGCTGGGCGACGCGTCCGCGAGCTGCTCCCCGGGGGGCTCCTTCGACAGCCCCTGCAGGAGGTTGGAGCGAGAGAGGGGGGAGGGGAGGAGAGCGTTGAGCACTTGGGGGAAGGAAGAGGGAGGACGGAGGAGTCTGGAGCGAGAATGGGGGGGGAGGGAGGAGGAGGGAGCGAGAGGGAGGAGTTTGCAGCGACAGGGAGGCTGGGGGAGGGAGGAGAGCTTTGAGACTTCAGGTCTTCAGATCATGCCTGCGCCAAGTGGACCTCCGAGAGGCAGCTCGGCGCCACGGCTGCATCCGCCCAACACTTCGTCACACCACCACCCTGGAGAGGTCCCGAGGTCATGACCTGACCCAAACACTTGTTGATGTCCACACACACAGACGAGCATACACACCAACACAAAAAGCATGCAGCAGCCTCTCACGCATCTGCAGGCACCGACTGCTCAACCACGCTAACGAAGAAAACGGAGACTGGGGAGCGTCATGAGGAGCTGAAACCGCAAGAGCTTTGAGCTGGGAGGAGGAGCGCGGAAAGAAGGATGCAAGGAGACAGATGAGGAGGTACACGCCCCCCTCATCTGCCATCCTTGCTGTTGCTCCTCAGCTACGAGTATTCAATACGAGAACTGCTCGCCTCTCTCCCCTATCCTGTCTGATCGGGGGCACTCCTCTCACACATACTGTTCTGTAGAGCACAGGATGTCACAAGAATATGTTTCATCGGAGTTATTCCACTCATGACGTCTTTCGTTGATCTGCATGGTGGTCCGGCTGCAGCGCTGGCCACATTTCAGGATCGGCACTCCTCCCCGAGCGCGTGCCACACCGTTGGGTCCGATGTCTTCCTCGTCGCTGTCGCTCCCCTCCTTCCCCCGCCTCCGCCTTCTCCTGGTCCTCCTGCTCCGCCCGCTCTACCTACTGCGCCTCATGCTGCCGCTGCTCCTCCTCCGACTTCCTCTGGCCGCATCATCCTCTTCCTCCTGCTCATCCTCATGCTCATCCGCCATCTCCTCCTCTTCCCCCTCCTACTCCTCCAGTGTGCACAGCCCCTCCCCCCCCCTATCTGATTGTGCATCACAAGATCGGGCCATTTCTGGGATGCAGGCCGGCTAGGACATCCGCCGGCGAAAAGAAACAACTCAGACCAATGGGAAGGGCGGGGGGATAAAAGATAGAATGTCAGCTATGGCGTGCGCGCGCCCATCTTGCCTCCTCCCCTCTTCCCTCCGCCCTCCTTCCTTCCCCCACCTGCCTACATCATATCCCCTCCTTCCCCCCATCCCCCTGTTCGTCCTCCTCCTCCTCCTCCTGTCCCTCCCCTCCTCCTCCCCCCCCCTCGCTCCTGAATCCTACGAAGCTGTTTCTCCGCCTCCTCGCTTTGAAAGTGGAGCTCCCTTCTCATCGCCACGCATCGTCGTCTTAAACTATTGCACCAGTTACACGTATCAAGGGCGGTTTCCTTTCAAAGTGGGGCGCTCGCGTCAGCGCCGCGCACATTCGTCTGAATGAAGCAAGGCAGAGTCCGCATTCCCGAGCACGCGCTAAAGTATGCAGGGCAGCTCCTTGTTCAAGCGGGGCTCCCGCCTGAACGGCAGGCCAATGAGAACCTGCGCTTTCAAGGGGGGCGCTTCTTGTAAGAAAAAATGAAGGCCTGCACGGACTTATGAAAAAGAGGACTTGGGACGGAAGGCTAGCTGTGAAGCATCGTTGATGCACCATTGAACAATGCATGGGGGAAAGGACTGATGGGGACCATGCGTATATGATAGGAAAGACGGTGACCCTCAAGAAAATCACTGAAGCCCTGCGGGCTCTGCAAGGGCCCAGAAGAGTCGAATTCACACGAGAGGGAAACCAATGGAGCTCTCCATTGAAACCATCAAGGAACGTCGCGACCCCATAGAGCAAGAAATACTTCACAGCAGAGAAAAGCCCCAATCAATGGATGCTTTGAAAGATCGTAGTCTGGATAATGCATGCTATTGGGATCGATTGTGATATCGATAGTGAGATCGATCGTAGGATTGATAGTGCGGAGGATGGTCAGGTCGATCATGAGACCGATAGTGAAGCCGATTCCATAAGATCGATCGTGAAATCGACCGAGAGATCGCACGTGCGATCTATAGTGATATCGTTTGTGATATCGATTGTGAGATCGATAGTGTGATCGATAGAGAGGTGGGTAGTGCGATCGATGAGGTGAGACTGGTCGATAAGGAGATCGACCAAAAACTCGGGAACCGGATAACCGGGGAACCCCGCCGCCCACCGAAATCGGCCCAGAACCAGCAGCCGGGAACTCGCCGAAATCGGCCCGGTACTTTCGCCAAATTCTTCCATCTCCGCTAGGACCTCTTCAGTCCAAGCACTGACTCGGAAACATTCGTAAGGAGGCGGCTCTGCACCAAAAAAAACTATTGGAAAGGAGGAGATTAAACAGGTCAATGTGAATCGAACGGGCATAACATTGAAGTAGATCACCGAGCGGTGCAGGTCAAAGTAATGCTGCGCCGGATGGGAGTGGGCTCTTAAGGACCGCAGGGTGTCACCCTTCCCCATCCCCATCATAACCTCCTACACCTCCTCCTCCTCCTCCTCCTCCTCCTCCTCCTCCTCCTCCTCGTCCACCTCCTCCCTCCCTCCCTTCCTCCTCCCTCCTGCTCCTCCTCCTCCTCTTCCTCGTCCTCCTCCTCCTCCTCCTCCTTCGCCTCCTGCTCCTCCTCCTCCTCCTCCGCCTCCGCCTCCTTCTTCTCCTCCTCCTCATCCTCATCCTCCTCCTTCTACCCACGCGCACATCCCTGCTCCATCAAAAATCGCGTCCACGGACCTCCTCCCAAGTCGACCTCTGGACCTTTCCAAAGGGTGCGTTTTACCAGATGCGTCAGAGCGGATCCAGCCGCGGCGACGAAGAGATCCCCGGAGGCCCGAACAGGGCACCAGAACCTCCCGAATGCCCTGATCCTCGAAGCCTTCTTCCCTCTCTCATCCCTGCCCCCTCCCTCCTCCTCCCTCCTCCTTCTCCGTCCCCCCCCCCTCCTCCGAGAGATTGGAGGAGGCACCGCGGGGCGCGACAGCTTGCGGACGAAGGGCGTCAGCGCGAGCTCGATCGCGGCGGCCACGATGCCGGCGCCCGCGATGAGCGCCAGCGGCGCCCACTCCTCGGAGGGTTGGAAGGCCCACGCGGGGCCGCGGGAGAGCGAGAGCAGTCAAACGTCCGGCAGGTTGGAATTCGAGGCTCACTTGTTTTTGCTCGTCAATCTGGGGCTTCTCGACGCCGCGGCTGGATCCTCCTCGAAGTTCTCATCAAGGGAGGACGGGGAGGAGGAGGAGGAGGAGGAGGAGGAGGAGGAGGAGGAACGAGCAGGAAGAGAAGGTCAACAGCCCAGACCCCCGACGTCGTGATTTTTGTTCACGTCGTCGACCCCAGAGGTCTCGATCCCTTTCCCGGGACCGGCCTTACTCCGGAGTCCATTTTGGCGGTCCCGAGGCCCAGCGAGGGTCCCCCGGAGGCCGAGAACGACCAAAAACCTCCCGTCCTGATTTTTGTCACGACGCCGGGAGGTCTGGGAGGAGGGCCCAAAAGGGGAAGGGTCAGAGGAGAAGGAGGACAAGAAAGAGGGGAACAAAAAGAAGGAGGACAAAGAAGGTCAGAGGAGAAGAAGGACAAGAAGAGGGAAGGCCAGAGGAGGGTCAGAGGAGAAGAAAAAGGAGGAGGACAGGAAAGCCAGCAGGGCATTGGCAGAGCTCCGAGGGGGCCGGGGCAGGGAGCAGGACCCCGAGACGCCAAAGCGGGCCATAGGAGAGCCCAAGACAGCCCTCACCCTGAGAAGGGAGAAGGCTGAGGAGGAGAGGGCTAAGAAAATGGAGGAAGAACGACGACGACGACAACGACGACGACCTTGACAACGACGACGACGACAACGACGACGACGACGACGACGACGACGACGACGACGGCGAGGACGACGACGGCGGCGAGGACGACGACGACAACGACGACAACAACGACGACGACGACGGAGACGACGAGGACGAGGATGCAGACGACGACCACGACGCCGACGAGGACGACGACGACGACGAGGACAACGACGAGGACGACGACGACGACGACGAGGAGAAGGAGTTGGAGGATGAGCACTGAGAGAGATAGAGAGAAGGAATAGGACCATATAAAAGCCAAAACGCATCAACGATTCTGGAACACACCCTCCCGTCCCAAACCCTCTTCTCCTAAGTCGCCACAGACCTGCTGTCCCATGAAAGATGCACCCCTTGGATGACCAGCACCCCTCTGGCCTGACATTCATGCGAGAGCCACATTGTGACGAGAAAACAACTGCTCCGTATCCTTCCAGCGAATGTTAGGAGCACGGGAAGGTATGATCAGACAATGCAACGGAGTGTCAATCGGCATCTCCGTTTTCCTAAAGGCCGCATCACACTTGCAATTTCCGCACAAGTTTCCACATGTGGCGATGAGCGCCGAAGAAGTCTCAAGCGAAAACACCATCTTGCAAGCGAGTCGGCATCCATCCGCGCAGCTGTACCATATGTTTAAGCGCCTGGTCTTTGAATGTAGAGGAGTCCCAACCGAACGTCAAAGTTTGAAAAGGAGTCGGCCTTCCTCCGTGCAACGGCTGCATCTGCTCAAGTTCTCGGTCCAACAATTTGCAGGTTGCCAGCGGACACTCCATGCTGAAACGGACCCGCCCACAATCCTCCCAACTGTTCCATGCTGTTACAACGAATGCGCGCGGCGCTGAGGGGAGAGCCCAACTCTGAAAAGACACCGCCCTGCACCACTGGAACCGCTGCAGGACTATGGTGCACGGCGCAAAGACGAGAGCCCAGCTGTGAACATGCACACTTCGACAAACGAAACATCGAGACGCTGAGGCGAGAGTTCCACGTTGAAAACGACCTCCCTCCACCCTCGAAGCTGCTGAGAACTGTCAAAGCGAATGAGCGCGGCGCAGTGGCTAAGGCGAGTGCCCCATGTTGAAAAGCACTCCCCCTGCATGTGTGTAAACTGCTGCAAACTTTCAAGCTTCAGAACCATGAACTCGCCATCGCTCGGACGTCCCTTCCCTGTGTTTTGTTCGGTTTCGTAAGCGGTTTCGCCAAATGATAAAGGGTGCTCCTCGATGGTCCTCGCCGAAGGACAAATGCACACGTCCGAGCGATGCCAAGTGAATGACGAGGAAGTGTGAAGTCTCAGGCGAAACGCCCAGCTCGCCCTGCTGACACGCCGGGCTGTGCGACCGGGGGGGCTTGTTCGCAAGGACAAGCGGGAAGGGATGAGGCAAAAGCGGAAGGCGAGGAGGGCGACGAGGCGAAGAAGGAGGACGAATCAGAGGCGGAGAGAAAGGAGGGGGACGGCCGGACAAACTGGAGGACAAGGACGACGACGACGAGGTGAGGAGAAGAGAAAGAGCAGGAAGAGGGCCAAGACGAGGAGGGGGAGGAGTACCGCGGCGTCGTACATCGGGCCCGACACGAGCGGGAAGAGCACGCGGCTGAATGCCTGGAGGGTGATCGTCAGCGCCATGACGGTGCCCCGGATGTGTGGCGGCGCGAGCATGTTGACCACGATAGAGAGGCCCCCCATCGCCTCGGCTTGCCGGGCGGGCTGGGGGGTGGGGCGCAGGCGGCCCCCCGAAGTGATCCTGGCTGCCATCGCCTGGCCCACTCGAAACGGGCCTCCGTACACTCGAACTCTGAAAAGCAAGCTCGCCCTCGCCAACTATTTTCGGAACGCTGCGAGTCGGGGGCGGAAACTCGTCACAGCCTGGCGGCGCGAAGAAAAGTCACGACGATCACGATGAGGCGGCGCGCGCTCCTGGCTAGGGAACCTCGCAGGTCGACTGGGGTCCAGCGCACTGGGTCGTGATTTCGGTATGACGCCCCAGCTGGGACTACCCGGCGGGCTGCCTATGATGATGATGATGATGATGATGATGATGATGATGATGATGATGATGATGATGATGATGATGATGATGATGATGATGATGATGATGATGATGATGGTGATGATGAATGATGTAGGAGGAGGAGGAGGAGAGGAGGAGGAGGAGGAGAAAAGGAACAGGAGGAGTAAGAGGAGGAGGAGGAGGTGGAGGAGAGGAGGAGGAGGAGGAGTAAGGGTAGGAGGAGGCGGAGGAGGAGGAGGAGGCGGGAGGAGAAGGAGGAGGAGGAGGAGGCGGAGGAGGAGGAGGAGGAGGAGAGGAGGCAAAGGAGAAGGAGGAGAGGAGGAGGCCGTTCCCGCAACCCGCGACTCCAGATGTCTCTGTTGCGATGGGGGCGTCGGGGCCGCACCGCGGTCCCCTGGGGTTCAGATCCCGCCCCCCGCGCCCTGAACTCGGGTGCGGAGAAGAGGGGGGCCAGGAAGTCTGGGAAGGAGGCGGAAGACGACGAGGAGGACGAGGAGGAGGAGGGCAGGAGCAGGAGGAGGAGGAGGAGGAGGAAGCGAAGGACGAGGAGGAGGAGGGGGAGGAGGAGGAGGAGGAGGAGGAGGAGGAGGAGGAGGAGGGAGGAGGAGGAGGAGGAGGAGGAGGAGGAGGAGGAGGAGGAGGAGGAGGAGGAGGACTGGAGGACTGGAGGACTGGAGGACTGGAGGCGGTTAGGAGAGGGGGGGTATATCATGGGGCAGAAGATGGAAGAGGGGGGGTCCGCGCACCATGGCCCGAAGAGGCGCGTGCGCGGGCGAGGGAGGGGGGGGGGTGCAGGGAAGGCATCGCACGAGGGGGGCCATGGCATCCGGGAGAGGTCATGCCCGTGGCCATGAGCATGATGTTGAACCCCAGAAGTACACGCCGGTCGGAAAAACTAGGCAGAAACGTGAAGCAGGAAGGCGCGGAAAGCGGATTGGGCTCGGGCCCGCCCAGGAGGATGCGGCGCAGAAAGCAGACTGGGCTCGGGCCCGCCCAGAGAGCAACAAAACAGCACAAGCCAAGACAGACCGATTCTTGCAGCAGGAAGACGCTGGAAGCAGATTGGCATCTGGGAATCCAAAAAATACCTACTCTGAAGGACCGGCGTGTAGTCCTCTCCCTTTGACGCCCCCTACGAGATGCCCATCCTGGTCCCCCGGCCCCGCGACTGCCCCCCGGGCTTCCGCCTGCCCCAGGTCGCCAGCCCAGCGCCAGCAGCGTGAATGAACGTGAGCACGAGCAACTGCCAGATGCCGTTGCCGGTCAGCACCAGGAGGCTCGGCGTGGACAGGAGCACCATCCCGGCGGACCCGAGCAGGGGCAGGCGGACCTTGTGCTGTAGGGGGGCCCTGTCTGTCTCATCTCGCCGCTGTCCGCGTCGAAGCCGCGTCGAGTCCCTGTCGAGCGCGTCGAATCCACGCCGAATCCACGACGAATCTGCCCCGAGCCCATGTCAAAATTCGCATCAAGCCCACGTGGGAGTACAGAGACACATCGCCGCTTATGGGACAGGCAAGATCCCACGAAGACGCAGAGCAGCGGACCCTGCGGCTCAGCGGGATGAAGACGCCGAACTGCATGAGGGCGATCGCGAGGCCGGCCAGCCCCATGATCAGCCCGATCTCGTTCTGATTCAGCCCCACGTCCCGGGCACCGATGATAGGCAGCAGCGTCTGCCAGGACCCGATGATGCCCATCGCGAGACTCCCCACGAGGGCGTTGCACACCAGGGGCAGCTTCCAGCGGAACAGGGAGGACTTCCGAGCCGCCCTCTCCTCGCCGCCCGCCGCCTGCGCCCGCCGCTCCTCGGGCGCCGCGGGCTCCTCGAGGTAGCGGTAGGCTGCGGCCAGCACGACCAGCCCGAGCCCCGCCTGGAAGAAGCAGGGCAGCCGCAGGCTCACTAGGCCCATCGAGCCCCCGAAGACGGGCGCCACGAACAGGCTCACGGAGACGGTGGCCGACACGCCCGCGACGGTGGAAAGGCAAGACTTCGGGACACGTTTGGGTGGGGCCAGTTGGTGGTCTCAGACCGCCCATGCCGTTCTCACTCTCAAGACGCAGATCCCGAAGGAGGAGGAGGAGGAGGAGGAGGAGGAGGAGGCCGAGGAGGACAAGGAGGAGGAGGAGGAGGAGGAGGAGGAGGAGGAGGAGGAGAGCGGCAACCTATGAAAGCACTTCTTGCCGTGAGGAAACGGGAAACGAGGAGGAGAAGGAGGAGGAGGAGGAAGAGGAGGAGGAGGAGGGGGAGGAGGAGGGAAGGATCAGGATGAGGAGGAGGAGAAGGAAGAGGATAGCGGCAAAGTCTGAAGACTTCATGCCGTGAGGAACGAGGAAACCGAGGAGGGGGGAGAAAGAAGAGGAGGAGGAGGAGGAAAACAGGAAACAGGAGGAGGAGGAGGAGGAGGAGGAGGAGGAGGAGGAGGAGGACACGGAGGAGCAGGAGGTGGAGGAGGAGGAGGAGGAGGAAAGAAGGAGGAGGAAGAGGAGGAGGAGGAGGAGGAGGAGGAGGCGGAGCGAGGGGAGGACGAGGAGGGAGGAGGAGGAGGAGGGAGGAGGAGGAGGAGGAGGAGGAGGATGGAGGAGGAGGAGGAGGAGGAGCGATGAGGAAGGATGAGGAGGAGGAGGAGGAGGAGAAGGAGAAAAACGACAACGCCTGAAGACTTGCATGCCGTGAGGAACCGAGGAACCGAGGAGGAGGAGGAGGAGGAGGAGGAGGAGGAGGACGAGGAGGAGAAGAAGGAGGGGGAGGAGGAGGAGGAGGAGGAAGAGGAGGAGGAGGAGGAGGAGCTCTCGAGGCCATCCCTTGGACTGGTTTTGGTCGCGGCCGGAGCCCCGGGGTCCGAAAGCGGACCCCCGCAAGCTGAAAATTTCGGAACCAACAAAAACATAACGTAAGCTCAAGGGCGCGTGGCGTGTGTTTATCACTGCCCTGAAGCAGCATGGGAGCCTTGCCCCTACCTGCCCAAATCCAGTGGGTTGGCCAGGAAACAGGTTGTGGCTCTTGAGCTGCAGGCTGGCGCAGGCGAAGTGAGCCTCCACTGAGGAGCCTCTGCTGGCCCAAATCGCTTGGCGGCGGGGGGTGCAGGATCGGAATGCGTCACCGAGACGCCTGGATGCGAAGAGAAGTATATGTGTACCATGCAGGGCTGAGCACTTGCTTCCACCCAGGGCGGAGGAACGTAACATCTCAGGACGCGCTCCCCTCATGACCCCATCCCTTCCGTCGATTACGGCCGGAAGCTGTTGGATGGCATGTCGCCCCGGCGGCCCCGGCGACACGCTATGCCCTGCGAGCGGATCGCGTGTCGCACCGCTCTGCGGGGCGGGAAGTGTTGAAAGGCCCGGGACGCTGACGCTGGGGGACCAGAAGTGGATAGCGTGCCGTGCCAAGGCGCTGTGGGCCAGACACCAGCGGAGCGACGCGCAACCCAAGAGTTCCCGACCGCATGGCCTCTGACGTTGCCCCTTGGCTCTCGGCTCGCAGCTCGGCTCTCCGGCGGCCGTTCGGGGCGAGTCCGGCACCCCCGGAACGCCCTCGGCGAGGCGCAGCCACTGTAGAGCATCCCGAGGCTGGAAGACCTTGGAGATCCGACGAGAGCCAACGTGCCCGATCGCATGGGCACACCAGCGCCGCATCTGGAAGCGTTGCCCTTCCACGGGATGTACTTCGGCTGCTTATCGGGCGGCGCCGCGTCCCCGATCCACGCGAGGGCGACGGGCCTCGACCCGCCGAAGAGGCCCGTGAGGCAGCGCAGGATGGCCAGGACCCACAGGGAGTCGGCGAGGACGGCCTGCGCCAGGAAACCGAGCGAGGAGGGGAGGGGAAAAGAGGAGGAGGAGGAACAGGAGGAGGAGGAGGAGAACAAGGGGGAGCAGGAGGGGGAGGAGGAGGAATAGGAAGAGGAGGAGGAGGAGGAGGAGGAGGAGGAGGAGGAGAGTAGGGAGGAGGAGGAGGAGGGAGGAGGGGGGGAGGGGGGGGGAGGAGGGGGGAGGAGGGAAGAAGAAGGGGAGGAGGAGGAGGAGGAGGAGGAGGAGGAGGAAAAGGAGGAGCAGGAGGTGGAGGAGGAGGAGGAGGAGGGGGAGGAGGAGGACGAGGTGGAGGAGGGGAGGAGAGGAAGAGGAGGAGGAGGAGGAGGAGGAGGACCGGAGGAGGAAGAGGAGGAGGAGAGGAGGGGGAGGGGGAGGAGGAGGAGGGGGAGGAGGAGGAGGAGGAGGAGGAGAGGGAGGAGGAGGAGGAGGAGGAGGAGGAGGAGGAGGAGGAGGAGAAGGAGAGGGAGGGGAGGAGGAGGAGGAGGAGGAGGAGGAGGAGGGGGAGGAGGAGGAGGAGGAGGAGGAGGGAGGAGGAGGGGGAGGAGGAGTAGGAGGAGGAGGAGGAGGAGGAGGAGGAGGAGGAGGAGGAGGGAAGGAGGTGGAGCAGGAGGAGGAGGAGGAGGAGGAGGAGAAGGAGGAGCAGCAGGAGGAGGAGGAGGAGGAGGAGGAGGAGAAGGAGGAGGAGGAGGAGGAGGAGGAGGAGTTTTCCTCCCGAGCATCTACATTCCATCCCAGGTCCGTAATCCGTGATATGTGGCAGCAGCGCAGCAGCAGGCCATGCCTGCCAACGTCGATATCCGCGCAGGAGGGGGGAGCAGCGGCAGCAGAGGAGCAGCGAAGGAGGAGAGAAAGGACAGGGTACTTGACGCCCGTGCACAACGGGTGGCCGATCTTCGCCCACCCGCGGGGGGTACCGAGGTACCTCGCGCGCGGGGCGGGGCGGGGCAGCACCGCCCGAACGAGAGTCCTCGGCAGCGGGGGGGCGCACTCGGCGACGGGGGAGGATAGAGTCCATGCCCCGCAAGCCTCGGGCGCTTGCAACCCAGGCCACCGTCACCACGACCCACAACCCAGGCACGAAAAACGCCTAGACAAAATCGAGAGGCAGGCACCCTACCTCCCAGAGAGGCGCAACGGGCGCAGTTGAACAGGTCGTCGACGGGGCGGGCGGCGGGGGCGGCAGGGAGCGGCGGGGCGGGCGCACGCACGCCCCCGCGCGCGCTCCCCAGCCAGGCGGGGGCCCAACCCCAGCAGCAACAGCACACGCACGGCGGAGCAAGCAGCAGGAGGACCGAGGGGGCGGGCCGGAAGACAGGCAGGGGAAAGAGGGGAAGGCAGGGGCGGGAAAAACCGAGGACCCAACCACGCCCACCCCGCGGGGAAGGGGCAGCGGCAGAGGCAGGGGAGACGGGAGACAGCAAGCGACAGGAGAGGCAAGGGAACACAGAGAGGAGTACTAGAACACACGCGCGAAGGAAGAAAGGGAGCGGTCACACTCAGACGACATCACTTCACGTGGAAGCCCGCCCAAATACGCCGTGCCCTGAACTGTCGTGCAACACCAGTCTGCCGACGAGCCAGAAGACGCAATCGGGCAACGGAGACCTGGGACGAGGGGACCTCAGTCAGGCGCCGATGATGGGCGCGTGTCTTCAGACATGCATCGATGAAGGCAGCGCAGGCGACGTCGCGGTCGAGCCCCCAGGAAGGTCCCATCAGACAAAGACAGGTAAGCCAGGTATCTCGGTGCTGCCACATCTCCCTCCACGGCGTGGGTAATGCTTCCAACCCAGGGAGACGGTGCAGTGCCAGGTCACGGAATCGATCACAGATTTTGTAGTGGTGAAGGTCATCCGGGGCCACACACCCAAAGCAGCACCCACGGTCATTCGCATGAAAACGTGCCGAAGTACAAACGCCCCTGGACAGTACACGGAGAACGTTGGTAGCAAGATGTGTGCACGTGGCACGCTCCACAGCGCGCAATCTAGTCCGCAGACGGAACAGATCCTCGAGAGATGCTGCAACTAACCACCTCGATACCCGTACACCCAGACACAATAATGGAGTGGCAGTCATACGAACCGACCGTAAGTGCCGATGGACCTTGGCCTGGATGAGACGGGCAGTTCGATCAATGGGAGAGTTCACGAGGTCCGCCGCATCCTCATTCGTCGTGCGTATCATCGAATGGCACCACCATCCAGAAAACATACGGGCAGGAATACATTCATCATCAGTTAAGCCACTAGCTAAGCCATCCAACTCGTATAGCGCATAATCTAATGCCTTGCACCGCATCACCACCCGAAAATTCGTAGCTTTATCATACAGTCCCAGGTCCACGAATTCCAGTGAGATCCCCAGGTCACGAAACTGGGTGAGCATAGTGTAGATCAATGCATGACGAGGTCCCGCTGTAAGTATCTGCAAGGCTTCCCTATACTGACGCCGAACCCCTGGGGTGACCCTCACCAGCTGAATCCGACACTGCAAGACGGAGAGGCAATTAGAGTGGAACATGCGGATGGTGGTCGCCAAGCCCAGCGAGAGAGAGCGAAGAAGACGAACTCGCTGCCAGAATTTATTCATCGTTTCCACCCAGGCCACCTCATGGGCCGATGGGCCCACCCAGAATCCGAGGTACAAAACTCTGGTTGCGAAACGGACTGAGGCGAAACGGCTGCCTTTCCGAGTCATGTGGGCAGCGAGGGCATCTCCATTCAGCGTCCCGCAGATCAGGACGTAGCATTTTCCCACACTCAGCGAGAGACCAATCGCGGAAGAGAGCAAGTCGGGAAGCAGCAAGGTGGGCATGAGATCGATGAGAATGTCACGTAATCCAAAGCAGCAGTCATCAGCGCACGCCAATTGGACACCTACACGTTCGACACGGCGGGCACGGATCCAGCGCAGCACGGGGTCCAGAGCCAGAGCAAAGAGGGCCATTGACGCAGGATCCCCCTGCCGCACACCTCGTTCCACAGGGAAAACCGTTCCGGCAGCGCCCTCACAGCAGACAAGGGCCGCATTGTTGGCGTACAGGGCTTTGAAGAAACCATGGTCTCGCTGGGAACCCCCATGGCCACCAAAACGGCGAAAATCCACCCGGCCAGGATCGAAGGGAACGCCGCCTTGAAATCGGCGAACAAGACCCCCGCTTTATCCCTCCCACACATGTGTTGGATAAGGCCCCATTTTTCAACTTCAACGACATTGTCTAGAATGTTACGCCCTCGAACCCCACCACGCTGGGGGACGTCCGCAGCCTCAGGAGCGACGTCATTGAGTCCAAGACAGAAGGCATCGGAGAGCATCTTCGCATCCGCATTCGCAAGGGAGGGCGGGCGGGTGGAGGCAGGTGCACGAGAGACAAAGTCGCGGCGATCACGGGGGTCGCTGCCTTCGGGAAGAACACCATACGACTAACCCGACATTAAGGGGGGGGAACACCTCCTGCACTGTTGAAAACCTCCTCGTAAACCTCGAACAAAGCATCGGTCGCCTCAGGGACCTTCCAGCATCCATGCGGGATCCCATCAGGGCCAGGAGCAGAATGAAATTTATGGCCGACACGGCCCCGAAATTCATCCGCGTCAAGTTCCCACCGTGGGGCAGGAGTACTGTCGCCAATAGTTTGAACGTGGGTCAGCATTTCTTCCCAATGAGTCGGATCGTAATCCGCCTGTGCAAAGACCTTACTCCAATGGGCTACCAGTGCCGCAGAAGCCGCTTCTGGGGAGGCACACGGGGTCCCGCTCTCGTCCAATACGCCTAGCAGTTCAGTCCTCCTCCTCATGAGGTCCCACCCACGCCTAAGAGCCACCAGCCTCCGCCCCCTCTTGGTCCTGACCCCCTCCACCTGGCTACTATGATCCAACCCCTCCAACCCCGCATCAAACCAACGCCCCCTCAAGGTTAGCACCAAACTGTGGAGGCCATCAGGATCAGCGCACACCCCGCCGTCGACGTCGAAGAAAGGCAGGGGAGAAGCGTAGCAGCGAATGGCACGAAGACAGAGATAGCACTGCCGACCCCTCCACCCACGGTATGCCATGAACGCAAAGTGGAGCCGTTCCGCATCGTTGCCCGCTGGTCGACGCTTAAGGGCCTCCTTAAATTCCACAGCAGCCGTACCAAAAACCTCTTTCACCCTCGCGAGTTTCTGGGCAGGGTCCGATGGGAGCGTCAGCTCCCGTAGCTGTTCGGGAACCATTCTGTGGTAGTCGGCATGCTGGCTGATCCATTTCGGATCCATGTGGCAGCGACGGGAATGTGATCGGAGGAGGCCCCTGGATGCATGAGGGTGCCGACAGCGTTGGCAATAACGGTCATCTCATTGAGAATACCTGCAGGAAGGGTCGTGTAAATCCGATCTAATCTGGCCAGCCCCCTCAGTCCCCGATTCACAATATCCCTTCGGGTCGGGTCAGGTTGGTATAATTCACACCAGTGGCTACACTGTTCCTGAAAAGCATCACATTGCAAACGGTCCCCAGGCCCAATCTCCCCTGCGACAAGAGACCTACCATCCTCCATCGTACAGAAGTTCCAGTCTCCCAAAATGGTAACCATGGTATGCGCTGCCGCAGAAAGGGCGGCACTGATGAGGCGTAAGAACTGATGATAGATACGAACGTCATCGCGCGTGTTAGGCATATGTACATTGACCACTACCAAGTCGCCTCGAGGTCCCCGACCATGGACGAGTAACACCCGCCCAGAAACGACCGTAATCGGAGCGATCGGGTCGAAGCAGTCACAGAGATCCGAAGACAGGAAGGCCCCCCCCCCCCCCCCCCGCGTTCCGATCCGTCCAGGAAGCCCCAAAAATTTGCCCAATCCGCATTTCGCCCGGAAGGATAACCAAGTCTGCTTCAGATCCGTGCGTCCCCTGTAAACACATGACCTGACACTGTGAGAGCAGCTGCTTAGCCCGAAGGAAGCGTGAACGTGACCGAGATGACGAGACGAAAGAGAGGCGAAGAGCGCGCGCGTGTTCCAACTGCAGAGAGGCAGGGGACGGGCAGGACGGTAGACACCACCAGCTTCCCCAGCAGGCGGCGAGAAGGATAAAGCACTGTCACTTGCGTGGTGTACATCAAACTGGGCGGAGAGGGCGGACGAGCACTCAGTAGCAGAACCCACTGGACTTCTCCCCACCGCACACTAACCTGTCGAACTGTTCCGATACTCACCGAAAAGGGGCGGATCTCTGCGAACCTGGCGCGCAGACACTGTGCATGCTGCTGCCCTCCCACTTCCGTCAACCCCTCGATCTCGACGCCGCGCTGCACGGTGCCCGCGGTGGGGCCATCATCAACAATAGAAATCTTAACACACTTGCACAGGGACTCCGTTGTCCTTCATCACATACACTGCACCTCCTAGTCCCGTCGACCCCACTTTGTCCGCCCCGAAGATTCTGGAGACATGCTGTCGCATATTCCCGAGATAGTAGAACAGCTTCCTGGAAGAGGGGGGAAGATCACGTCGGACCCGTAGCTGTAAGTCGGGACCGCCCTCAGGGTTCGGGAAGGGGAACGTGCCCACGGACGATGCCATTCCATGGAACGTGGAAGCCTCTAGGTTGGAATCAAAGTCCAGGAACACCTTCTTGCTGCAATCGTAGGCCTTGACATGGATCGAACCCTGAGTCGAGGACGGAGCACAGCGGGAGAGATACTCTGGACAGCTTCACGGAGCGTTTTCTCCATCAGCGGCCGTGGAAATCCAAGAACCACAAGACGCGAGGGGTTACCCACTAGCCCAGAGTCGACCTTTCGACGGACTTGCCTTTCTTCTTCCCCACGAGGTGTCGGGGCCCCAAGCTCGACGACTGTCTGAAGGTCCTGGATCTCGTCGCGCATCGCCTGGATCATTCCTTTGAGCTCATCACGGATGGCGGATTCTGCAGTCTCACGGTCCTGAATGCACTGAAGGAGAGCCTGTTCGTGGATCGCACGCATCTGCTCGAAATTGGCTGCCGTCTGTTTTGCCAGTTCCGTGTGCGCCTGCTGTAATGTCTGGAAGTTCTTCTCAACGGCGATCATCTGACCCTGGATTCCCGAAATCTGTTGGTTTATTTCCTGCACGCCGAGATTCAACTGACTGGACAGGCTGGCGACCGACGACGACAGAGGAGCAATCATATCACACCCTCCGTGGACATACCCCCAGGCGCCGCCGGGGGGGTACTCATCCCTCCAGGGGAGGCGGGAGGAGTGGATGTGGCGGAGTTGAGGAGAGCGATGCAGGCCAGCAATCTTCAGACGGCATGGCCAGGGAGGGGAGGAGGGCGCGGCCACGGCGGGCCGAGGGAGAGCGCGCCCCGTGGGGAGCCGGAGCGCCGTCCGCTCCCGGCCTTGGTGCCGGCCACAGGCGCCTCGAGGAGAGGTTGAGAAGTTAAGGAGCAGGCCCCCTGGCCGCCCCTGGCCAAAATGGCTACTGGAGGAGGAGGGGAGGAGGAGGAGGATGTGAGGGAGGAGGAAGAGGAGGAGGAAGAGGAGGAGGAGGAGGAGAGGAGGAGGAGAGGAGGAGGAGGAGGGGGAGGAGGAGGAGGAGGAGGAGAGGAGGTGAGGAGGAAGGGGAGGAGGAGCAGGAGGAGGAGGAGCAGCAGGAGGAGGAGAGGAGGAGGAGGTGGAGGAGGAGGAAAAGGAGGAGGAGGAGGAGGAGGAGGAAAAGGAGGAGGAGGAGGAAGAGGAGGAGGAGGAGGAGGAGAGAGAGTCGGAAACAGGGCCAGCCGAGGCCTCGGCCAAGCGATCTTGCTGCGCCTCCTGGGGGCTTCTCGTCGCCACGCCTGGGTCCGCCCCGAAGAACGGTCCTGGCCTACTGGTGAGGCGGGGAGGCGTTGAGCTGAGCCTGGCTGGGGCCCTTCCTCGAGGGGACAAATCCCGAACCGACTCCTCCCTCCTTCCGGGTCTGGGTCTGGGTCTGGGTTCCCTGCCACCTTGGCGGGGGATCGCGCAGCGGGGGGATCGCGCAGCGGGCGACGGGCCCAGGCGCGCCAACCTCCACAGGGGAGGGACGCATAACGAACGAGACCACACGCCGAAGCCATGTCCGACACGGCTTCGAGGCCTTAGGCTTCTCGCCATGGCATGCTCAGTTGCGTCTTGCTCTCGCGCACGCTTGCACACTGAGGCTCCCAATCGCATAGGCGTCGCAATACGAGTAGGCAGATCATCTGGCATCTACCGCACTTATGCCGAAGTCGAAGACACGTATGTGCTGACTGGTCGAACGCCCCATGTCGAGCCAAAGTCCGAAGTCGCCAAAGACTCGGTAAGCCCAACTCCATTCCACACACGTTCGCCGCCCGCAGTGAATGAAGATGCGCATACCTTTCAGCCACGCCTCGTACTCTGGCCGATCGTACCAAGCGTTTCCACTGCTTTGTTTCGATCACCGCGACAGGAGGCAACTGAGACAGCACAGCCACTGTCACCAGCGCAGCAAACACCGCTTGCTGTCCTGCTGTCCTGCTGTCCTGCACGGGGGGGCGCACACGAGCCAGCGCAGCAACCTCCGCACGCTGACAAGGCGCCCTGTTCGGGGGGGCGGGGGGGGGGGGCGGGGCACACCCGACGACGGCCCCCGCGACAAACCCTGCGACGGCATCCCTCGGCTCCGCGGACAGCGCTTCCCTCACGGGCTGCTGCAGTCAAAGGAGACAGCCGAGACAGCACAGCCACTGTCACAAGCGCAGCAATCCCCGCTCGCTGCCAAGTCGTCATGTACGCGGGGGGGGGCGCACATGCGTCCGAGCAGCAGCCCCCGCACGCTGACAAAACGCCCTGTGCGGCTGCCAGGGCAAAGACGGCACAAGCAACCATACCATATCTATATATATATATATATATACACACATGTACATACAAATGTATATCAAACATCTCCGTAGCGAGCTCGACAGCAAAGCTCTCCAAGCCACCTGCTGCCTCTTGGGAGAGATCGTCGAGAATGGGATCGACGCAGACTACGCTGGGACGCACCTCGGGCGCGGCTTCGTGCGCTTTGCCACCGAGACCGCTGCAAGGCGAGTCCTGGCGTACGCCTGCGACGCAAGCGGCGTACGCCTTAGGCAGGGCCGCACCCATCTGCAGACCCAGAAGGGGCACCATTTACACGGCCATCACGCTCGTGGACTCCCTGGACCGCACTGGTGGCTCCACAGACAGCCTATGATCGTCACTCCCTTAACCTACTCCCTCCTCTCCCTTTGAACCTCCCTCCCCCCAAGACTCCGCTGTAGGCAGCTGCTTCTGGGGATTGGAGTTGTGCCGCTCCGTGCTTCCGTGGTCTTAGTGTTCGCAGCTGGCTGAATGAATGGGATATCTTCGACGGTTCATGCAGATTGCGGCGTTTTTCGAGGCACGGCCTGGCTGAAGGTGCGGGCTGCGCTGTCTAAGGTGGCGCAGCACACCTCTACTCCCAGGGAGTGGCTTCGGTGGTCTTCCCTGGGCATGAGGGTGGCACGGCCTGGAGGATGGCGCGAGCTGCGTCGTCCCAGAGGACGTCGCACACGTGTCGGAAGCGGTCCAGCTTGCATAGGAAGCTCCAGCCGACCCGCTCGGACCAGCTCACGCCCTTCAGAATTGAATGACAGGTCGGATACCTGGCAACATAGGGTTGTCGTGTGCATGGTTTCCACTGCGGATGTATTTCACCCTGTTGCATATTGGCTTTGCGGAAGTGCCTTCGATGATCTACCTGCGTCGTGTGGGTGTTACGGCCTGGCTAATAGCGCGCCCCTGTGCTGTCACAGGGGACGCTACACATCTCTGCTCCCAGGTAGCGGCTTCGGTGGTCTACCCGCGGACTGAGGGTGGCACGGCCTGGAGGATGGCGCGCGCTGTGCTGTCCCAGGTGCGTCACCATAAAGTCTCCCGGCCCTGTGCTGCCATACCTTCACTTCATCTGCCCCTCGGCTATCTCCCTCGCCTCCCCCTCTTCCTTTTGCACCGTGACTTGCTCCTCTCTCAGCAGCTATTCGCTCCAGGTGCGAGCCACAACACAAAAGGTGCCTAGCTCAGCCTCGAGAGCCTCCGGTGGAGGCCGCGCCTGCGTGGGCACGGACGGGCGGAGGCGAACTGGGAGGCGGGCGCAACGCGAACAGCTGTCTCAATTAGGGTTCGTGCTAAACTCGGAAAGAATTTGCAAAAAAACGCGAGGGTCCCGGGACCGAAGCTTGGCCTCACTCGCACTCGCCTTTTCTCTTAGCAGGTCGTCGCTCCAGCTGCAAACCACAGAGGGCATCTGAGATCAGACCTTGACATCATCCAGTGAAGGCCGCACTTGACTTGGGTATGGTGAGGTTTCGTGCGCGGAAGGTGGCGTGTGCAACAGGGGCGGCTGTCTCAAGACGCACAAGCGTCGCAGCAGCAGCAGCAGCAGCTGCCACACGAGGCCACCGCCGCCGCCGCGACGGCGGCGAGAGCGGCCATGGACCCCCGCCGCCGCCACAGCCTCCCCCTCCTTCTCCTTCGATGATCTCTTCCCTCCGCCCTTTCTCCCGCCTCCCCCCCTCCCTTTGCACCGTTACGACATGTGCACCTTGGTTACCCCACACGTTTTGCGCACCGAGCAGTGTCAATTAGGGTCCGTGCTAAACTCGGAAAGAATTTGCAAAAAAACGCAAGGGTCCTGGGACCGAAGCTTGGCCTCACTCGCACTCGCCCGTTCTCTTAGCAGGTCGTCGCTCCAGCTGCAAACCACAGAGGGCATCTGAGATCAGACCTTGACATCATCCGGTGAAGGCCGCACTTGACTTGGGCATGGTGAGGTGTCGTAAGTGGAAGGTGGCGGGCGCAACAGGGGAGGCTGTCTCAAGACGCACAAGCGTCGCAGCAGCAGCAGCAGCAGCAGCTGCTGCCACACGAGGCCACCGCCGCCGCCGCGACAGCGACGAGTGCGGCCACCGCCGGCGAGCGCGGACCCCCGCCGCCGCCACAGCCTCCCCCCCTTATAAATGACTCCCCCACCTTCCTTCCTCGTCCACCCGAATCGCACTACTTATAACTGCGTGTCTCTCGGAGTGCTTGGGAGTAGTGCCTAGCCTATCCACCTTCGAGGGAAGCCTAGAACACTTCTCAGGGAGGCTCCTACGTTGCAAGCACGTGCAACGATGATGAGGGCGTCCTGTGAGATGGCCTTGAAGATCATGCAGCTCAGTCCTCTCCAGCGCCTTCATCCACTGGATTGAGGCTGCCGCTACGGGTCTACATCATAGTTCAATGTGATCCATTCACCATATTCTTCTTCTCCGGATTCCGAACCTGCTAAGTGCTATCTTGGCTTCCCTGCCTGCACTCCGGTCGGCCCCTCCCCCTCCTTTTCTATCACCGACCACGCAGAACGCGAAGACACCCAAGCGCCAACAGCGGCCACGTCGCCCAGCGGCACAAGGTAGCCGATGAGGGATTGTAGGCTGGGAGCAGGACTGGGGAGGAGAGGCAATGAGGAGCAAGGCGACGGCGGAGACTCGGCGACGAACTATCGAGGCCCCAATATCCCGGGCATCCACCCCCCCCGGCGCTCCCCCTCTCAGGTGCGCCGCCCTTGTAGGGACCTCGCGGTCGGATTCGGCCCCCATTTTGGGAAAACGGCCCGCCACTGATAGGAGGGGCGCTCGGGGGGGCTCCCTCGTTTGTCGGGACCTCCCACTCCCTCTTCCTCTCCTCCTCGTCGTGCCTGCTACCCTTCCACTCCTCATCGCCTCCCCTCCTCATCCTCCTCCTCCTCCTCCTCCTCCTCCTCCTCCTCCTCCTCCTCCTCCTCTGGTGGTGTCCTCCGGTGTCCTCCCCTACCTCGGTCTCCCTCTCCTCCTGGCGTAGCCCCCCCCCTTCAGTTAGTGGCACCACTTTACACACCAGCCCAGCGGAGCAGGGCTGGGTTGGCTGCGATCGAGGACCCCTTCAGCCATCAGGAACCAGGAACCACGAGGAGGGAGGAGGAAGAGGAGGGCATCGACCAGCTTCGGTCTGCAGCAGCCAGTGCAGCGAGGGACTAGGACACGAAGGTGGAAGACAAAGGCATGAAGGAGGATGACGTCGGGGAGGGCGAGGGAGGGAGGACAGGGGGAGGAGATGAGGAGGAGAGGAGACGGCAAGGGCTCAGGTCAACAGCGCCGGGAGACGGGAGGAGGAGAAGCAGGACCGATGCTGCCGCCGAGAAGGGACACCAACAGCATGGGGCGTCGGCCAACCCGGTCGGACAACATGCCGAACAGAGGCGTGGCCAGGAACTGGCTGATGGTGTAGGAGACCATCAGGAGCGCACTTGCTGCGCCGAAGCCCATCTCCTTGGCGTCGTCGAACTCCTGGAGGAGAGGAGGCGAGGAGGCGGCAGGAGAAGGAAGGGGCAGGAGGCAGGAGGGCGAATGGTTTCAAGGAAGGGACAGGTGGGGTGAGGGAGTGCCCCATCTCCTCCTTGACCCCCTCCTCCTCCTCCCCCGATCCTCCGTCTCCCTCCTCCTCCTCCTCCTCCTCATCCTCCTCCCCCTCCTCCTCCTCCTCCTCCTCCTCCTCCTCCCCCTCCTCCTCTCATCCTCATTGGTCCTCCTCGACTGGGAAGAGAAGACGACCTCGTGGAGGGTCTGACTAGGAGGGAGAAGAGCACAGTCCCATCGGATGAGTTCGACTCCGGCTCCCCGCACAGGTATGCCACGGAGGCAGGCAGGCGAGCCTGCACATCTGCCGAACGTGCGCCCTGCAGGAAGCGATGTTCCGCCGCTGCTCCACGATTGGTGACACGCGTCACGTCGCCACCGTTGCACTTCATGATGCGAGGTGCGCACACGATCGATGACAAGAGACATATATACCTTTTATCCACTTAGGAGTGGGAAACACGGATGGGAACGTGGACATGCGAACAGGGATCCACAGGTAAGGATGATGAGGAGGAACACACATGGGCAGGTTAACGAAGCAACACACACACATACCCAATTCGGCACAGCAACTACACACGAGAAGATGCGCTACATTTACCCACCGAAAATACATTACACCGATATATAGATGCCACACACACGCGCGCGCCAATTCTGCATGATGATCCCCATGGTGGGCACGGCACGGCACGACAACTTCTATCGCATTCTGAAAACCAAGGGCGGCACGGCACGGCCACTTTGCTCCGCCTCGGACAGCCGCGGACGGCACGGCACGGCAACTTCCTCGCACTCCACCGCAAAACACGGAAAACCATGGCAATTCTGTCGCATTGCAGAACTAGGCCCGGCACGGCACGGCACGCGGGCACGGCACGGCAACTCCCTCGCGGCCGCGAAGCCCAGCACTGCACGGCACGGCACGCGGGCACGGCACGACCTCGCGCTGAAAGACGGGGCAACTCCCAGGCACGGCACGGCACCTGCTCCGAAACCCCAGCGTCAGGATCGGGCCTGTCCCCCTACAGGTGGATTTGTTGTGCGAAACATGTTGATAAACCTATATTCAGACAGTGGCACAACAATGCTCGAACATAAATTATACATATATATATATATGTATATAAATGTATATATATATATATATATCTATATGAAAAGAGAGAGAGAGAGAGAGAGAGAGAGAGACAAAAAAAAACGTTCCCACCTGATTGTTTGACCATTTCTGAACCTCCTCTAGAGGGGCAGGCCCGACGCACCCCCCGGCGCCGAGCACGCCACGGCCAGGCCTGTGGCCGCAGCACGGCAGCCCCTGCGCCCTGGCAGCCACCGGAGGCGCGCGCCGCGGCACGCAAGGGGGCACGGCAAGGCACCGCACGCCTGGCCATCGCTCGGACGTCCATTCCCTGTGTGCGTTTTTGTTCGGTCTCGCGGCAGCCTCTGCGCACTGCGGCCACAGAGAGCGCGCCGCGGCACGAAAGGGCACGGCGAGGCACCGCACGCCTGGCCACCGCTCGGACGTCCCTTCCCTCCTGGCTTTTCTCGCAGGGTGGTGATCCAGGATGCTCCTTATATCATAGTCCCCGCCGAGAAACAAGATGCACGCGTCCGAGCGACGCCAAGACAGAGCACCACGGCACAGCAGACTTTCCCTCGCGCCCGCAGCCGCGCACGGGAGGGGGGGATAGCAAAGGGGGGGTTTGAGAATCAGCTCACGTACCTGATTTTCCTGGCGCCTCCCGGCGCCGGAGGCGGCTATGTCTCGAGGAATGGGCCCCTCGGTGTGGCCGAAACCGGCTGCATACAGCAGATTTCGTACCCCCCCCTTTCCCAACCCCCCCCCTTTTGTCCGGCCCGAGAGAAACAGTGCGCACGTCCGAGCGATACCAAGGCAAAGAGCCACGGCACGGCAGACTTCCCCTCGCGCCAGCAGCCGCGCACGGGCACGGGCAGGGCACGGCAGCGGCAGGCGTGGGCACGGCACGGCCGCTGCACTACGGCACTCCCCCGGAGCTGCCAGCGCGCCACGACACGCCGCGCGGGCACAGGCTTCTCGGCTTCTCGCAGGCCCGCGGCGAACAACCACACGTCGGGGGTGCGCCGACGTGGATGGGCGATCGATGGATTTCAAGGGGCCCAAGGACACACAAATAAATACACACAAATAAAAAGGTTCCCCATATTTTCCTATATTTTCTGGGTTTTTGTCTTCCCCCCAATCCCCATATGTTCCAATATTTTCTAGGGAATCGAATATTAGTCGTGTCTGTGTGTTTTTTCCCCTCCTGAGGATTTGGCGCGCGGTCGCCAGATCCATGGATCGAAGGAGGTGCCCTCCCCAAAATGCGGCCAGCGTCGCCGCCTCGCTCGGCGGCGGACATCCGCGATGTCCCATGGAGGTGGGGCCGGTCGCGAATCCGCGCCGCCCTGATCCATGTCTGCGATCGCCTGAACATGGCACGGCACGGTGCGGCATGGCAACGGGATCGCACTCTCGAGCCACAGCAGCGCCACGCCAAAGCGCAGCACACGGGCACGACAAGACAACCGGCCCACGCCTCCGAAACAGAGCAACCGAACGCGGCCACGACACACGGCACGGCACGCGGGCACGGCACAGCACGGCAACGTGTTCGCACGCTCGGAGCCAAGCCAAGCACGGCACGGCACGGCACGCGGGCGCGGCGCGGCAGCTCCCCCGAGCTCCCGAGATCAGCAGAGGCACGGCACGGCACGGCACGGCCCGCGGGCACGGCACGGTGGCTGTTCACGGTTGCCGAAACCGAGCAAAAAAGGACGGCACGGCACGACACTCAGGCACGGCATAGCAAGGCAAATGTCCGCGCTCTCGAGATCGAGCACGGCGCAGCATGGCACGGCACCTGGGCACGGCACCTGGACAATCAGACACGACACGGCACAGCAAGCCATCATTTTCTGCCGGTGGTCCCTTGGATCCCAAGCAGCGGCAGGGCAACGGTGGGACGCAACGAATCAAATTACGGCGCGGACAGGAGAAAAGGGGAAGACCGAAGCGACAAAAGGCAGAGAGAGGGGCGGGGGGGCCCCAAGGCCCCTGCAAACGGGGCGTTCGCAAACGGGCCGTTAGCCAAGGGTGCGTTTTTTCAATGGTGATTTCAGAAATTGACTTGCCGAGCACGAGGTACACCCACCCGCCCAGACTTATGATGATGTATCGACATTTTCGTCGTCCCGATGTATCACGCACCAGTGCGAGGCAAATGCCCTGTC
>CAUYUJ010011047.1:0-24994 GCA_963575745.1 Prorocentrum cordatum | reverse complement strand
GACGACGACGACGACGACGGCGACCGCGGCCGCGGCGGCGGTGGCGATGGCGGCGACGGCGACGACGACGACGACGACGGCGACGTGCCCGAAGGCGGGGCGGCGACGACGGCGACGACTACGACGACGACGGCGACGGCGGCCGGCGACGGCGACGACGACGACGACGACGACGACGACGGCGGCGGCGCGGTCGGGCGACCGACGGCGACGACGACGACGAGAACGACGACGGCGGCTGCGCGGCGGCGATGGCGACGACGACGACGACGACGACGACGGGCGGCCGGTTTGGCGGCGGCGCGGACGACGCGACGCCGACGCCGACCCCGACGCCGACGCCGACGCTGACGCCGGCGACGCCGCCGCCGCCGCCGACGACGACGACGACGCCGACGACGACGACGACGACGACGGCGGCGGCGGCGGCGACGACGACGGCGACGGCGGCAGCGACGACGACGACGACGACGAAGACGACGACGGCGACGACGTCGACGACGACGACGACGGCGGCGGCGGCGGCGGCGACGGCGACGACGACGACGACGCCGACGGCGGCGGCGGCGACGACGACGACGACGACGACGGCGGCGGCGGCGGCGGCGGCGGCGGCGGCGGCGGCTGCTTTCCCGACTGCCGAGCCGCTGCGCGAGTGGCCGCGACGCCAAACAAGTGTATGTGTGTGTTTTTCTGCTCCGCGCTGCCGCGGGCGTGGCCGCGGCGCAAAAGAAAGGCGCGCGCGCGCGCGTGTGTGTGTGTGTGTGTGTGTGTTTGTGCGTGTGTGTGTCTGTGTGTGTGTGTGTGTGTGTGTGCGTGTGTGTGTGTGTGTGTGCGCGTGTGTGTGTGTGTGTGTGTGTGTACGTATGTATGTGCGTTTGCGTGTGTGTTTGTGTGGTCCAGCCTACTGGTAGATTCGGCGGCCCCTTGGAAGGCGGCTCTCCAGACGCGCACGCGCAGAGGCTCCAGAAGGTGCTCGCCAGGGACCTGGGGCCCCCCCGCGCCGAGCGCTTCATGCAGTGGCTCGGGAGGCCCCCCCGGGGCGCGGTGGCCAGCTGCGCCGTCGCCGCGGAGGCCCCGGTCCCAGCGGCCCTGGCGGCAGCGGCCACCCCATCGCGGCAGGCGACGCTTGCCTTGCCAAAGGCCGCGCCAGGCGCTGCGGCGGCGGCTGCGGCGGCGGCGGCGTTGGCCGCTGCGCCAGCTGCTGCGCCAGTGGCGGCGGCGGCACCGGCTGCTGCGCTGGCTCCTTCGCCAGCGGCGGCCGCCAGCCCAGTCCAGGACGAGGCCTGGGTGCAGATGAGGTCCTCCAACGGGCGGGTGTACTTCTGGAGCCGCCGGGAAAAGGCCAGCAAGTGGGAGCTGCCCCTGGGCACGTGCGCCGCATGGACGAGCGCGACGTCCAGCGACGGGCGCACGTACTACTGGAACAAGCAGGGCAGGTCGGTATGGAAGCTACCGCCCCTCCACAGCGAGGGCGGGGCCGAGCCAGCCACGTCGGCCGGCGCCTCGAGCAGTCTGGCGCCGCCGACGGGCCCCGCGGCGGGCGAGAGCTGCGAGGCCGAGGCCCTCCCCGGGCCTCCGGTGTCCGTGACGGACGTGGACCACCAGTTGGGGCCCTTCGCAGCGACGCTGCTCGCCATCGACAAGGCCAACGAGGACGCGGCCGCGGGCGCTGCCGCAGGGGCCGGCGGCGCTGCCGTGGCCGTGCCGCGCGCCCCGGGCGCCCCCTGCCCGGAGGCGGCCGCGGAGCTGAGGCTCCAGCTGCGGGAGGTCACGGCCGACTCCGCCGAGCTGAAGGCGCAGGTGAGCGCTTTGAAGAGGACGGTCGCCAGGCTCACTGGGCGGCAGGCCGCCGACAGCAGTGACAGCAGCAGCGAGGAGAGCCAGGACGACGCCCCTCACGGCCTGCGCCGGGCGCGCGCTGCTGCGGCGCGCTCGGGCGACGGGCGGCGTCTCCGCCGACGCCGCCAGGGGGCGAGCGAGGCCTCCGCAGCGGAGTCGGAGGAGCACTCAAGCGGCAGTGACGGCGGCGCCTCGAGCCCGTGCTCGGGGAGGCTGCGGGGCGGGAGCGAGGCGCCGAGTGCTCGCTCGAGGGCGCCGTCGCCGCCGCGGCGCGAGCCCCTTAGCGACGCGGAGAGCGAGGTGCCAAGTGCCCGCTCGGCGGAGGCGCCCTCGCCGCCGCGGCGCGAGCCCCTCAGTGAGGCGGAGAGCGACGCGCCGAGTGCCCGCTCGGAGGCGCAGCCGCTGCGGCGGCGCGCGCGCCCCGGCGCAGAGGGCGCGGCTATGGGAGCGCGCGCTGAGGCCAGCGACGCGGAGAGCGAACTCGAGCCGCTGCGGCTGCGCGCCACGGACAGCTGCTCGAGCGGCGCGGCGACCAGCGACGCGGAGAGCGAGCTCGAGCCGCTGCGGCGGCGCGCGCAGCTCGGCGGCTCTGGGGGCGCGGCGCCAGAGGCACGCAGCGAGACCAGCGACGCGGAGAGCGAGCTCGAGCCGCTGCGGCGGCGCGCGCAGCTCGGCGGCTCGAGGGACGTGCTGCCGAGTGCCAGTTCCGAGGCTCGGCCGCCGCCCAGAGGTGAGGAGGGGCAGGCGCCGAGGCGCCGCGCTGAGGCGCAGCGGCCGCCACCGCTGCGCGCGCCGCACCGCGACGCGGAGAGCGGGCCATCGAGCGCTCGCTCCGAGGCGCCGATAGAGCCCGTCGGCCTGGCCATGCGCACGCCCCTGGCCGCTGCCCAGGCGGCGCCTGCGCCGCAGGGCTGCCTGCCAGCCCCCAGCGCGCCCTCCGACGAGGAGTGGTTCCCCGCGGGCGGCACCGACAGCGAGGCGCCCAGCCCGGGCCGGGCGCCTGCGTCGCCAGGGCGCTGGCGGTGGCGGCGGGACCCGCCAGTGCAGCAGGACAGCTTCTGGGGCGGCGCGGCGCGGGAGTCCGCGGGCGAGGAGCCCGTGGGCGCCGCGGCGCCCCTGCCGCTGCAGCGCAGGCGGCCTGCGGGGGGCGGGCGCCTGGCGGCCCGGCTCACCCCGGCGGCGAGGGCGCCCAGCGGGCCGCAGGCGCCCGAGAGCGTGTGGTCCGCCGCGCGGGGCGGCGCCGCGGCTGGCGCGGTGCTCGAGCCGCTCGCGGGCGGCCCTCGCGGGAGCGGCCGCGAGGCTGCCCGCACCGCCTCGCCCGCCGCGACGGTGATCGGAGGGACGCCGCCTATACACCGCCAGCAGCCCTGGCCAGGCACTTCCTGGGCCCTGGATCAGTGTGCAGACCTTCTGGCCTAGGCCAGGAAGGCCTGTGCACCAGTCCAGGGCCCACGACAGGCCTGGCCAGGGCTGGTGGTGGTGTATTGTTGGAGCTCTCCTAGGTGTTCGAGGTGGGGCAGGATGCGGAGGCCCTTCTGGAGAAGTTCATGGTGCGGGCGAGGTGTTCAGAGGAGGGCGAGCTGCGACAACGGTAGTTGGCCTTCGGGGGGCCCCCTCGTCGCCACGGCTGGAGGCAATCCGGGACACTTGTGCGCTTGGACCACCCCGGCTGGGAGGGGGTCCAGAGACGGACTCTGAGCTGCCGCTGCCTCGACCCGCCCTGCTCCGAGGTACGGGGTGCCCCCCGGAGAGTTCGCCGCAGTGGGCCCGCCGAAGCACGGCGCCGGCAGCGCCGCGGCGGCGCTGCCCGCCAAGCGCCGGCGGCTGGGTGGCGCGTGAGCGAGGGTCACCGGGCTCGCTCCGCTACTCGCAGAGTGCCTGCTCGCCCCTGGGCCTCCACCTTCCGCACCTTCCGGACGGCAGGTGCCGCGCAGCGGCCGCCGCCAGCGCGGCCGCAGTGGCGGCCGCCGTCGAGGCCGCAGCCGTGGCCCGGCCGCGCCGCGGCGGCACCCGCCGCGCGGAAGGCCCCGCAGGTGGAGGTCGAGGGGCTGAAGTCCGAGCGAAAGCAGACGTCTGCCTCGACGTAGTAGTGGATCGCAGGTCCCCCGCGGCGGATCCAGGCTATTTGCGGGCAGCTACTCTGCGAGCAGCGGAGCGCGCCTGTCCAGCGGAGGGGATGTGGTGGCGAGAGGGGCCAAGGCGGAGCGCTCTGCACCCCCCCTCCTGCTCGTGTAGGCCGTGCTCCAGTGTTCAGTCGGGCGTGTCCCTCTACAGGAGGAATATTCCAAAATTGTCCAGACATACTCTGGGGACGTTTTTCTGTTTTTTTCCTTCTTCCTTTTTCTGGCAAGAAAGCACTTTTGACTTTTCTGTTGCTTTTCTTTTGTGCGTATTTTTGATTCTTCGTCCAAAATCCGCCTGTATGGGGGACATGTCCGACCTAACCCCAGTGGCCTGCGACCCCGTCGCGCGTGCGCTCGCGCGGCGGCCTTCTCCAATTCGTAGTTTTTTATCTCCGGGTGCCTGCGGCGACCTCCGCCCCCGCGCCGCCGCAGCGCTCTGATCAGGGCCGCCCACGATACGAGTCGATGCGATTCGATTCGCCGTAGGGTTGTATTGGTACCTTTTGATTTCCCGACCTTTTCACGAGCTGGCAACTAACACCCATACCCATGCGACCCGTAGATTCTGAGGCTTACGTCACACCACCGACCCCTTTGGGGACTGGCGGTTGTTGTGTTTTGCTCCTGAGGGTCTCTTGGGCGCCTGTTGGGGGCTTCTTGGAGCTTTTTGAATCATCGAAGACGCCCACGGCGAATCACCGCCGCCCCCTGCTTCTTGACATCGCCCATGCGGCCGAGCGTTGTGGCAAGAGCTCTGCCAAGCTATCGGACTAATTATGCTTTCCCCCAGCCGTTGTGGAATCCCTTCGGGGACCACTTGGGGGAGGATGGCGGGGAAGATCAGGAGGAGGAGGAGGACGAGGAGGAGGAGGAGGAGGAGGAGGAGGAGGAGGAGGAGGGGGCATCTTGGGAGCCTCCGGGGGCACTCTTGGGGCCTTCCAGGATCTTCCTGGGGTCTCTTGGGGGCCTCCTTGGGCCTCTTGGGTGCCTTTTGGGGCCTCTTTGGCCGTCTTAGGGCATTCGTGGCCCGTCTGACACCGTCGGCAGCCGTCTTGGGGGCCTCTCTGGGCCGACTTGGGGCTCTCTTGGGGTGCTCCAGGGCCGTCTTAGAGGCCATCTTGGGCGTCTTGGAGGCCTCTTGGGCCGTCTTGGGGCCCTCTTGGGGCCGTCTCGGGGGCCTCTTGGGGGCCGTTCTGGGGCCATCTTGGAGGCCTCTTGGGCGATCTTGGGGCGATCTTTGGGGGCTCTTGGGCCGATTCGGGCAGTCGGAGGGCCGAAAAGGAGTAAATGTCCACATCCTTCAAAACCTTAGGAACATCAATGATTTTGGCCTCTTCGGGCCCTCCTGGAGGCCCTCTTGGGGGCCTCTTGGGCCGTCTCTTGGGGGCCTCTTGGGCCGTTGGGCGGACTTGGAGGCATCTTGGACACGCTTGGGCCATCTCGGTGCCCATGTCGGACCATCCTGGTCGAGCGTGGAGGCCATCTTGAGCTATCTGCGCCGTCTTGGAGGCCGTCTTGGGCGCTCGGGGGTGGGCAGACCTCCTATTCTGACACGTCGATTAGCGAATTGGCCGTTTACAATTCGCGAGAGGGCGTCGCGACGGTCATTTTTGCGGGTCCAGTTTCGTCGGTTTCGGTCCCAGGCCGTTTTCACTCAAGGGTGGTTAACTAAAGGGAGGTTTGCCCACCGCCGAGGGGCGATTGGGATTTTTGCTCGACGAATTCTGCGCCTTTCCGCGTGGCCGGCGGGATGCGTCGAAGCCCGAGGGGGGAGTTCTTCAACAAAAACAGCCAAACCAAACCAGTAGGGTTCAGCACACCAGGCACCCTTGTTGCAAGACCACTGGGGGCGGGGGATCGAATGGCCTTCGGCACATCCCGCCACCCTGCCTGGGCTGCGGGTCTGAGGCCGCGCGGATGGCAGACACGGGTCTCGTGGGAGGCGTCCGGGGGCGTTTGGGAAGCAGTTTCTGAACCGCTTGGGGGCCTCCTGGAGGTCTCTTGGGAGCTCTTTTCGGGCCTCTCGGAGCTTCCTGGAAGCCTGTTGGGGGATTCTTGGGGCAGCCGGGGGGCGGTTTGGGGTCGAAGGCTCGAAATGTTCGTATGGGTTCCCCCACTGGGCCCCCTCTCGGGGCTATCCTGGTGCTTCTTGAGCGGCCTTGGGGCCCTCTTGGGTCATCCAGGGGCGATCCAGGAGGCTTCTTGGGCGAACTTACTAAACATACGTTTCCTATGGGAATGGGGCGAGTTTTGCTCTTCGAGGGCGTCTTCTGACGCCTCTTGATTTTTTGGGCGTCTTGGGGGCCTCTTGGGCCGTTTGGAGGCCAGCGTGGGCGTTTTTGGATAGATCTTTCGGCGGCTTGTGGCTCTCTTGTACCGTCCAGAGGGCTTCTTGGTACTCTCTTGGCCCGTTTTGGAGCCCTCTGTCCCGCCGTGACGCGTTCGACCGGTCCCCAGGGGACCCCCCCCTCTCCAAATCGTCCAGACCAGGCTCCCGAAGAAGGGGTTTCGGGGAGGGGGGAATATCTCTCAGAAGGGGAACAAACACAGACACAATTAATCGTCCCCTCCCAGGAAAATAGGGAAAATACGGGAAGTGGGGGGGAAGACAAAACCCAAGAAAATATGCGAAAATATAGGGAGTCATTGAATTTGTGTGCATTTATTTGTGTGTCCTTGGGCCCCTTGAATCTCACACGCCGAGAACCCCAAGGGGTCAGCTGATTTATCGGGGTGGGATTCCGTGGGGACTGTGGCTGTATGTTGTCGGATGGGAGTCCCTGCTCGAACGGGATCCCTCCCTCGGCGGGGTCCGACAGCCCACGCTTATCTCTAAAGCGGCCTCATCTCCTTGCCCTTCCCAATCCCTATAGGTTTGAGTTTGTGCTGCTCGATTCTAGGCCTCCCAGATGAGGTCCGAGTAGAGAAGGGTCGGAGGATCGCGCCGCATCGCCGATTCATCGACGATGCGGCTCGATGCGTCGCCGACGCCGATGATGCATCGCCAATGCGTTGGCGATGCTTCGGCGATGCATCGCCGACGCATCGGCGATGCGGCGCGATCCTTCGACTCCGTCTTGGAGCTGTCTCGGATCGGTCCTGTGCCACTCGGGGCCAGGGGCAGTCTTCCGGGATCGGCGTGGGGGGTTGCTGAGGGGATACGGGGCCATCAGTGGATGCCGAGGTGGGTTATATCTGGCCTACCCCAGCTTGCAGGTGGGTCCTACACGTGCCCCAAGTGGCGGAGGGGGGTTCAGCGATCCGGGCCAACTGGGCTCCGCCCACTTAGCGGGCTTATCTAGCTCCCCATCGGCCACCTGGGGCATGTGTAAAGCCCGCGTATAAGCTAGCACCTTGGCATCCACTGACAACCCCCCGTGACGACGACGACGACGGCGTCGTCGTCATCCCGCGCCGATCCCAGTTGGGGGGCGCTCTGCTCCGTTTGGGGGGGACCATCTTGGGCTCGCTTGGGGCCTCTCGAGGGCCAGTTGTTGAGGGATCTCTGAGGCTTCCGGGCGGCGTCTGTCGGCCTTTGAGGGCGAATATCGATGTGGGGCCAGAGCGCGACGAAACCGTATGGTTGTCAGTGCTCTTGATTTCTCAGCGGCCTTCTGGAAGGCTTCTGTGAGGCTTCTTGGGGCTTCCTGGGTGCCTTTTGGGATCTCTTCGGCGCCTCTTTGGGCCTGGTCTCCTTAAGATCTTCGAGAGCCCTCTTTGCTTCCATGGGGGCGTTTGGGGCGTCTTTTTGGGCCGTCTCGCAGACGTCGTTGGTTATCTTGGAGTCGTCTTTATTGCTTGAACGCTGTGCTGGCCAGTCATGGGGCCGTTGAGGCCGTCGGAAAGTCGCATGGATGGGGGATGCTCGCGGGTGGGTGCGAGGATGGTGCGTTTTAGGGCTGGGCTATAGAACATTTCAGGGGCCTGCCAGACAGAAGAGGGGCAGCGTGATACCACTCCGCGTGCCTGTGGTCACGGCGGCGGATTTGCAAGTCTGCATGCGCCCTCGGCTCGGGGCGCTTCTACACACTGCCGCGTCGCAGACGCGGCTGGCGTCAGGCCTTCGCAAGAGTGCTGGTCTCGCACTTCCGCCTCCGCTTGCCCTCGCTTGCGTGCTTTCGCGCCGCGCTGGTCCCAACCGCCGCTGGTGTGTACAGGAAAATGACTCTCCAATTCGGTGGCAGAGAATTCATGCTTGAGCACCGCCGCCAATGCTGCTGATGCACCAGTTTCGAGCGCGTGCTCACAATCGGGCGCGTCCAGCGCGCGGCCCTGACGCAACCGTCGAACATCGTCGAACTCGCAGTCATGACCCAGGCGCTGCTGCTCCGCTCACGTGGGGGCTTCTATGATTTAAGCTTCAGCACCCCACGCTTGCGAGGGCCGCTGTTAGGCAGGGGTACATTGTCTGAACGGCCCTCTCTGAGCCGTCCCTAAAAATCGCATCAACGCAATAGCTCATTCTGTTCTGGCCATCAATCAGTGTCAGCAGCCAGGGGCCCTTTGTCAGTAAAGAGCTGGCTTGCCTGGACCGGTCCTCATGTTGAATTGTGTAGTGGTTTTAGGCTGGTGGTTGCACTGCACTTGATTGTCCACGTAGAGCGTACGTATTCTTACAGCCAGCCTGACAGAACTCCTTTGCTCCATGCTGCCCTCCATTACTCTCCTGTGTTTATCTCGTCCTTGCTGCGCCGCCAGTGCGCTGGAGCGTCATGATTATCTACCGTTTGCGTGCTCCTGCTGCTGATGCTGCTGTCCATTTTCCTCCTCCTTCCCCTTATTCTCCGCCTTCTTGGTGCCTTGGTTCTTCGCTCTAGGCTTTGCGTCCGCTCCTTCCATATTGTGATTCGCTGTGTTTCGTATCGATGGCACGTCTTGCCCTCCGCCTCTGCCAGACAATCGCGCTGGCCTTGACCCGTTCTGCACGCAACGTCTTGCTCCGTAGTGAATTCCCCTCCCCGCTTCAGAGAACGCACGTCGGGGCCCCGTTGGCCCCCCTTCGGACGTGACCAGCCAGAGGCCAGCAACCTATGTACACGTACGCGGTCAGCTTCCGCCGACCCGCGCCTGAACGGCGGAGGGCGCATGTGTACAACATGTCGCCGCGCCGTTTATTCCGACGCGCAGCCTTGCGCCTTGGGGAGGGCGCTGCGGGCACCAGGGCAAACTCCGCCTCGGGTGCGGTGGGCTCGCCATGGGTTTGTCGCCGTCGCCTGCATCTCCTCGGGGCGCGGGGCGCAGGGCTGGCCATGGGTCTGCCGTGATGTCGGCGTCCTCCACTCGGGCGCGTCGATGACAAGCGGCGCGGCGACATGTGTCTCTGCGCTCTCGAGTGCGCCGGTGCACGAGGGTGAGCTTCGAGAGCTGTGCCGCCCGTCCTAGTCAGGCCCGACGTCTCTCTGCCAGTCAAGCTTACTTGTGTATCGAGCCTAGGTTTGGTCGTGTGTGTGTATATATAATAATAATAATGAATATATGAATAGACCCCCCCCCGGGCCGGGGGGCGCCCAGTTTGCATCCATCCGGGAAAGCTTTTGGCTACCCTCCCCGTTCGCTTCCCAGAGGCGGCCCGGAGAGGCCAAGGGGGTACCAAAACGGGACAAGAGGGTTAAAATAGACCCCCAAGACAGTCCAAGAGCGCTCCATTCGGCCTTCCGACGGACCAGGACGGCCCAAGAGGCCCCCAAAATCGCCCCAAGACGGCCCCCAAGGCCTCCAACATTACCCCACGACGCCCCAAGAAGCTTCCAAGACGGCCCCTAGAGGGCCTAAAGACGGTCCAAGAGGCTTCCAAGGCGCCCAAGATGGCCTCCAAGACTGCCCTGAAGCGCCCCAAGAGGGCCCCAAGTCGGTTCAGAGAGGCACCCACGACGGCTTCCGACAGCGTCAGACGGGCCAGGAACGAACGCCCCCAGACGACCCAAGAGGCCCCCAAGAAGCTCCTAAAGTTCCCCAAGAGGCCTCCAAGAAGCCCCCAGGAAGCTCCCAGGAGGCCCCAGGAGTGCCCCAACTGGCTCCCAAGAGGCATCCTTTTCCTCCTTCTCCTCGCGTCTTCGTAAGTAAACAATTGGCCTGGCGACGGACCCATCCCTGCAGTCGCGCGTAGCGCAGTGCGCGGCCCTCTCTTCATACACTCCGCGCCGCGGGGCCGAGCTGATAGCGGGCTGCTGAGGAGCAAGCTTGCACAGGCGCGCTGAACTCCGTGTGGGGCACGATCCGCATGAAGGGGGTGCAGAATCATCCGGGTGCCCTTGCGCGAGCCCGCCCACTGAAGCCGCAGGTGGAGCTCCTTGTGGGGCACGATCCATGTGAGGCATGCGTCAAAGTGGGCGTGGGGACGCCATGAGAAGGTGCCAACGGGTGCCATACGTGGAGCTCGTTCCAGGGCACGATCCGCGTGCCTGGTGTACCGACATGGGCGGAGGGACGATTTGCAAGCCTTGTCTTTGGGACTGGGTGGTGCTCCGCATGAGGGGTGTGACGCCGCAGTGGGCGGGGTGGGGGGCGCTATGCGAACCTTGTCTCTGGGGCCGTCGGTTGAGCTACCTGTGGGGCACGATCAGTGTGAGGGGTGTGCCGAAGTAGGTGGGGGGGCGGGATGCGAACCTTGTCTCTGGGGCCTTGGGTGGAACTCCCTGCAGGGCACGATCACTGTGAGAGGTGTGCCGGCGTGAGTAGAGCGACGGTCTGCGAAGCTTCCCTCTAAGTGCAGTTATTTTCGGGGCAGCACGATCAGCGTGAGGGGTGTGCCGCTATTCGACGGGGCCGTGGGTGGAGCTCCTTGTGGGGCCCGATCCCTGTGAGGGGTGTGCCGAAACGGGTGGGGGGCCGTAGGTGGAGCTCCCTGAGGGCACGATCCGTGTGAAGGATGTGCCGAAATAGGCGGGGAGACGCTATTCAGATCTGTATGCCCACGATGGCGCAGGTGTTCCCACGTGGTAATCGTGGTGGGACGGCGTGCGTACCCTTCCGCTGATTGATATGACGCTGGCTTCGCCTTGGCTAGAACATAAGTGCGCGAAGCGCGAGCGTTGTCCTAGTAGATGCATGCGTGGACATGCTCGGCGGCGAGCGAGGGAGGGGGGAAGTGAGAAGGAGGAGGCCTTCTCAGAAAACGGCGGGGCTTCTCGGAAGCCCCCCGCGCCCTCTGAGAGGTCTCCACGTGCCGCTGGGGAAGGCTTAGGACACTTCCCAGAAGGCCTGGGGGACTTCCGAGCCTTCTGCGAAGGCCCGCCCCTTCTCACTTCTCCTCCTCCCCCTCCCCCTCCTCCTCCTCCTCCTCCTCCTCCTCCTCCTCCTCCTCCTCCTCCTCCTCCTCCTCCTCCCCTTTCCTCCTCCTCCTCCTCCTCCTCCTCCTCCTCCTCCTCCTCCTCCTGTCGCACGACGCCGATTTCGGGCGAGAGCCCCGTCTGGAAGAGGTGCCGTCCGCTGCCCTTTGCGAGCAGCACGCGCGCGAACGGATCCGCCATTTTTTGCTGGCTGCAGCCTGGCAGGGAGGAGGAGGAGGAGGAGGAGGAGGAGGAGGAGGAGGAGGAGGAGGAGGAGGAGGAGGAGGAGGAGGAGAGGAGGAGGAGGAGGAGGAGGAGGAGGAGGAGGAGGAGGAGGAGGAGGAGGAGGAGGAGGAGGAGGAGGAGGAGGAGGAGGAGGAGGAGGAGGAGGAGGAGGAGGAGGAGGAGGAGGAGCCTCCGCGGCTGCTGCCGCGGCGTGCCCGCCGCGGCTCGCCGCAGGAAGCTGGAGTCAGCCGGCGGCGCCGCGGAGCCCCCCGCTGCGGCTGCGGGGCCGACGACGCCGCTGCCCCAGGCCGCGCGCGCCGCCCACCGCCGGCGGCCCCTCGGCGGCGGCCCTCTGGGTGGCCTGGGCCTCGGCGGCCCTCGGCGGCCGTCGGCGGCTTCGGGCGGTCTTCGGCGGCCCAGTCAGTGACGCGGAGGTTGTCGTCGTCGGCGTCGTCCAGCGTCGTCGGCGTCGTCGGCGTCGTCGTCGTCGTCGGCGTCGTCGTCGTCGTCGTCGGCGGCACCGATGCGCCCGCGTCGACACGCGATGCGCGCCGCGTTCAACTCGTCACTGTTGGCACGCTGCGAGTTGGCACGCGCGCGTGTGCTTCCAGGGTCCGAGCGTGGCCTTCTCCTCTCCGGGCTCTCCCCCGGCCCCCCCCCCCCGCGCTCCTGCGCTCTTTCCCCGTCCCCTCGTGCCTCTTTTGCGCAGCCCTGGCGCCTCCCGCTCGCTCTCGCCGCCCGATCCCTTGTGTCACCACCCACCAAACCACCCCAACCCAACCCGAAGGCTTCAATTTGCCCTCCATTTCCGGTGGGGGGGGATCGGGGAACATCGAAAAAACACATGGTCCCCGTATCCCCCCAACTCGAAATTCGGGTCAAATTCGTGTCTTCGGGTTGGGTTGGGGTGGTCCGGTAGGTAGTCATTGTGGCCGCAGATCTGAGAGTCAACCCGCTGCGTGCTGGCTCGGCACGCGTTGGCCCACGCTTTTGGCCAGCGTCTTGCGCCAGAGCTGCGTTTTTAGCCCACGTGCGGAGCTTCGCGTTCACACGCCACGGGCAGCGCGTGGCGCAGCCGGGGCGGCCGATCCCCCCCCGCGACCTCCGACGACTTTGCTTTCTCCGATCCGTGCCTTTCTCCTGCCTTTTGGCCTCGAACCCGCCACGGCGGGATTCGCCTTGAAAGTTTGGTCAGGACGCGCCCTGGCAGAGGTCCAGGGGGCAGCGGTATCGGCATCTTTTGGATTCCGAGTTTTTTGTTTGTTTTCTTTTGTTTGTTTGTTTGTTTGTTTTTTTGTTTTTTTTCTCCCTGGCACTTTTCCTCAGTTTCGGCCTCTGGGGCCTCTTTTCGGGAATCTGGGAATTCGTGTTCATTTATTTGTGTCTCCCTGGGTTCCTTCACACATCTCCGACGTACTGACAAAGGTCAGGACCGAAGTTTTTCGTCCTTTTCGGCCTCTGGGGACCCTCGCGAGGCTTGAGGATCGAGTTGTTCGGGCGTTCCCTAATCTAACCCTCCGTCTCGGCCATGCGTTCCTTCCGCCTAACACCCCTCCTGGCTCCTCCCCTCCTGCCTCCTTACAGGATGTGCAGGAGTGGTGTGAGTCTGCGCTTAGCGGCGGAGCAGGACGAGCGCATGCTCATACAAGACTTGCGCCCAACTGTCAGAAATCCGTACATATACATACATACACACATGCCTACACACATATATATATATATATATATATATATATGGGCAGCCCCCCCAGCACCCATTCCTCGCCTTCTTTCTCTTGGTGATGTCATACAATCCTATTCCTTTCCTTTCCCTTCCTTGCTACACTCCCCTTCCTTCCCCCCCTTCCTCGCTTACATCTTCCCCTGGCGTCAGCGGAAGCCTTTTTTCGACTCCACTCGCAAGCGAGCCGAACGGCAGCGCCTTGTAGAACATGCACCAGGCGCCTTCCCCCGAAGAGGAAACCCAAAGCGTGCAGGGATCATCCTTTCTACACGAGGAGCAACCAAACCCTATGATTTCATTGGGATCTCTGGGATTTCTGGGATGAGAATCACAAAAACCATATGCTTTCATTTGGATTTTTTGGATTTTTGGGATTTGGCACCTCCGAACGAAAATCAACGCTGCAGCCCCCAGGGCTCCGAATCCCAAAAATCCACATGAAATCACAAGGTTTCGCGCCCCCTTGCTTCGTGTTGTCATTTGGTTTTTTGGGATTTCTGGGATGAGAATCAAGGACACGCTGTGATTTCATTTGGATTTTTGGGTTTCTTGGGATTCGGCACCTCCGGGATTCATTGGGATTCCTGCGACCAAAGCCTTCGAAAGCTGTGGCGTTTTTTTTTTTTTTTTTTTTTTTTTTTTTTTTTTTTTTTTTTTTTTTTTTTTTTTTTTTTTTTTTTTTTTTTTATATATAAAAAAAAAATAAAAAAAATGTTGGTTGTTTTTGTTGTTTCCTTTTGCTTCCCCGTTTTTCTTTGTTTCTCCTTTTTTTTTTTTGTTGTTTTTCTGATTTTTTTTTGTGTGTGTGTTATATATATAATATATATATATATATATATATATATATATATATATGTGGACATCCTCCCCCACAGCACCCATTCATCGCTTTCTTTCTCTGGACGATGTCGTGATGCTGATGATGATGATGGTGATGATGATGATGCTGCTGATGATGATGATGATGATGATGATGTGGTTGATGATGATGTGGTATCTGATGACGATGATAATGCTGCTGCTGCTGATGATGATGATGATGATGATGATGATGTGGTTGATGATGATGTGGACGGTTCTGATGATGCCGATACTGCTGCTGAGTATTATGCTGCTGTTGATGATGACATGCTGGTGATGCTGCTGTTGATGATGATGACGATCGTCATGGTTCTGATCATGATGATGATGATGATGCTGTAGGTGCTGCTGATAATGGTGATGATGATGCTGATGCTGACGATGATCATGATGAGCGAGTGACTGTGGCGTTACTTGACAATTCGCCGAGGATCAACAACTCATGCTGGAGGCCGGCTGCGCACGGGCTCCAGGCGGGAGCTGTGCTGCGTGCAGCACGCCTCTGTTGCCTAGATTAACAATGTCGAATATGTATCGTGTGGCGAGCACGGATGCCGCCGCGAGCACGTCGTTGGGTCGTGTCAGTTGGTCTTGGTGGGCCGCTGTCGAGCCACGATGCGCCCTTTACCGGCTAGCACGTCGGCTCGTACCAGCTCTCGATCGGCTTGGTCAGCAGCCTGGATCAAGGAGTCCTCGTATCTGTGGAGCCAGCCCGTGCGCATGATTTCGCGGCAAACCTTTTAGCTGTATTGCAAAAGGTGGACGGCCTCGGTCGAGATCCGTAGTCGTTGCCGCATGCCGGGCATGTGGACAAGAAGCAGTATGCCCGAACCGTGGCAACTATTTGATGGGCTCGGTGCCGGTGGCCTGCGAGGCAGCGCCATCCCCTGCACCACTTTTGACACAACTCGCACTGGAGAAGCTGCTGCGTCCGGGTCTGGGTCGAGCGCTGGGGTTCGGCCAGTTCGACTTCCGCAGTCGTTGGTAGAGGGTCTTGCTGTGCAGTGACCCCGGGCGATTCGGGACGAGGGCGATTTCTTTTATAATTTTCTTTGAACGTGGCCGGATGCTGTGATATAGCGTGCCCATTGCGCCGGTGCCGCCGCTGGCGACGGCAGATGGCGCAGCCCTTCGGAATGCTCCCACAGCAGGGTGAGGCCGTCGAGGAGGAGGTGGGCGTGCGGCGGCTTAGGCTCCGCGCGGTGGATGGCCCAAAGGTAAGCTGGGCCGTCAAGCAAGCGCGGCAGCAGTCGTAGTCGCGTGCATGTGATCGCCATGTCCAGGGCGGGGAGTGTCCCAGCTGCTCGCACACCTGGTCATCGCTGGCGTCGGTGTGGCCGAATCGAGGGTGTTCCGAGATCTGCCGCCGCGGCCGCATGTAAACCGCCTGCGTTCGGAACCTGGCCACCGGAGCTGGGGGTCCAGAAGCGAGCACGCTCGGGAAGCGCGGGTCGCCTGCGAGAGGTGGCAGGAGCTGGTTATGCTGATGCTGATGAGGATGATACTGATGATGATGACGATGATGATGATGATGATGATGATGATGATGATGATGATGATACTGATGACGATGATGATGATGATGATGATGATGATGATGATGATGCCTTTGATGATGATTATGATGATGATGACGACGATGCAGATGATGGCGATGATGCTGATACTGCTGCTGATAATGGTGCTGCTGATGAGACGATGATGATGACGATTATACGATGATGCTGATGCTGATGCTGATGCTGATGATGATGAGGATGATGCTGTTGATTTGGATGATTTTGACGATGATGAACATGATGGTGATGATGATGATTATGATGGTGATGATGATAATGATGAGGATGATGATGACACTGGTGATGATGAGGATGACGACCATTATGATGATGCTGATGATGACGTCGTCATGATGATGCTGACGATGATGATGATGCTGATGATGATTCGGATGATGATGATGATGATGATGATGATGATGATGATGATGATGGTGATGATGATGATGACGAAGATGATGATGCTGATGTTGATGATGAGTGTGATAATGAGTACGAGTATGACTATGAGTATGAGTACGATTATGAGTCTGAGTATGAGTATGAGTATGCGTATGATAATTTGTATGGGTATGGGTATGGGTATGATAATGATGGTGATGATGATGATGGTGGTGGTGATGATGATGACGATGATCATGATTGTGATGATGATGATGATGATGATGATGATGATGATGCTGACGATGACGATGATGATGATGATGATGATGATGATGAGGATGATGATGATGATGATGATGATAATGATGGTGGTGGTTGACGATGATGATGATGCTGATGTTAATGATGATGATGATGATAATGTGGATGATGCTGCTGCTGATGGTGATGATGATGATGCTGATGGTGATGCTGATGCTGATGCTGATGATGATGATGATGATGATGATGATGATGATGATGATGATGATGGTGGTGGTGGTGGTGGTGGTGGTGGTGGTGGTGATGATGATGGTGGTGGTGACGATAATGATGGTGGCTAATGTTGCGGATGATGCTGATGCTGACTATACGTGAAGGAGGAGGAGAAAGAGGAGGAGCAGGAGCAGGAGGAGGAGGAGGAGGAGGGAGGAGGAGGAGGAGAGGAGGAGGAGGATGTTGAGGATGAAAAGGAGGGGGAGGAGGGGGAGGGGGAGGAGAAAGGAGAGGAGGGGTTGTTGTAGGAAGAGGAGGAGGAAGAGGAGGAGGAGTAGGATGAGGTGGGCGAGGAGGTGGAGGAGGAGGAGGAGGACGGGGAAGACGAGGAGGAGGAGGAGTAGGAGGAGGAGGAGATGGAGGAGGACGAAGAGGAAACAGAGGAAAAGCAGGAGGATGACGAGGAGCTGGAGGAGGAGGAGGAGGAGGAAGAACAGTACAACCAATATTATTAACAATACTCATAGTGCCAAGAAGAGTAGCAAGCACACTGGTAACAACACTACTAACATTAATGGTATGAATTAGCGTATCACTAAGAATAGTAATGTTAGTACTGTTGAGAAGAACCAGGCGAATACGACTAGTAGCAATACAACTAACAATTGTACTGATCATCATAGTAAGAAACATACTACTAGTCGCAATAATAGCAGTAAACATAATAATACTAATAACTACTATCAATAATGAGACAACTAATAAGAATATTAAGAATAAGACTAAAGGTCATACTAATAATACAAATGCTGGAAATACGGATAATAATACGATTCATACTCGTAAGGTTATTTATACTAATTTTGCTAATAACGCTGATACCAGGAAGAAGAGGAGGAGGACGAGGAGGAGGAGGAGAAGGAAGAGGAGGAGGACGGAGGAGGAGGAGAAGGAAGAGGAGGAGGAGGAGGAGGAGGAGGAGGAGCAATCAGATGATGATATGATGAAGAACGACGAGGACGATGACAATGGTGATGATGACGACGACGATCATGATGGTGATGATGATGATGATGATGATGATGATGATGATGATATGATGATGATGATGATGATGATGATGATGATGATGATGATGATGATGACGAGGATTGATGATGATGACGATGGTGATGGGGATGAGGGTGGTGGTGGTGGTGATGATGCTGACGATGATGATGGTGATGATGATGGTGCTGCTGATGATGATGACGATGCTGATGATGATTTTGGGGATGATGATGACGGTGGTGATGAATTTGCGGATGCTGATGACGATGATGATGGTGCTGCTACTGATGATGATGAGGATGATGATGAGGCTGGATGATGGTGAGGAGGGGGAGGAGGAGGATGATGAGTAGTATGAGGAGGAATGTTTCCTGGGAGTTCAACCTTGCGAGTACTGGAAGCCGTTGTAGCCGTTTATGACGAATGCGGCCCTAAGGCGAGAGCAGCATTCTGGAAAGGAATCGTTCTTCATTTGTGAAGCTGTTGCGCGCTTCAGGACGAAGGCATGGGGCGCTGAGGCGCGAAGCGCATTTTGAAAGCCAGCCGCCTTGCATTCTTGAAGCGGTTGCAGGTTCCAAGCTTCAGGATCATCCTTTGGTGGAGAAGTCTCAAGCGAGACGCCCGGTCCGCCCTGCTGACACGCCTGGGGTGCGACAGGGGGCAGGTATGTATTTGAGGAAAAGGGGATGGTGAAGAGGGAGGAGGAAGAAATGGAGGAGGAGGAGGACCAGTGTAAGCTCAAGACGCACCAACGATGCACACCCTCCTTCCAATATTCAATATTCTCTTCACAGGCCCCTAGAACAGAGATCGTTCCCACCAAGGGGATCGCCCCGTTGTGCGGGCAATCGTGTTCAACTTCTTGCAGCGTGCCAGAACACCGTTCTGAAGACTTCAACGCCGCGAGTTGAGCTGATTGTTACGTCTTTGCGATCCGGAATCTTGCCAGAACGCCGTTCCTGGGAGGTCAACGCCGCGAATCAAAAGACCTGTCGTTCCAAAACACCGTTGCACATGGTTAAAACGAATGTGCGCGGCGGTAAGGCGAGAACCACATTTTGAAAACGACCCGCCCTCAGCCCGTGAAGTTTTTGCAACGTTTCGAGACGATTGTGCGCGGCGCGAAGGCGAGAGCCACACATTGAAAACGAATTGCCCTCAATCTGTAAGGTTCTTGCACAATTTCGAAACGAGTGTGCGCGGTGCTAAGGCGAGAGCCGAATTTGAAAACGAACCGCCCTCAACCCGTGAAGCTCATGTAAATTTCGAAAACGAATTTGCGCGGTGCCAAGGCGAGATCCACATGTTGAAAACCACCCACCCTCAATCCGTGAAGCTTTTTCAAATATCGAAAACGAATGTGCGCGGCGGTAAGGCGAGAACCACATTTGGAAAACCACCCGCACTCAATCCGTGAAGCTCTGTCAAATGTCGAAAACGAATGTGCGCGGCAGTAAGGCGAGAACCACATTTGGAAAACCACCCGCACTCAACCCGTGAAGCTCTGTCAAATGTCGAAAACGAATGTGCGCGGCAGTAAGGCGAGAACCACATTTGGAAAACCACCCGCACTCAACCCGTGAAGCTCTTTCAAGTGTCGAAAACGAATGTGCGCGGCGGAAAGGCCGGAACCACATGTTGAAAACAACCCGCGCTCAACCCGTGAAGCTCTTTCAAGTGTCGAAGACGAATGTGCGCGGCGGTAAGGCGAGAGCCACATTTTTGAAGACCACCCGCCACTCAATCCGTGAAGCCCTTTCAAGTGTCGAAGACGAATGTGCGCGGCGGTAAGGCGAGAGCCACATTTTTGAAGACCACCCGCCACTCAATCCGTGAAGCCCTTTCAAGTGTCGAAGACGAATGTGCGCGGCGGTAAGGCGAGAGCCACATTTTGAAAACCACCCGCCATCCATCCGTGAAGCTGTTGTCAATGTGTAAGCATCAGGGTCATACGTTGAGGGGGGTCTCAGGCGAAACGCCCGGCCCGCCCTTCTGACTGGCCTCGGGGTGCGACAGGGCGGAGTTATCTATCAGGAAAGCGAGTGGAGGAGGAGGAAAACGAGTGAGGAGGAGGAGGAGGAGGAGGAGGAGGAGGAGGAGGAGGACAGAAAAGGAGGAGGAGGAGGAGCAGGAGGAGGAAGAGGAGGAGGAGGAGGAGGAGGAGGAGGAGGAGGAGGAGGAGGAATAGGAATAGGAGGAGGAGGAGGAGGAGGAGGAGGAGGAAGATGAGGAGGAGGAGGGTGAGGAGGAGGAGGAGGACCCGGCGTTCGGTGAAGTCTTCGCAGCAGCAAGCCACTGGGGAGCCTTGAGGACAGAAAGGAGCGCTAAGCACTCGGGACGCCACCTCTTAGGGGGATCCTCGTCCGAGGATGGCGGCCAGCTCGAAGATTTCTAAGAGCTGTAGCCCGAAGCTGGCTTGTCTCTTAAGTGATGGTCCCACTGCAGTTGGCCACGCTCACTCCGGATCGTCGACTGGATGCTGATCTACCGCAGTTGAAGAGGAGGAGGCGGAGGAGGAGGAGGAGGAGGAGGAGGAGGAGGAGGAGGAGGAGGAGGAGAGGAGGAGGAGGAGGAGGTGGAGATGGAGGGGGAGGAGGAGGAGGAGGTGGAAGGGAAGGAGGAGGAGGAGAGGAGGAGGAGGAGGTGGAGGAGGAGGTGAGGAGGAGTGAGGAGGAAAAGTTCCTCCTGGAGGACGGCGAGCACGAGGGGGGGGGGGCCAGTGAGCAGGGCGGGTGGAGAGCGGCGCCCGGTCGCGCGCGCGCGGATGCGCGTGGGAGCGGAGAGCGGCGCCGCCAGACGCCGGCCACCATGATGCCGGCGACACCCGAGGGAGGGGCGGGGCGCGGGGCAGACCGACCGCAGCGGAGGGCGCTCTTCATCGGCCACGCGCAGAGAGGGGTAGGGGGAGGGGGGAAAGGTTTCCGAAAAGCACCCCTGCTTCTAAGAAGCCTTCCCCCCTCTCCCTACCCCCTTGTGCGGGGAAGGTTTCTGAAAAGCCCCCCTGCTTCTAAGAGGCCTTCCCCCCTCCCCCTACCCCCTTGTGCGCGCCGCCAACTGCAGTTGGGGGAACGCAACACTCGAGTAAGCCAGAAGTCGGGCTTGTCGGCGTTCTTTGGCGAGCGCGTCCTGGATTTTGACGGTCCAGTTCTGGTGGGATGCTTGCTGCGGGAGCTCGCGTCAGCTTCCAGACTGGCTCTCGTCATCTTCTTGACGGCCTCGCCGGGCCAACCCGAGTCCCCCGTACCCGAGTCTCCCCGAGGGGGATAGCGGGCAACGACAGGGAGGGGGATAGAGGGGGGGATGCGGCGACCCCCAATCGCCCACGGATCGCCGATGGGGGCCTGGTGGCCCCACCCTGTCCGGGAACGTGGGCATTTGCTGTTGGGTGCCTCTCGCCGATCTACCGTTCAGTCGGGCCTGTCCCTCCACAGGAGGAACATCCAAAAATAGTTAGAAATAGTATGGGGGCGATGTTTTTAGTATTCTGGGGATTTTTTGAGCTTCTAAGTATTTTCTACTTTGCGTGGAAGCCCCCCTGTAGGGGGACATGCCCGACTCAAATCTATCGGCGGTGCATCGCCTATTCCAGGTCGATTCCCCCCCCCCCCCCTGAAGTGCCAGTCCCCCGCTGTCGTTGCCCCTCAAGAGTCAGGGGCCTGGGCAGGGGTCGACAGGCTCGGGGGGGGGAGAGGCTCAGGGGGCCACGTCTGGGGGTGGGGGTGGGGAGGGGCAGGGGCTCCAGGGTTAGGTCGGGCCTGTCCCTCTACGGGAGGAGTGTTCAGAAATAGCCAACGAAAATAGTAAGGGGAAGATGTTTGGAGCATTTTTGGACTGTTTTTGGGCGTGTTTTGGTGTGTATATTTATACCTATATATATATATGTATATATTATATGTATATATATATATATATATATATATATATTTATATATATATATATGTATATATATATATGATATATATTTGTATATATGTACATATATATGTGTATATATATATGTATATATAAATAGATATATAAATATATTTTTCGTCCAAAATCTGCCTGTAGGGGGTCTTGCCCGACCTGACTCCAGCGGGGGCCGGCACTGGGGGGGCTTTTCTGGTCTGCGGGCTCCCCGCCTCGGGATGCCCTCCAGCAGCTGCGCCTCGGCGAGAGCGTCCTTTGGGGGTGCCGGGATCGTCCCGGACGGCCTCTGGGGGCCCGAGGTTTGATGGCGCGAACATGAAGTCGCGCATGTGCACATCGTTCATTTCTAATTCTTCGAGAGGTCTTTGATTTTTTTGGGGGCCAAGATGTTTCCATTTCTGATTCTTCTATTCTGGGCCTCTTCCTGGCCACTAGGGGCCAGGAACGATTAGAAATGAGCACAAGTAGAAATGAACACGATTAGAAATGAACGACGTGTACCTCTACAGGAGGAATATTCAAGGATTGTCAGAAAATCGTATGGGGACGATTTTTCGACTGTTTTGGAATACTTTGGGATACTTTTTGATTATTGCGAAGGCCTTACGGCCGGTGCCGCCGACCCTGGAAGACGACACCAGCGATGAAGGTGGCAGCCGGAGGTATTCAAGCATGAGGAGGAGGAGGAGGCGGAGGAGGGGGAGGAGGAGGAGGACTAGGAGGAGGAGGAGGAGGAGGAGGAGGAGGAGGAGGAGGAGGAGGAGGAATACGCGAGGAGGAGGAGGAAGGAAGACGCGAGGAGGGAGGTAGGAGGGAGGAGGGGGAGGCGAAGAGGGGGGAGGAGGACACTCCCCCACATGTTCGGGATGGGCAAAACAATCAGAGAAGTAGGCCGGGGGGAGGGTGCGTATCTGGGTGGCGACCCCCCCCCCGGGGACCCCCCCGGGACCGCCCCCGGCCCCCCCCCCTGGGACCCCCCCCCTTTCCGCGGGGAAGGGATCGAAGAGAAGAGGCTTCCCTTCGAATCAATTACGATGGAGCTCATTTTCGTTGAGGATGGAGCTCATTTTCGTTGAGGGTGGCGCGGTAGCTCATTTACGATGTAGGTCATTTTCGCTAAAGGTGGCGCGCCGAGGACGACGCGTCTTCCACACGCCGACAGGGTCGGCGGATTTTTTGTGATTTTCTTCCGAATCTCGCCTGTAGGGGGACATGCCCGACCTGACTCAGGGAGCGAAGAACGGTGTGAAATGTACTCTTCCGCCGTCGGGGACGGTTGCCTCACAGGCGGATGCAAAGTCTATGCCCCTACGGTGCCGCGTGTAGCGGCATCAACTTTTCAGCCGCCCAGGGGGCAGGCGTCGCCGACGGCGGAGCAGTTTTATCTCGTACCGTTCTTCGCCCCCTAGCTGACACGAGGGCCACCAGGGCGGGGGGCATGCTCGAGGAGGAGGAGGGCCTCGACCCACCATCGCCCCTGCAGCGCCGCTGGGGACCCGATGGCCAGGCCCTCCCAGGAGCGTGCGGATTCGCGGTCGGGGGCCCACCGCCGATCTATCGGCGATGGATCGCCGATCTCCTCGTCCTCCTCCTCCTCCTCCTCCTCCTCCTCCTCCTCCTCCTCCTCCTCTCAGCGCCCGATGTTTCCCCCCTTGGCCTCCTCCTCCTCCTCCTCCTCCTCCTCCTCCTCCTCCTCCTGGTCCCCCCCCCACACGTTCCCCCTTGGCAGGGCGCTCCGGAGAGAGAGAGAGAGAGCACCGCCTCCAGCGGGAGGGAGGGCGGAGAGACGCCGGTCGGAGCAGACTGGCGGCGTGTCTCCTGGCGGAGGCCTGCGGGAGGCGGCGGAAGCAAGTCGACCAGACTCGCAGGCCTAGAGGCTAACACCAACACCAATATCGGCGATGTGCCTCCACCGAGGGAAGACGATCCCGATCTCGGTGATGGTGGTCATATTCTGGCTTCCAAGGTGGCCGAACTGTTACCACCAGCACCGAAATCTAAGATCATCTTCCCCCTGTGGAGGCAACCCCCTGTGTTGGTGTTGGTGCCCATTTCCAGGCCTCCAGTAGACGTGAGGGTGACCTTTCGCCAGAGTGACCTTTCGTGTGGGCCCAATGTCATGGCGCCAACATCGCAGAGCGGACTCCGCTCGGAAAACACTGCGGACTGTCCTGGAGAATGTCGTTCCAGATTTCGAAGTGAATTTCGTGCGTTTTTTTTGGCTAGGGAGGAAGACTACAAACATTCCACGTGAAATTCACTTCGTTTTCGCTCGCCGTTTCAGGGTTTTGCATTGGCAGAAATCCGCGCAAAAATCCGTTGCAGCACGTCTGCAAGGTCGGTGCAGTGACCAATGGGGTCCCCCGACCGCGGAACGCGAAACGGCAGCAGCGGCTTTGGCGCCCAGGTTTGGCCACCCCGCGTCCCCCGTTCAGCCGCGCACCAAAGGTCACTCTTGCCCAAGGTCACTCTTGCGCGTAGACGAGTAAAAATGAGACGTCAACATCTTCGGATCCAGGGTCATCGGAGCGCCCCTACTGGGGGAGCTAATTGTGGTGCGACAGCCCCTCGCGGCGGTGCCCATCAGATCCGACACCATTCTCGAGAGAGCGTCCAGACGACTCGGACGTGGGCGACGCCGACCGTGTACCAAGCAAGCTTGGCATACGCGGCCGCGTGGAAGCGTGCATCACATGGTCTAGCGCCCCGAGCGTCCAGGTCGATGGGTCGACCAGGTTCACCCATCGACCTGGCCGACCCATCGGCTCGTCGTCCAAGCGATGCAGGCGATGCAGGCGATGCGCGCTCGGATCGCTTCGACGGCGCGAGCGTGCATCGCGCGGCTGCGTACACGGTCAAGATGCTGAAGCAAGGAAGAGCTCGGGATCGGACGGGGCTCGCTGCTGCTCCTTGGGTCCTTCCGTGGCTGTTCCCCTGGCGCTCCTCGTGCTTACCCAGGGTGCCTTCTTGGGGGCGGGCGGACGCGGGGCTCCGCTCATCTCTGGGCGTTCCTTCTGGTAGTAGCTCGACTGTACATAGCTGGCGTCGTCCGAACGATGAGGAACCCAGCGAGGGTCACCGTCATCCTCGCGGTCGGGCCGTCGGGCAGCACCTTCCCTTCCCCTCCCTTTCTTGCTCCTGGGCGCGCGTGCTGGCAGGAAGGAGGGCCGTGGGCATCTTGCTCGGGCCAGCCCGCAGCGGCGACGTGGTCGCCGAAAGCTCACCCCGAGCGCCCGAAAAACGAGCTGCTGCTGCTACTACTTTTACTACTACTGCTGTTGCTGCTACTATTTCTATCCTTATTACTACTACTACGGCTACTACTACTACTACTACTACTACTACTACTACTACTACTACTACTACTACTACTACTACTACTACTACTACTACTACTAGTAGTGTACTACTACTACTACGACTACCACAACTACTACTACTACTACTACTACTACTACTACTACTACTACTACTACTACGACTACTACTACTACTACTACTACTACTACTACTACTACAACTATTACTACTACTACTACTGCTACTACTACCACTACTACCACTACAACCACTAC
>CAUYUJ010011046.1:459184-470520 GCA_963575745.1 Prorocentrum cordatum | reverse complement strand
CCAGGGAGCCGAGCTGGACCTGTGGTGGCGCGGGCGGTGGCTGCAGCCGGAGCTTTCCTCCTCCTTCTCCTCCTCCTCGATCCTCCTCCTTCTGCTCCTCGATACTCCTCCTCCTCCTCCTCGATCCTCCTCGATCCTCCTCGATCCTCCTCCTCCTCCTACTCCTCCTCCCCCTCCTCCTCCTCCTCCTCCTCCTCCTCCTCCTCCTCCTCTTCCTCCTTCTTGTGCTGGATCGGAGTGGGCCAAACTTCTGGGAGGTCCTCCGAGCATCGTCTAACCTTCGGTGGCAACTCATGGGAGCCTCACGTACCATCCTGCTGGCGATTGCGACTCGACGCCAATCGACGCTCATCGACGCTGCGTCGACGCCAATCGACGCTAGATCGGCGCTGTCTCATCGATTGCCAGACGCTGATCAACGCTGGTGCACGCTAGAAGCGGAACTGCGAGGGTACACGAGGCTCCCATGATCTGCCTCCGAACCTGACCAGTTTCCACCCCCGCCGTGGCCTTGGCCCCACTGGCTTACCTGCCCGCCCAGGCAGGGCTGCAGGCCTGTTCCTGCGGGCTTCGCGGGGCCTGCCCCCACCTGGGAGGGAGGGCTGGTGGGGCTGAGATATCTCAAGGGGCCCTGGGACACACAGATAAATACACACAAATGAAAGGATTCCCCATATTTTCCCATGGATTTGCGTCTTCCCTCCCACTTCCCATATTTTCCCATATTTTCCTGGGAGTCGACGATTAATTGTGTCTGTGTGTTTCTTTCCCTCCTGAGTATCAAGGGCCCAGTGCGGACGGAGGTAGGGCAGACCATGCTGGTCCTCGTAAGAACCAGGAAGGGCTATTCAGCCCGATTGAGGGGCCACTGAAGCGGATCAACCCAAATTAAGCCCATGCTGTCGGCAGCCGGAAGAAGCGGGACTAGGCGGCCGTTCTCGGGACTGTGCCACGTTGGGCCGGCCGAGGCCCTCAGGGATGGAATCCATGATGAAACATTCCGATGCGCTTCAATGCTTGTTGTCGTGAGTGATCGATGCGAAGACAGGGGCAGCGAACAACCGGCAGCACCATCGTCGCGAGGTGCCAAGGAGGGTCGGCCCGGTGGTATGGCCCCCCTGTTTTGAGGCGTCCCGCTCGAGACGCCTCCGTCCTCCAGCTCGGGGAGGCACCGTGGCCCTCCACGATGGAGGTGGCAACGTGTGGTGGTGCCACTTCTCCGAATAGGAGGGGAAGAGGCAAGATCAGTCAGCATCGAATTGGGAAGTCGGGTTGGATCGAGATGTGCGCCGGATCGGGCTGCATCGGCATGAAGTCGAAACCGATTCGCATCGGCTGCGCCGAGAGTCGCACGCCGTGCAGACATCGGATCGTCGGGACATCGGAACCGAATCGGATTGGACCACCCGAAATCGGGGATGGACAGACCTCCCTTTAGTAAAACGTGGTTTAGTGAAAACGACCTGAGGCCCAAACCTGGCGGGCGCAAGCCTGGAAAATAACGGCCGCGGCGCCCTCTCGAGAACCGAAAACGGACAATTCACTAATCGACGTGTCACTGTTGGGGGTTCTGTCCACCCCCGATGAAATCCATATCGGATCTGATCGATCGAGCCGACAAAAGGGCTCTGGAAGAGCCGGCACCACCACCAACACCCGCCGCTTTGATGGTTCTTGGATACGTGCGCAGCTTGACCGCTCGACCGCTTCTCCAGGGCCAATTTGAAGGGGCCCCGGGACACACAAATAAATACACACAAATAAAGATATTTCCCGTACTTTCCTATATTTTCGGGTGTTTTGTATTCCCCCCCAATTCCGATATCATCGCATACTTTCTTGGAAATCGGCGATTAATTGTGTCTGTGTTTTTTCCCCTCCTGACAACTTCACATCCGGAGTAGTCGTCCGACAATCCCACGGGGCCGAAACTGGCCTCCCGATCTCAAAAAGTCGCCTGGTGGCTGCAAGCTGGCCGCTTCGGTTCTTCGAGGCACCAGGTGCCTGGGGAAGGGAGAGATGCCGAAGATCAAGGCGGGAGGTCGGCTCTGGGAGGCATCTGCACCTGCGGATTGCAAGTGGCACGCGTGCCCTGGCTCTTGCACAATCAGGTATCGAAGGACGGAGGGAGGCCAGGGAGGGAGCACGAACGACGGACGAAGGACGAACGAAGGACGAAGGATGCGGACGAGGAGCACAAGGACGAGGAAGTCTGGATATTGGGGAAAGGGGCTTGACCTCCTCCCAAAATGTTTTTTCGAATAGCTGGGCTTCCGCCGCATCCAAGAGCGTGGTTGAAACGCGACCAGGTCTGTCTGCACAGATTGGGAGCTTCCCCTCTCTGGGGCAAGTGGGATGGTGAAGACAGGAAGGGGGAAGCTTAAAACGATCCGTGGGAGGAGGACGAGGTGCAGGAGGAGGAGGGGGGCTTCGGCTCGTTGCGCCAGGGCGACGGCGCCTCCGGGGCCATGGGGGCTGCGGCTCCGGGGTCAGGAAGGCTGGGGTCTCGATCCAGGGCGCGACCCAGAGGCGACTGAGGGCCAGAGGGGCCAGGGACGACCCGCGAACCACCAAACACGACGAACATCAAGGGCTCTGGGGCCAGGGGGCTGGGCTCCAGGGCCAGAGGGGGTGAAGCCTCGACCCAGGGCCAGACGGGGTGCGGGGTTAGTGCGGGGGGCGAGGGGGCGGGGGCCTTCACCCAGGGCCAGAGGGGGGGCTGGGGCGGGGGCCAAGGCCAGGGACGAGCAGCGCACCAGCCACGACGAAAAGGAGAGGCTCCGGCGGTGCTCCGGGGCCAGGAGGGCCGGGGCCTCGACGCAGGGCTCGAGCCAGGGGTAGGGTGGGGGGGGGGGCGGGGGCCAGGGCCGAGGACGGACCACGAGCGAGCAAAAAAGACAGCGAAAAGAAGAGGCTCCGGGGCCAGGACGGCTGGGGCCTCGCCCCAGGGGGGGGGAGGCGGGGGCCAGGGCTAGGAACGAGGAACCCTCACGACCGAACGAACCACGACGAAAATGAAGAGCTCCGAGCTCTAGAGCACAACTGTGCAAGAGAGAAAAAAAGGCTCCGGGGCCAGGGGGGGCGGATGCTCCGGGGCCAGGAGGGCCGGGGCCTCGACCCAGGGCTCGAGCCAGGAGGGAGGGCGGGGGCCAGGGCCAGGGAGGAACCACGAGCGAACGAACCACGGCGAACATAAGAGGCTCCGGGGCCAGGGGGGCGGATGCTCTGGGGGCGGGGGAGCTGGCGCCTGGAACCAGGGCTCGAGCCGGGGGTGGGGGCGGGGCCAGGGCAAGGGGCGAACCCCGACCGGACGAACCACGACGAGAATCAAGAGGTCCGAGCTCTAGAACACAGCTGTGCAGGAGAAGAGCGCGGCTGCGCTCCGATCCAAGGCCACAGGGGGGCTGGGGCGGGGCCAGGACCAGGGACGAACCACGAACGAACCCCGAGCCACGACGGAAATGAAAGGTTCCGGGGCCAGGGGGGCCTTGGGCTCCGGGCTTCTGGAGCTGGGGCCTCGACCCAGCAGGGCTCGAGCCAAGGGATGGGGGGGGGTAGAGGAATACTGAGACCTCGACCCAGGGCCAGAGGAGAGGCTGGAGCGGGGGCCAGGGCCAGGGGCGAATCACGAACGAGTCACGAACCACGACGAAGATAAAGGGCTCTGGGGCCAGGGAGGCTGAAGCTCCGGGCTTCTGGGACTGGGGCCTCGACCCAGGGCTCGAGCCAAGGGGGAGGGGGACGGAGATGCTGGGGCCTCGACCCAGGGCCAGAGGGGAGGGAGCGGGAGCCAGAGCCAGGGACGAACCACGAACGAACCACGAACCACGACGAAAATAAAGGTCCGAGCTCAAGAACACAGCTGTTCATAACTATTTTCGCCGCGGTGGCCTCCAGGGATCTCTGAAGATCTCCAGGAGGAGAAATAGGAGGAGGAGGAGGAGGAGGAGGAGGAGGAGGAGGAGGAGGAGGAGAAGAGGAGGCTCCAGAAGGTCTGTCGTAATCCTAGGCCTCTGGGTCCCGCTGGTGTCAACCAAATATTTCAGCATGAGCCCCAGATGAAACGCCGACGCCGTCGACGACCACGACGAAAACGAGGACAACGACTGCGAGGCGGGGATCGATATGCCCATCACCACCAACCTGTGGGATCGATCTTCGGAGACCTGGGCGGGAGGTGGATGCCGGTATACCCAGCCACTCCACGGCCCGAAGACATCAACCTTCACCGCATGCCGAGGCCCCCCAAGATCGACCCCCCCCCCGGCGATGATGACGGCTACATCGCCGCCTCGGAGACGACGGAGCCGGCGGCGACCAGCGCGCCGCCGACGCCGACGCCGCCGCCTACCGGATCGGGCCAGGCCGTGGTGACGAGGACTCTCCAGGAAGAGCAGCGGTTTCGGTGGGGGTATCTCTCGGCTCCTCTGACCGACGGCGACGACGACGCCCAGTGCGACGACGCCGACGGCGACGAGCCGCTGATGGCGGCGACGACACCCTGGGCGGCTGCGGCCAAGGACGGCGGCGGCGACGCCCCGCGGTGGCCTGCGGCGAGGTGGGGCCGTGCAGGGCGGCCGTCGCCACCTGGCGGTCTCGCGCGCGGCCCCGTGCGCGGCCGTCGTCCGTCGTCGCCACCGCCGCCGCCATCGTCGTCGCCGCCGTCGTCGTCGTCGCCGTCGTCGTGGTTGCCGTCGTCGTCGTCGCCGTCGTAAACGCCGTCGCCGTCGTCGCCGTCGCCGTCGTCGTCGTCGTCGTCGTCGTCGTCTTCGCCGTCGTCGTCCTGCTTGTGCGCGGCCGTCATCGTCGCCGCCACCGCCGGTGTCGTCGTCGTCGTCGCCGTCGTCGTCGTCGCCGTCATCGTCGTCGCCGTCATGGTCGTTGTCGGCGTGGCCGTGGCCGTGGCCGTCGTCGCCAACGTCGACGTGGCTCGAGCTTCGAGCGCCTTTTGTCGTCGATCGACGATCTGGGGTCGAAGACATGTTTCGTGGGGGCACGTCTTGACGATCGAAACGAATCGGATCGGCCGAAATCGAAAGCCGAGTCGGGAAAAGTCGAATCGGCGGAAGTCGGCGGGCTAGCATGCCTCCAATAAGAAATCGGAGCCCAAATCGGAGTCCGAAGCCGAATCGCATCGGAACGGGAGGCCACCGAAATCGAATGGAATCGAAGCGGAGGAATCGAAAAACGAGCCCTGCCTCCCGAGGCGCCCCGAGGGGCGCCGAGACTTCTCGGGGGCGCCATCGGCATCGAGGCTGGACGCCGGATCGAGCTCGCAGGTGCGCCAGACTGGCCCGCAGCGGCGCGGGAGCTGGAGCACAGGTCGGAGTCGCCGCGCCAGGGTGCGCAGCAACGCCCGGGGGAGCGTCGGGCCGCACCGGACCGTCGGGGCATCGGCATCGGGAAAGGCGGGCCGAACCTGATGTCGGATGGGATCGTGATGGCTCCCGAGAAGAGGAATAATAAGGAGAACAAGGAGAAAAGCACTAAGAATAATACCAATAATACGAATAGTAATGTGAGTCTGCTGATTCGTATTCTTTGTTTTCCATTCTTCTTGCTCAAGAAGAATAGGCAGACAAGAAGAAGACGAAGAAGAGGAACATGACTACCTACCAGACCACCCCAATCCAATCCGAGGACCCGAATTTCGGGTTCGCGGGGGTACGGGCTCTATGTGTTGCTTCAATGTTTCCCGCCCCCCCCAAGGAAATGGAGGGCAAATTCAGGCCCTCGGGTTGGGTTGTGGTGGCTTCGTGGGTGATGAGAAGAAAAATAAATAATAAGAAGCTCGGGAAGCGAGCCGCCGCGAGTGGTGCTGCGCTGGCCCATGGGGGGCGCTGGCGCCGCCTCCGAGAGGACGGACTCGCCCTCGCGCATCCGCTCCTGGCCGCAGTGCAGGGAGCCGAGGGGGCGCCGTCTTCGTCGTCGTCTGCCGTCGATCGTCGTCGAGACGATCGCCGTCGCCGTCGATGCCATCGTGGAGATCTTCGTCATTGTCGTCGCAGGCGTCGACATCATCGCTGTCGTCGTAAAGTTAGTCGACGTTGTCTTCGTCGCCGTCGTCGTCGTGTCAATCGTCTGCGTGTCAGCTGTCATCGAAACCGTCGCCGTACTTGTCGACACTGTCGTCATCGGAAGGGGGGATGGAGGGATGAAGTGGGTGTGGACGCTGCGGGGGAGGGGGAGGAGGGCCAGAGGCCAGAGGAAACAGGAGACGGAGTGAGAGGATGAGGAGGCGAATGACGGGGAGCAGGAAGAGAAAGAAGAGGCTGAGGTGAAGGAAGAAATGAAGAGGGTGGTGGTGAAGATGGGGAGCAGAACGAAGAAACGAATGGGAGTACTGACCATGATGAAGAGGGTGACCAGGGGTAGTCAGAGGGGGGGAATTAGAAAGATGAGAAGGAAGGCGGAGGGCATGCATGAGGAAGGAGGAAGGACAGACAACCGAGGTGAGAGGAGGCAAGGGTGACAGAGAGGGGGAGGTTGAAGCGAAGGCGCAGGGAGGCGTCAAGCTGTCCAGGTCGCACAAGTCATCGGGCTCGTGGCGCTGCAAGCAGAGGCGCAACCTACTCTGGGCTTCTTAATGAGCGTGGGGGGGTACCCCCCCGACGGGGGTCAACCTCGCCTCGTCGTCGCGCCGCGACGGGGGTCGATGTGGGGCTGTCGGCGGGGGTGACGCCCCCCCCCGACGCTTGGTAAGAAACTCGGAGGATACATCGATAGCCCACGGTGGCGCAACCTCTGCTTGGGCTGGCTCTCCCCCGCGCGAACGGAAGGCGCACTCGCGCGCGGCCCCGCTTCCGACGACCGGGCGAGGCGGAAGCGAACGGGCCGCGCCCCGCAGCGCGGGCGGGCGACGAGCGGAGAGCGGCACCTGCCTCCGCAGGGGCCCCAGGACTCCGCCGCAGACCTGCACCAGACGCGACTGTACCACGAACTCCTCCCTCCTCCTCCTCCTCCTCCTCCTCCCTCCTCTCCTTCCTCCTCCTCCTCCTCCTCCTCCTCCTCCTCCTCCTCCTCCTCCTCCTCCTCCTCCTCCTCCTCCTCCTCCTCATCCCCCCTCCTCCTCCCCCCTCCTCCTCCCCCCTCCTTAACATGGCAAGCACGCTGGGCCGGAGCATCTGCAAACCGAGAGCCGACCGAGCTCTCCGATCACACCCCGGCCAAACGCAGGCGACCTGCGCAGCGATCCGCCCGCGGGGAGACCCTGCGCCCCCCGACGGCGAGACCGAATCCTCGACGATCGTGGACATCCTCCGTCGGTGGACCATTTCGCCCTCGAGGCCATCCTGGACATCCTTGTGGTTACAGTGCCGTTTTTAATACATGCTCCGCGTGCGGATCATGTATTAACCATGTAAGGATTGAATTTGAAAAACAACGATGTGCTCATGCATAGATTTGCCCATACACGAGTCATGGATTCAACATTTTCTTTATAACCCTACGTATTAAAAACTGCCCTGTAGGGAGTTGCAGCACGCGGGTCTCAGGGGAGGGGGCGCGCCGCCCCGTGCCCGAGGCACGTGCGCGGACGAGGGGCGTGCAGGGGACGCGCTGCAAGGACGGCCACGGAAAAAACGAGGGGGCCATGGGATCCTTCGACCCCCCCTGGGCATCCTCCGTCGGTGGACCACTTCGCCTTCGAGGCCTGGTCTTGCTGGGCCCAGGAAGGCCCGCGGCACCGCTTTCCCGCGGGCCACGCCCGCGGCCTCGAAGCTTCTGCGGCGCGCACCTGCGACGGCGCGGCCCGCTCCACTTCCGGGACACCCACCTTCCTCTTTTCCCTGTCCTCGCCCGTTCCCTCCCTTCCCTACCCGTCTGCTGCCCCCTCGGCAGTCCATGAGGGAACACCTACCCCGTTCCTCTCTGGTGGGCATTCGTGCCAGAAGATGTAGCGAGCGGACCTCCCCACAGAGGCGAAACCTTGCATACCTCTGGAGAATTCTTTCCCCCCCCCCCATCCTCCCCCTTCGCTTCGGGATTGCCGCATGCGGCAGACAGATGAGCGCGCGGGTGGTGCTCAGACCCAGTATGAGGCACCTGTGTTGTAACGAAAATGCGCAACGCGGCTGGCCCCAGACGAAAACACGCCAAGAGACACCCCTGAGCACTACGCGAACAAGCTGCGGCAGGAAACCACAACGCGCCTCCCCGGGACACGCGCAATGATAGGAATAACATTCCACCGAGCAGCCCGACCATCGACGCGGGCATCACACGTCTCTCGGGTACTACATCAGCAACGCGACCAGGCCGAGCACGCGTGCAACGCGTCGCACGATGCATTGCCCTAGAAATAAACTCGCTCAGGCTGCCGTAATAACTTTCCGTTTCTCTAGGTTTCTACCTCTACCTCGAAGATCCCAAGCTAGGACCCTTTTCTCTCGCGGCCACCAAATTTCCGAAGCACGCGCCGCGCCGAAGCAACAATGCCACTTTCACCCACAATCCGCGCAACGTTCGGATGAGAACCGCATTTCGTCCGCTCTCGCGTGTCCAAGCTGCCGCTGCCACTTTCCCACGACTCGGCGACATAATAACATGCTCCGTTCTTGAGCGGGAACGTCACTCCCAGAGGAACTCCGCACGGAGTGTGGGTGAGGGCGACAGATTCGCCTGCTCGCACGCGGCCCGCCATCACCGACTTGGCGATAAATCTGCGCGTCGCCGATTCGAGAGCGACACTTCGCACGCTCGCGATCGACCCTGCTGCCGACGAGTCTACGAGCGACACATGTGCGCCGCGCCCAAGCGGGAGCTAAAGAAGCTACATGCGGCGCCTAGACGAGACTGACATTTCGCCCTTTCGCGCGCGATGTGCGACGCGCCCTGCTGCTGCCAAGCAATTCGCATCGTCGACGACTCCTAACGCCCATGTTGAGAGGACAGGCGTGAACTTTCTACGGTTCGATTTGGGTAGGAGGGGATGGCCTGGAAATGGTTCGCGCGCGATGATCGCCGCGTTCCAGTACTGCCACGCAATCTGCAACGTCGGTGATAGAACGTCCACGTGGGACACATAAACGCGTACGTTGTAGTTTTTTCAGTGGCAAGATGGAACCACCTGGATGGAGTCGATACCAGCCGACCAGGTGGCAAAGCGGGAGCACGTGCGCAAAAGGAAAAGGAGATTCCGCCACCTCGTCCCTGTGGCACGAAGTCGAGCGTCCCCAGCTCCCTTGCTCAACCCCTGAGCATCGACCCCCAGTCCTGAAGATTGTCATCGCTCGGACGTCCACTCCCTGTGCTTGTTTTCGGTTTCGGAGGAAAAATACACACGTCCGAGCGATGCCAGGGAAGATTGTCTTGGAGGGGCCCTGACCCCTAGCATTCCAATCTACCGGGGCTTCCCGCGTGCCCTCTGGGGCGCGCCGAGTGCTCCTCCGTGATCTCTGGGGAGCCCAGCGGGCCCCAGGACGGGCCAGTAGACCCCCATGAGACCGCCCAGGCGGTCCCAGGGTGGCCCGAATCGCTACACGATCGGTCCAACACAAGCAAGGTGGCTCCACGATGGCGCAGTATGCCTGCAAGACGCCCCGAGAGAGCCCCAAGAGCTTCCCTAGAGGGACCCTGAGGGGCCAAAATCATTGATTGTCCTTCAAGTTTGCAAAGCTTTGGGGGTTCTCTACTTTTCGAGCTTCCGATGCGCCAGGACGGCCCAGGAGGCCCTCAAAACCGCCCCAAGACGGCCCAAGAGGCCCCCAACAGTGCCCCAAGACAGCCCAAGAGGGCCCCAATGGCCCCAGGACTGCACAAGTGGCTCCCAAGACAGAACCCAAAGGGCCCCACGACGGCCCAAAAGGTCCCCACAACGCCCAACATGTCCCCCAAGACGACCCTGAAGCGCCCCAAGAGGGCTTTAAGATGGCCTAGATAGGTTTCAGAACGGCTTCTGACGGCGTCAGGCGGGCCAGGAAACCGTAAGACGGCCAAACAGGCCCCCAAGACGCCCCGACATGCTCCCAAGATGCCCAGGGGGGCCCCCGAGAGGCATCCAAGAGGCCCCCAGGAAGCTCCCAGGAGGCCCCAAGAATGACCCTAGGAGCTCGCAAGAAGTCTCCGAATCCTTCTTCAAATCCTCAATTTCTCTCCCTCTCCTCGTCCTCCTCTTTCTCCCCCACGTGTTCCCCGAAGGGCTTCCACAACGGCTGGGGGAACGCATGGTCCAATAGAGTGGCCAAACTTTGTGCAAATCTTCGGCCACATAGGCGCGTCCTGAAAGGCAGGGGTGTGGTGTCTCGCGTACTTGAAGGTAGTGGTAGTAGTAGTAGTAGTCGTAGTAGTAGTAGTAGTAGTAGTAGTAGTAGTAGTAGTAGTAGTAGTAGTAGTAGTAGTAGTACTAGTAGTAGTAGTAGTAGTAGTCGTAGTAGTAGTAGTAGTAGTAGTAGTAGTAGTAGTAGTAGTAGTAGTAGTAGTAGTAGTAGTAGTAGTAGTAGTAGTAGTAGTAGTAGTAGTAGTAGTAGTAGTAGTAGTAGTAGTAGTAGTAGTAGTAGTCGTAGTAGTAGAAGAAGTTGTAGTAGTAGTAGTAGTAGTAGTAGTAGTAGTAGTAGTAGTAGTAGTATAAGTAGTTTTAGTACAGTAGTAATAGTAGTAACTACTAGTAAGTAGTAGTAAGTAGTAGTTAGTACTACTAAAGTAGTCGTAGTTAGTAGTAAGAAGAAGTAGTGTAGTAGTAGTAGTAGTAAGTAGAAGTATAGTAGTAGTAGTAGTCGTCGTCGTCGTAGTAGTAGTGTAGCAGTAGTAGTAGTAGTAGCAGCAATAGCAGTAGCAGTAGTAGTAGTAGAAGTAGTAGTAGCAGTAGTAGTAGTAGTAGTAGTAATCGTAGTAATCGTAGTAGTAGTAGTAGTAGTAGTAGTAAGAATAGTAGTAGTAGTCGTTGCAGTAGTAGTAGTAGTAGTAGTAGTAGTAGTAGTAGTAGTAGTAGTAGTAGTAGTAGTAGTAGTAGTAGTAGTAGTAGTAGTAGTAGTAGTAGTAGTAGTAGTAGTAGCAGTAGTCGTAGTCGTAGTCGTAGTAGCAGCAGCAGCAGCAGCAGCAGTAGTAGTAGTAGTAGTAGTAAAAGAAGCAACCGTAGCCCAAGTAGCCGTAGTGCTAGTAGTGATAGTAGTAATAGTGGTATTAGTAGTAGCAGTAGTAGTAGTAGTAGTAGTAGTAGTAGTAGTAGTAGTAGTGGTAGTATTAGTAGCCGTTTAGTAGTAGGGGTAGTACCATTCATAACGGCGGTAGTAGTAGTAGTAGTAGTAGTAGTAGTAGTAATAGTAGTAGTAGTAGTCGTAGTAGTAGTAGTAGTAGTAGCAACAGTAGTAGTAGTAGTAGTAGTAGTAGTAGTAGTA
>CAUYUJ010011046.1:431684-454184 GCA_963575745.1 Prorocentrum cordatum | reverse complement strand
CGGAGCGGCAGGAGCACAGCAGCTCTCGGCTTGGGCGGGGCGCGTCCCACTACAGGCGGGCTGCGGAACAAAAACTTTAAAAACAGTCCAGACATGTTGAAATTCGTATGCCTCAGACAGGCTAAACATGGTCCGACTTCACTCTCGGAGCTCCACGCGGCCTTCCCCGATCGGCGCTGCACCCGAGGGCGGCGCTGGTGTCGCAGAGCTCGGGGGGGCGGGGGGAGCAATATACATCTGTCGTCGAGGGGCGCCGAGGGTCCATGCCTTCGGCGAGGCTCCTGGGCGACTGCGTGCAATGCCCGCCCCTGGGCTGTTCGTCCCCAATCGTCCCCTCCGATGCCGGCCCTTCCCCAGCGCACGATCTCGGCGGGGGGGCGGCGCCAGCGGCTGCGGCGCTGGAGCTGCCGCCAGGAGGAGGAATCCGCGCGGTCCTTCGGAAGCGTATGCGCACAGGGCGAGAATCATGGTGTGATGCGCTTCGCTCAGGATGCGTTCAGGGGATTTCTTGAGTACCCGACGGCCCTCGCTTCTGGAGCCCGTGCGGAGCAACCTGAAATCCCGCAAATCTATGAAGTCCTGGACGTGTGCGAACGTATCGTTATCATGACTTCATGTCTCTCCGACATTACATCGCAGCGCAACGTCGTCACAACACGTCGTCGCTAACTCGAGGGCGCGCCACCAGCATCGTCATCGTCACGCCCATCGCGTTTGCCAGCAGTTGGTTCTTCCCCCCCATCCCCCAACCTCCTTATCACCCGAAGGGTGGTCGTATAGGTTTATGTGTGTTCCCATCGTACTTAAGAACCAACCTCAAGAACTAATTTCGAGCACCCAGAAGAACGCTAGCGCAGTGTCGAGCGAACGTCGCCTCCCAGAGCCCGACACGTGAACACCCTCCAGTTTCGGTTCTTCCCAATGCTCGAAATTCCCGGTGGCGATCAAGGCCAAGGTGGGCTGGAACATCAGAAGCACGAGTACTCCAGATTTCGTAATAAAAGGGAGGGGGTCTCAACCCTCCCAGACGAGAAGTTTTAGACCCCCCCCGTGGGAGAACCCTCCAAAACATGTCCCCAGACCCCCCCAGGCCCTCCAAGATAGCCTGGAAGAGACCCCCCCCGAAATGAGACCCCCCTCCCTTTATGACGAAATCTGGAGTATCGTCATCACGGCTTCTTGCCCCTCCCAGCTTGTGCCGCCTTTGCTCCCTCGGTCCTCGTCAGGCGTCGCCCTCGGGGCGCGGGGCATCGGGGCGCCCCGCCTGCGCGGCGCGCTCGAACTCCGCCGCGGCGCCCTCGGTGGCCGCCACGCTCAGCAGCTCCTGCGCCACGGCGGGCGAGAACGTGAGGCCGGGGAGCAGACGGTGGCCCAGAACACGCAGCTTCCGGAGCTCTGCGCGCAGTTCTCAGATCGCGCCGCCCCTGGCTGCCCCCGGGGCTCTGCGCGCAGTTCTCAGATCGCGCCGCCCCTGGCTGCCCCCGGGGGCGCGGCCCGCGCGCCAGGGAAGGGGGGGGGGTCCGGCGCCGATCCAAGAAGTCCACGCGGACCTCTGGCAGCGTGTGTTCAGGTCACTGCCTGTTCCTCGAGGAAGGTGTCGAGGCCTCGGCAGGCGAGGGCCATCATGTGGTCCACGGAGCGGATGGACGCGACGAGCACGCGCGTCGCGGGCGCGGCGGGACCACCGAGCGCGGCGTGCATGCCCAGGTCGCTCATGCGCCCCAGGTAGGGGGCGATGTACTCCGCCCCCAGGCCTGAGGCGACGAGGGCCTGCTGCGCGGAGTAGCAGGTGGTCATGCACACCCTGGCCTGGAACTGATGTCTGAACTCTTACTCGCGACAATGCCCGTTACCGGCCCCGCCACCCCCCCCGCGTCATGTCACGACTCGCGCCGGCGCCGTGTGGGAACTAGCCTTCTGTCTCCGACAGGCGGATTTGGACGTAAAATAAAAAGCAGTCAAGAAAAGGATAATAAGAAATAGTCGAAACATCGTACCCTAACAATTTTTGGGCTATTTTTGGATTTTCCTCCTGTAGAGGGACATGCCCGACCTAAAACCAGCCGTGCTCTTGCACACGCTCCCAGGCGACGCCGAAAAAACGCTCTCCTGGGTGTGCCGCCGGCGCAGCTGAGCCGCGGCGCGCATGCCGTCCCGCGTCAGGGGGAGCTTCACCACCACCGAGCCGCAGAAGAGCGGGGCGGACTCGCCCTTCGCCTGGAGGGCGAGGCTGTCCTGGGGGGGCGAGCAATGACATGAAGACAAAAGCTCGGAGGTCCGCGTGGATTTCTCGGATCAGCGATGGATCCCCTGGCGGCGCATCTGGCGCCGCCCCTGGCGCGCTCCGCGCGCCAGGGAGGGGTGTCAAGCGCCTCTGTAGGGGTCCTAGCGGATTCAGGTGAGCTACGTCGCCGACTTCGGTGGCCGCGGGTGCCCGGGTGCCCGAGTGCCCGGGTGTGCCCCGGCGCCCAGGTGCCCGGGTGCCCAAATGCCCAGGTGCCCAGGTGCCCGGGTGCCCGGTAGCCCTATAGCGCTACAGCCCTATAGCCCTATAGCCTTATAGCCCTATAGCCCTATAGCCCTATAGCCCTATAGCCCTATAGCCCTATAGCACTCTAGCCCTAATAGCCCTAATAGCCCTAATAGCTCTATAGCCCTATAGCTCTAATATCCCCAACAGCCCTGTAGCCCTGTAGCATTGTAGCCCTATAGCCCCATAGCCACATAGCCCCATAGCCGTATAGCCCTATAGCCGTATAGCCGTATAGCGCTATAGCGCTATAGCCCTATAGCCCTGTAGCCCCATAGCCTTATAGCCCTATAACCCAGTAGTCCTATAACCCTAAAACAAATCGGATTGGGGTTTCTCTCCGGTATCATTATGTTTATGCCATTGTTTGTTCCCTATGTCCAGCTCGAGCAGCCGGCCAGCGACGCTCACCAGCGCGTCCGCGCTATCTCCCCAGGCCTGGAACATGACCTCCTGTCGGGGGGAACAAAAGGGGGGGATAGCAAAGGGTAGAGTAGAGCCTCAGCTTACGTAGCTGATTCTCCCAGCGCCCGGCGGCGGGGCCGAAACCAGCTGCGTGCAGCAGCTTTCGTAACCCCCCTTTCCCTATCCCCCCCTCTCGGTCAGCCCGATCCTGGACGCCCGGGTACGCGAGCGCCTTGGTCCGCAGCTTGGCCAGGGCCGCCACCGAACACGGCACGCCCGCCCTCTGCAGCAACACCGGGTTCGTCGTGACGCCACGGGCAGGACGAGAGGCACCGGCACGAGCCCACACCTTCGCGGGCCCGCGCGGGGCTCTTGGACCGGCGCGGGCCTCCCCCCTGGCGGCGCCCCTGGTGCCCGCCCGAGGCCGCGCTGCGCGCACCACGCGCACGGGGGGGGCCCAGGGCGCTGGTCCAAAAAGTCCGCGCGGACCTCCGAAAGTGTGTGCTTGTGCCTAGGTGTCTCCTTCGACATGGAAGAAGCCCAGGGGCAAGTAGTTCTCCCACTCCGACTCCTCGTGGCGCGCCCGACGTGGTTCGGAAGCAGCGGGCACGATCCAAAACCGACAGCGGCCGCTGTTGGGCCAACGACCTCTGGTCTCAAATGGACAGCGCCCGCGGCGGTACCGTCAACGCACCCTGGTTAGAATGGACTGGAACTGCTGCTGGTAGTCGTCCCCATTTCCTAGGTCACCTAGCTTGAAGTCGGGCCTGTCCTCCTAGGGGAATTTTGGACGGAAAATAAACAAATAGTAAAACAATACATCAACACTAGAAACACATGCACAAAATCGTCCCCAGACTATTTTTGACCATTTTTGAATTTTCCTCCTGTAGAGGGACAGGCCCGACTTCAACCTAGCTTCGCGCATCGCGGCCCGCGGTGCGCGACGCGCAAGTACCTTCGCGCCCTCGTGCCACCGCACAGCCGCCTCGGAGAAGGGCAGCTGACTCGGCCCAGGCCGCGACGCGCGAAGCGCGATTGTCTTCGCGCCCCCGCGTGTGACAGAATGACCAGGCCTGTCCCCCTACAGGACGGTTTTCGAAGAAACACATTAAAAATAGTCCAAAATAGCCCAACATCGTCAAAACAAGCGAAAAATAGTCCCCAGACTATTTGTTTTACTATTTTTGAATATTCCTGACAGGCCCGACTTAAACATACCGTCCAGACGCTGAAAGAAGGACCACTTCGGGCTCAGGAGGGCTCTTGTTTTCGGGCGGCTCCTCAGAGCGAGGCCGGGGAACATGTCCAAAGCCGAGGCTCGCCGTGGCCAGAAGGCCATACAAAAAACCCTTCGCTCCTTCCTCAGCGCCCATTTATGGCGACATCATGGGTGTATATTCCGACCGTACCGATCCTCCGCCGTGTCCAGGAAGAGGCGCAAGCGGCCCCAACGGCCCGCGCCCACCTTCTTGGACGCCCGAAATGGCGACGGACAAAAATAGGTACGATGTCCAACAGCGAATATCGTCCCAAACCGACAGTGGCCGCTGCTGCGCAGGCGGCCTGCCGTCTCGAGTGGGCAACGCCCGCGGCGGCACCGACAGCGAGGCCTCTTCCGAGTGCACGGGCGCTGCTGTCGGTCTTCGTGCCCGTCCTTTCCGCACCCCTGTCGGTCGTCCCGAACCTCCGCCGACCGCGGCAGCGGGAAGGCGCGCCGCCGCGCCCCGCGCCCGCGGCCGCCGCCGCGGCGGCGCGCCGCCGCGGCGCCCGCGGCCGCCGCCGCCGCCGCCGCGGCGGCGGGCGCGCCGAGGTGGCCGCCGGGCGCGGCGGCACCGCGCGGGAGGGCGTGCCGCGCGGGCGCAGGTGGGGAGGGAGGGCACGGGCCCGGGGACGCGCAGGGGGCATCGGGCACCGACTGTCAGTCGTCACAGAGATCTGGCTGCGCCCCCTCGTGCTCTCAGAGGCCCGACGCTGCCGCGCAGCAGGCGGTGCCACAGCAATGCCGCTCCAAGCTATAACAGCTGGCGTGTCCTTCGTCTGCCGCGGCGCGGCCCCGGGGGGGGGGAGCGCGGCCACCGGCCCGGGGATGCCAAGGCCAAGGGGGACCGTCTGTGATCCCGGCGTATAGCCGCCCCGATGCGCAACGGGCAGCCGGCGGAGTGTCGACGCGGAGCTCAGCACGTGGGCTGCAGGCCGGGTCTGGCGCGGCGCGTTCGCCCAGGCGTGGGCCAGCGTGGGCCGACACGCAGCGTGTTGGCACGGAGCTACGGAGCACGGCACGTGTTGCGCTTCGAAGCGTGCGTCTCGGGGCAGCTCGGGCGATCCCCTGGCCGATAGACGCGGGCGGGCTCCCTGGGCGTTGGGGCTGCAACGCGTCTCCGCGGCTGCCACGGTTGCGACTGTGGGAATCGTTGGCGTGCGTCCTCGGGTTCATGTGATCACGGGTCGCTGCAATGGAGGCACAAATATCCGCCGATATGATTTTGTCGATCCGCGGCCCCAAAGGTCCAGGCCCCTTCCCTGGGGGTGGTTTCTCGTCCTGGATCCCTGTCTGATGGTGCCCGGACCCGATCACGGGCCCGGGAGGCGGACATCTAGGAAACACCGCCGGATTGGAAGCATCACATCCTCGGACCCCTGGGAAGCTGGCACGCATCATCCCCACGAACGGAGCCAGAAAGAGATCGTGCAGGGGAGATCCCGGGCCCAAGCCCCCCTTGCCGGGGAGACGCAAGACTCGGGTAATTACGGGGGACTCGGGTTGGCCGGACGGCGCCACCACAAAAACGACGAGGCCCAGTCTGAAATTTGACGCGAGTTCTGGCTTACCCGAGTCTTACGTTCCCCCCCTATACAGTGAAAACGTATCTTAAGGATGGGTGGCAAGGACGCAAGACCCTCGGAGGCCGAGGTTGGGGATTTTTGGGAGACGGGCGACCAGTGAAAACGGCAAAGGACGGGCCGCAGTGGCAAGGACGCAAGGGTACCTCAGAAAAGGCGCGCGTCCTTACTATGCGCATTGACTGTACTGAGACGAGGCCAGGACCAAGACAACATCGGGCTGGGACAGCTCCTCTCTGAGCTCTGGCGGCTCTGGGCGGTGCCTCGGGCGCCGCGGGGCCGCTCCGGAGCGCTCCAGAGCGCTCGGAGAGCGCGCGGGAAAGCTTCCCAGGAGGAGGAGGAGGAGGAGGAGGAGGAGGAGGAGGAGGAGGAGGAGGAGGAGGAGGAGGAGGAGGAGGAGGAGGAGGAGGAGGGAGGGAGGAGGGAGGAGGGAGGAGGAGAGACATTCGCCGATCCGACTTTTTTCCCTCCGCGGCCACAGAGGTCCCGACCCCTTCCCCATGGGGGTGGTTTCTCGTCCCGGAGCCATTTCTGACGGCCCCCGAGCCCGTCCACAGGCCCTGGAGGCTGAAATCCAGGAACGGGGCGCCAGATTGGAGAAAAATCGGAGCCTCGGATCCCTGCGTCTGGAGCGAGTCACGGCGCTCCCGGCCCCGCCCGGCCTCCCCTCCTGCTCTTCCCGAGCTGCAGCGCGACCGGGTCACAGGGACGCGCGTCCCCGCGCAGGAGCCGAGGCTGGAAGCCCATGGCGTCCACGACTGAGGACCCCAAGAAGGACCGACGGTCGAGGATGCGAGGGCACCCGTGGAGCTTGACTCGTCCTTGTGACGCGGCTTGGCCGTCTGTCGTGGGCTCGCCCCCTCCCCCCCCCCCACACACACACCCAGGGTGTGGTGTTGTCGTGTCCCAACCCCCCCTGTGGGTGTGGTCCGCCGGGGGGCAGGAAGGGAAGGGGCTCGACTTGGCGCCTCTGCGTCCCCCCATCCCCCCCCGCTGGCGTGGCGTGGTGTGTCGCGTGTGTGGTGGGGACCAGCAGGGTGGTGGAGGAGGAGGGGGAGGAGGCCGAGCGTGCCCAATGAGGAGGAGGAGGCGGAGGAGGAGGAGGGGGAGGAGGAGGAGGACGGATGGGGTGGCGAGACGAGGGGAAGCGAGGGGAGTGGGGAGAGGCTAGGCGTGTCTTGATGCATGCATGTGTTCTTGTGATGACGCCTTGATGCACTGATGTCTCGATGTCGTGACGCACCTTGCCCTGATGCCTCGGTAGGAAGTTATGGATTGATGCATCGAGTTGCTAATGATTCATACTGTGTGGATGGTAAGATGGGTCATTCGAAAGGAAAAAGCACGGAAACATAAACTTTTGGCGCTCCGCGCGGATTTCTTGGATCCGCGCTGGACCCCCCCTCCCTGGCGCGCGGAGCGCGCCAGGGGCGGCGCCGGAGGCGCCGCCAGGGGGGGGGCCCAGCGCGGATCCAAGAAATCCCCGCGGAGCGCCAAAAGTTTATGTTTATGTTTTTTTTTCTTCTTCCAGTCATGCGTCTGTGCGCTCGTGGCATGCTACATTCACGTCTTGCTGCCATGGTGCCCTGATGCCTCACTGGATCCCAACGCCGGCCTGCGCTCCCCTCCCAGTCGTCCCATTCTGGGGGGCGGGGCCGAGGAGCCCTGGGACCCAAAAAGAGTTAAGAAAATAAGATGGGGACGATGTTTTGAATATTTTTGGATCATGTTTGATTATTTTTTGCGTATTTTTGAATTTTCGTACAAAATCCTCCTGTAGGGGGACATGCCCGACTTAAACCCATCTCCATGGCGCGCCTGGGCCCCGGCATGGTGACACGCCCAGCCTGGCCGAGGCCGGGATGACCCGCAGTAGATACAGAGACACGACAGGAGCTGCAGCCTCTTTGTTACTCGAGCACATAACGCGCGTCGTGTGGCCTCCAACCCACCCGCCCACCCAGTGGATGACAAAACGCCCGCCGCCCCACCCATCCCCGTTGCAACAGCGCCTGTTGCTTACCGCACGGGTCTGCTGTTCGCAGTGCGCGCGCAACGTGTTTGCAGTGTGCGCAGGCACGCGCTTGGAGTATGCGAAGGCGCGTGGCGCGCGCAGGCTGTTGTGGCACCCGCGCAGGGGCGGCGCGGCGCACTCAGCAATGGAAGAAACACAAATTCGGTGTGCATAGCGCGTGCGCGCCAGCTGCGGAGGCAGCTGTAGTGCACACTGGCATGGTGGTGTCTGGCATTGTGGTACACACAGATACTGCTATGCGGTGGTAGGAGCCGTTTCCGCGGCCACTGAACTTGACACATTCGGGCTGGCCAAGGCTTGTTCGACTTTGACGCCATCAGGCAACTGGAGGTCAGGGGTGCATTCGTGTGGACGTTACATAGCGCGGGGTGTCAGGTAAAACCCTATACATCCTGAACACCCCTCTCAGATTCGACCCCCCCCCTGTGCAACGCCCATTGCCAAGAATAACAACAAAAATTCTTGCCGGATTTGGGCGCCGTCAGAGCTGGGCACTGGGGTGGCCAAAGCGAGAGCTGCACGAACAGGTGGCCGCGAGTCTTTCCAACGCTCGGCCATCATACGTCGTGCGGCTAGGCGCGCCGGCCACCCGCATGTTTATCAAGCGAGCCGTGATGTCATGTCCGAGGGATCTTCCTGCAATGTTGTCCGACTTGGCTCTGAAGGGTGCAAGGCAAGGCATGGCCGTCCGATTCCACGACGTTCGGCGCGTGCGATCACCTATGTGCCAGCGCGGGCCCCTGAACAGTGCGTGTGTGTGTGTGGCGTTTTCGGCGCAAGCAGATTTCATTGTTCAAATGTTCGGTGACTGTGGTGACTGTGGTGAGCCGCAACTTCTTGGAACAATTCCTGTACTACCACCGCGCCGACCACGGCGCAGTGACCACCCCGTGACCCCGCCACGACGAGTTTATTAGGGAGGATTTACGGCTGGTGCCGCCGACCCTTGGCGTCAGGAGGAGGGGGGATAGGAAGAGGAGGCGGAGGAGGAGGAGGACGAGGTCGAGGTCGAGGAGGACGAGGAGGACGACAGACAGTTGCAGGGAGCTATGAGGGGAAGGGAAGGATTCGAGCCTCTTGGGGCCCTCTTGGGCACGCTCTTGGGTTGATTTTGGACCTCTTAGGGGGCTTCTTGGGCGCCTTCTGGGGTCTCCTGGGGGCGTCTTAGGGCGGAAGGCTCGAACTGTCACTTTGTGTTCCCCCTCTTGGGATCCCCTCGGCAGTCTTGGGCGTCTCTTCGGCCGTCCTGGTGCCTTTCTTCAGCCGCGTCGGAGTCCTCTTGGGAGCCTCTTGGGACAGAGCCCTCTCGGACGAAACCGCGGCACAACTGAACTCAAGGCGCCAATGGTCCTCCCCCTCTGGAGGAATCTTCGTCACAGCGGCCGCGCGTAGCTCGAAAACTTGCCAGAGTGGTCTCCAGGTGGCCAAAAAGTCAGTAAACATTGCAGATTCAATGTGACTCATTCGCGCCCAACCCCCCCACGAGCGCGAGTTTCGGTTTATGGGCCTTGTCGGGATCCTCGAAGTGCACGCGGGCTCGATGGTGCACATATAGAATGTGGAGCACACAGGTGCCAGAGACCGCCCTGCGCGAGGCTGCTGTGGTGTGCGCGCGCATCATGTTGTGCACAGGCTGCCATGCACCCATGCATTGTGATGTACACAGGCGATCTGGTGCATGTGTAGGTTGCTGCATCATCATGTGTGGTGAGAGCGGGCATGGCGGTGTCAACGCGCCTTGTGGCGATCGCAGCTGCTAGGTCCTTTCGCTACAGGGCAGTGCTCTCAGAGGACAAAAAAACATTCCAGCGGCCGGGCACGTCTGTATTTCCCCTACCTAGGCTCTGCCTAGAAGGATCTTACTCTCTTTCTTAAAGGGGCCGGGCAGTGGAAATCGCCCCGGGCGGTTCCCCCAGTATCCGCCCCGCGGTTCCCCCAGTTACGTCCCCTTAGCTTAGCGTTATGTATCTCATCTTAGCTTAGTTTATGTCATCTTAGCTTAGCTTAGCTTCATCTTAGCTCAGGTTTATCTTAGCTTAGCTTGCCTTAATCTTAGCTTCGCTGAGCTTTAGCATAGCAGAGCACAGCATAGCATAGCGTAGCATTAACATGGATGTAATGCCCTACCTAGGCTCTGCCTATAGGGTTAACTTGGCTTAGCTTAGCTTAGCTTAGCATAGCACTGCATTAGCACAGCATGGCATAGCATAACATAGCCAAACATAATATAACATAACATATCATATTATAACGCACCGTAGCATAGCATAGCATAGCATAGCGCAGCTTAGCATATCATATCATAGCATGTCGTAGCATAACACAGCGTAGTATGACATAACATAGCTTAGCATATCAGATCATAGTATGTCATAGCATAGCATAGCGTTGCATAGCATAGCATAACATAACATAGCATAGCGCAGCATAGTATGTCATAGCATAGCATAGTAACTAATGCTGCTTTCCTCGGGGCTCCAACTTCTAGGTCGGGTCCCACTGGGGTAAGTTGTTATGTGCCAGCGAGCCCACCCACGCAGCCACATACCGAGCGTTATGCGGTTGCAAGAAAACTGGAGCTTTACTGAACCTTGCTAGCAGCGTTCTTAGGTCGCATTCGTCGTCGATCTTTGAGGGCCCCAGAGCTTTTGTGGGTCCCTGGGGCCATCGGGGGATTAGACGCTTCCGTGGGGCACCTGCTGGCAGACGGATCACTTCCGCCCCCATTAGACAAGGAGTCCTCCAGGACCTGAAGCCTCCTGGGCACGCTCTTGAACAACGCCCCCACCGTACTGTAGAGCGGGTTCGAGGAACCTTGAACCAAAAAACTGTGCCATCTCTTGAGGGGGGCGACTTTTGACTTCCGCCGAGTTTCCGCCGGCGGAGGCTGCCTCGTTCTACTTCCACCAGCTTCCGCCGCCCTTCCGCCAAGGAAGAGGCGGCAATTCCTCCGACCCTCGAAGACGAGGCCCATTCTTGAACGCCTCGTGGGAACGTCCTGGGGCCAAGGATGACCTGGCTAGGCACGCAGCGGTGCAGATGCCTCCTGCGGACAGTCGAAGAAGAAGAAGACGCACCATGAACATAAACTTTTGGCGCTCCGCGCAGATTTCTTGGATCTGCGCCAAGGGCGGCGCCGGAGGCGCCGTCGGGGGTGGCCAGTGCGGAGCCAAGAAACCCGCGCGGAGCGCCAAACATTTATGTGTGTGGCGATTTTCTTTCTTCGAGGACAGGGACGGGGTAGCCGGCCCCGCGGCGCGGAGCATCTCTGCGGGGGCGCCCTCGGGCCTAAGGCCCCGAGCCAAGCGGCTGCGGGAGGAGGAGGAGGAGAAGGACCAGTGTAGACCCAAGAGTCATCAACGATGTTGGAATTAACCCTCCCTCCAAGCTCCCTCTTCATAGGCCCCTACAACGGTTTATTTCCATTGAAAGAACTGCCTCGTTGGAAGACATCCGTTTGAAGATCCTGCAGCGTGCCAAAACATTGTTTTCAGATTTCGACGCCACGTATCAACCTTGCTGGTGCGTCTTGACGATCCGGAATCGTACCAAAATGCCACTGTTGGGACGTCAACACCGCAAATCAACATAACTGCTGCGCCCGCATAATCCTGATTCATTTCAAAACACCAGCTCTGGATTTTAATCATGGAGATCAGTGAAACTATTGCAAATGTTTCAAGAGAAATTGCGCCGCACTGAGGCGAGAGCCACATTTTGAAAAGAAGCCGCCCTCAACATGTGAGGCTCTGGCATTTTTGCAGCGAGTGTGCGCGGCGCTAAGGCGAGAACCAATTTCGAAAACGGCCCGCCCTCAATCCGTGAAGCTCTTGCAAGTGTTTGCAACGAATGTGCGCAGCGCTAAGGCGAGAACCATATTTCAAAAACGACCCGCCCTCAATCCGTGAAGCTCAACGTTCCAAGCGAGTGTGCGCGGCGCCAAGGCGAGACCCACAGTTTGAAAACCAACCGCCCTCAATCCGTTGAAATCTTAAACTTCTTAAAGCGAATAGGCGCGGCGCTCAGCCACATGTTGAAAACCACCCGCCCTCAATCCGTGAAGCTCTTGCAAAGTTCTGTTCAGGCGGATGAGCGCGGCGCTAAGCCACATCTTGAAAACCACCCGCCCTCAATCCGTGAGGCTCTTGCAATTGTTTTTAGGCGATTGTGCGCTGCGCTGAAGCGAGAACCACATTTTGAAAAAGATCCGCCCTCCATCTGTGAAGCTGTTGTCACTTTCTAAGCGTCAGGGTCAATGGTGAAGAAGTCTCAAGCGAAACGCCTGGATCGCCCTAAAAGCTGGCCTTGGGGTGCGACCGGGAAAAGTTATCCATGAGGAGAAAGGAATGGAGGAGGAGGCAGAGAAGGAGGAGGAGGAGGAGGAGGAGGAGGAGGAGGAGGAGGAGGAGGAGGAGGAGAGGAGGACCACACCACGGAGGTCTGGACCACTTCCCCGGGGCCAGCTTCCCGTCCTGAGTCGCTTTTTGACGCTCCCGAGGCCCGGCGAGGGCCCCCGAAGGAGGAGGAGGAGAAGGGGGAGGAGGAAGAGGAGGAGGATGATGATGATGATGAGGAGGAGGAGGAGGAGAAGGAGAGGAGGAGGAGAATGGAAGAGGAGGGGAGGAGGAGAGGAGGAGGAGGAGGAGGAGGAGAGGAGGAGGAAGGAGGAGGCGGAGGAAAGGAGAGGAGGAGGAGGAGGAGGAGGAGGAGGAGGAGGAGAGGAGAGGAGGAGGAGAAGGAGGAGGAGGAGGAGGAGGAGGAGGAGGAGGAGGAGGAGGAGGAGGAGGGAGGCGGAGGAGGAGGAGGAGGAGGAGGAGGGAGAGGAGGAGGAGGAGGCCCCGCGGCGCGGAGCATCTCTGGGGAGGGGGGGGGGGCCCTCGGGCCCAAGGCCCAACCCGGCGGCCGTGGGCCTCTCCTCGCCCGGACGGGCGCCAGGGTCGGCGGCTGGCTCCAGGGCCTCCTCGCCAGCCGCCCCTGCTTCTGGGTCCTCTTCTGGGCCTCCTAGCTGATGGTTAAAAAATGCTGGGGGGAGGAGGAGGAGGGGGAGGAGGAGGAGGAGGAGGAGGAGGAGGAGAGGAGGAGGAGGAGGAGGAGGAGTGAGGAGGAGAGGACAGGAGGAGAGGAGGAGAGGAGGAGGAGGAGAGGAGGAGGAGGAGAGGGAGGAGGAGGAGGAGGAGGGGAGGAGGAGGAGGAGGAGGAGGAGGAGGGAGGAGGAGGAGGAGGAGGAAGGAGGAGAGGAGGGATGAGGCAGGAGGAGGAGGAGGAAGGAGGTAGGAGGAGGTGGAGGAGGAGCAAGAGCAGGAGGAGGAGGAGGAGCAGGAGGAGGAGGAGGAGGAGGAGGAGGAGGAGGGAGGAGGAATGAGGAGGAGGAGGAGGAGGAGGGAACTGGGCCTCCTGCCCTTAGCTGGTGTTTAACATTTCGCAGGCAGCTACTGGGAGGTGTTCGTCGAAAGGACTGAGGAGGGATAAGCCCCGTTGGGGGTCTGCTGCGCCAGATTAGGCCGCGGACTAAATATTATTAAGCCGGATTTCGGACCAGGGCAACATCATGATCTTACCTTCCCAGAGTTGCATCCGAAAACAACGCTGGGACACTTTATCCGTTTTAATGTTCCAGTTTCTGGCCAACCAACACAAGGGTGGAGAAACACGAAACGCAAGACACACCAATAACGACGACACAACACAGAACCTAACTAAAAAGGCGTTTCTTTATGTTCGGCGATAACGGGCGTCATGGGGGGGGGGGAGGGCGGGGGGGGGGTATGACGTGACGCCCCCCCCCCGCCGCGTGCCTCCGGCACCACAGCCGCGCCCGCGCGCACGACGCGACGAGCGACGAGCGACGAACGACGAGCGACGACGACGACGCGAGCAGCATGTAAGTGGCGATCTGCCCATTGCGCCTGTGTACACCACAGCGCTCGCGTGCACCACGCCGCGCGTGTGCACCACAGCGCCTGCGTACACCGCAACAGCCGTGTGCAACGCACCGCCCGTGTATACCACAATACTTGGGAGCACTGCAGCGCCGGTGTGCATACACCGCAGCAGCCATGTGCAACACAACGCCTGTGTACACCACAGTGCTTGCATGCACCGCAGCGCCTGTGCACGCCACAGCGCCTGTCTACACCACGGCATCCGCGTGCAACGCAGCGCTGGTGTACACCACAGTGCCTGCGTGCATAGGACAGGTAGAAGGAGCATGTACGTCAGGATATGATGCGGACAACTAAACGCCACGCCAGGAAAGTTCTTATAATCGAATGCGACGTTTTCCCCTCCTCGCTCCTCCTCCTCCTCCTCCTCCTCCTCGTCCTCCTTTTCCTCCTTCTTACCCCCTGTCGCGCGACTCGGCGTTACAACGCACGTGCGCATCTCAGCGTGCACCGCAGAATGGTCGATTGAATCGGTCCACTTGGTTCTCGGACGGCAAGTTTAGCTGGAGCCTCCTGGACGCAAATGGGAGTTAGGGTGATGCGGGCGGACTCGGGGGAACTCGTAGATTCCAGCGGCGCTCCTTTGTCCATGAGTGTGTTGCTGTGTTGCACAAGGCTGACGTGGTGCACACAGGCGCCGTGGCGTACACAGGCACTGCAATGCACGCAGGCATTGTGGTGTACACTGGTGCTGTGTTGCGCACAGCTGATGTGGTGTACGGAGGCGCTGTGGTGTACACAGGAGCTGCTGTGCCCGCAGGCACGGTGGCACAAACTGACGCTGTGTTGCACGCGGCTGCTGTGGTGTACATCGGCGGTGCGGTGTACACAGGCGCTGTGGTGCACGCGGGCACTGTGATGTACACAGGCGTTGTGGTGCATATCGCCACCTACATGTTCGTGCTACCCGTCTTCCGTCATTCCTAACCATTCCCAAACGCCGCCGGCGCGAAACGTGACGTCATCGACCCCCTCCCCCCCCAAATGATTGCCGTCATCGGCCCGGACTTAAAAACAGGCTCCAGCCGCTTCCGCGCGCACGACGACGACGAGCGACAAGCGACGAACCACGAGCGACGACGACGAACGACGACGACGACGACGACGACGACGACGACGACGACGACGACGACGCCTGCGGACCAGACACCTATGCGGATTCCTACGCTCAGAACTCCTCCTCCTTCTCCTCCTCCTCCTCCTCCTCCTCCTCTTTTCCTCCTTCTCCTGGACTCCTCCTCCTCCTCCTCCTGGACTCCCTCATCCCTCCCCCCCCCAAGGCGGAGGCCTCTAGAGGTGACCGCGAGGTCTCCAACGCATGTCGAGTGCTGAGGCCTCTGGGGTTGAACGGACGACGACTGCTTGCACCAGCACGCCTGGGTCCAGAGGAGGAGGAGGAGGAGGAGGAGGAGGAGCAAGATGAGGAAGAGGAGGGGGAGGAGGAGGAGGAGGAGGAGGAGGAGGAGGCGCAAGAGGAGAGGAGCAGAGAGGAGGAGGAGGAGGAGGAGGAGGAGGAGGAGGAGGAGAAGGAGGTGGGGGATTGCACGCCACTGAGGGAGAGAGAGAGAAGAGAAAAGAGAGAAAGAGCGGGTCCTCGTCCGCGCGGCCGCCGATCGCTGGTGCGGGCGCCACTTGGGGGCTCACCCTCGCGCCACGCAGGGGGGAGCACGAGCCCCCCTGCAGGCCGCGGAGGGCCGACCCCCGAGCGTCACCGCACCAGCTGCCGCCGACGCGCGGCCCCGCCCGCTCGGGGAGGAGGTGGAGGAGGAGCAAGAGGAGGAGGAGGAGGAGGAGGAGGAGGAGGAGGAGGAGGAGGAGGAGGAGGAGGAGGAGGAGGAGAAGGATGAGGAAAGGGGAATCGAGGCGGCCTGCCCTCCTCTTCCCCTCCCCCCCAGCTTGCACGCGCACCCCAGAAGTCCAGACATCTTCCCTCCGGGGTCGAAGCAGGGTCGGGGCAACACGTGCCAGCCGCGAGACAACCACAACGCCAGAGGTCTCTCCTCCTCCTTGCTCCCTGGAGTCGTCTCGGGCGCCGTCCCAGCATATTTTCCGAGTTGCGCCCCTTTTTCCCCGCCATCCGAACTCGCTCCCCGCGCCACAGAGCCGCATGTGTTTCCCAAGCGTGCGCTTGATCCCCATGACCCAAATGAGCCCCAAGGGCCGAAATCCGGGAAACCCCTGTCAGCATCGAAAGATCACAACGTGGGAGGAGCTGCTTCACGAGCCAGCTCGATAAACATTCCCCTCACTACTCACGTGATCCATCCTGGCAAATTTGTCCAGCTACCTTCGGCCGTTGCCACGAGGACCGTCCATCGAGTAGGAGATCGAGTACGCAATTGATTTACACCGAATTATTATTCGTGGAATACATGAGAAATGTGTGGCACTTTCGTAGATCTACGACCATTCTACGCATGACCCTACGAGACAATCAATTCTGGGGTAAACAACTCCCTAAACAACCCCCAACTCGAATCCAGAAGGAAGAAAAGCCCGCAATTCTATACGGAGGGCAAGGCTCCTCCGCCACTTCCCCCTCACTTCCCAGGCTCGTGGTGGCTATTGTCTCGAGCGATTGGAAGCGCTGTCGAATCGGACGGGAAGGGCGGGGGTAGTAAAGGACAACGGATGAGCCCACGCAGCTGAACTCCCCGGCGCCTCCTGGCGCAAGAGGAGTCCTTGTATCGAGGCACTTGCCTGGCGGCGGGGCCGAAGATGACTGCAAGGCAGAAAAGTTCGGCTTCCCCCTTTCTCCAGCTCCCCCCTTGTCCTCCGACCCGGCCAAACAATATGTGCCCATGTGGCGGCTTTCGGAAACACCCTGAACCCAAACACGTTGTCATCTCTTGGGGGTGCCTCTTTCACTTCCTTTTTTGCAGACGCAGCACCCCATAAGTGTCAACTTGGATGTCTAGCGAGGGGCCAGATTAAACCTACCGATAACAAAAAGGCGCACGATATGGCTATTCATATCGAGAGCGAGGGCCCAAGCCGGGAGGTACGCGAGGGGGCCCCTTAGTTCCACCCCTGCGCGCCCCCGCTTCTGCGGAGGCGGCACTGCAGAAGAGGCGCCCCAAGCCCCCTCTGGGGTGGGGCGGCCACCAGCAAAGCCGAGATCAGCAACTAGCATGCACAAATTGATGACGCCCGCGCTTGCGGGGGAGAGGGAAGACAAGGACGGGGCAGGCTGGGGGCGCACCCTCCCAGGGCAGCAGGCCCCGAGAGGTCATTGCAAACGGTCTGTGTCTTTCCCTACCATCAAATCAAGTGTATATCCCACGAAGGGCAGCCGAAGCGCCGACCAAACGCGTCTATCCCAAGAAGGGCAGCTGAGCACCGACGCTCCATGATGAAGCAGTCAAAGAAGAACCAGACAGGTACGTAGCGGAAAATGCAAGGAGCCAGATCTGTCCCGAGGCGCACGACTTGTTGCAATGCACAGCCCACTCAACATCCTGAACTCATCCGAGAACGGGGAAGAATAGGTAAGTGGAAAGTGACGCGCACGACAAAACTCCCAAGAAGCACGGCGTAGAAAGTGGCGCGCATGTTGACTGAGTCCACGTCCCTGGCGAAGCAACGACGGCAACTGAGGAGCACAACGGCTCCAAAGACGGTCCGCACGTAGCACACGACAAGGGCCAAACGCCTCCCATAAGCCCTTGTTCCTTTCATAAGTACGACATCCGTTTGTTCGCAGCATTTGGAAGTCCAGACCAGTCGGGCAGCTGGCCAGCGCTCACCTTACCGACGCAGAAAGACAGGGAGGAGTGCACCATACCATCGTCGCAGCCAGAAGGCCCAAACGTGCACTCGACCAAAAAGTTCGCTCTGTTGGTTGCGGAATTGAAGGCGTGGCTGTCCCCAGCGTCAAAGACGTTGATGGCCACGGAAGCGCCGACGAAAGTGTCCACGGCCGTAAGCGAAGACATGGTTGCCCTCGATTGTGTCAACGTCATACAAGTTCTCGTGCTGGGCGGTCGAGGTGCTTCTGGAAACCGTGGTGGCATTGACATACGGTGCACAGGAACCATTGCGCGCGGTCGGGCTGGGAATTCCGACCCAGCTCGGAAAGGGAACGGCGTTCGTAATCTTTGAGACGGCAAGGCTTTCTTTCACTTCCGCCGGCTTCCGCCGAGCTTCCGCCGAGCTTCCGCCGAGCTTCCGCCGCCCTTCCGCCGCCTTCCGCCGCGGAAGAGATGACAACCCACAGATCTGATGTCGTGATTCTTTCAATACGGGGTCCCCGGAAGTCTCGACCCATTCCCCAGGACCGGCTTCTCATCCTGAGCCGTTTTTAGACGGTCCCGGGGCCCAGCGACGGCCGCTAGAAGCCGAAAATCGAGAAGATCTCCGTCTTGATTTTTCAACACGTTGGATGTCTGGGAACTCCTTCGATCCTGGAAGGCAAAGCCCTTTTTGGAACGCCCCATGTGTCTGGGGCCATCTTCTCTGGGAATCAATGTGAGCCGGGATGCTTCCAGCCTGCACTCTGCTGGCGGTGGCAGCGCGAACGTCACCAGCCATGCCCGGAGACCAACCCGATGGATCGCATGCTCTCAAGCCGCGGGACCCAGACTCAGAGGACTCGACCCCTTTTTACTGGGCCACATGCGAACCCTACCCCTACCCCCCACGATTTCTGAGGGGGAGGGTGGAGTTCGCTTCGTTCGGGAGCTCCCGAGCGAAGTGGACCCCACCTTCCCCCTCAGAAATCGTGGGGATAGGGGTAGGGTTCGCATGCGGTCCCCTACCCTTCCCGCTTCTTCTTCTTCTTCTCATTCCAAGACGCGTTTCTGATGGCCCCTGGGGGTCCGAGACAATCCCTCCCCCTGGCGGCCGAGACCGAGGGCGCTCCACAGGCCTCGGCAAGTCACGACGCCGATGCAGCCTCTGCGCAGCTCCGCCCAAGATCAGTCTTCCCCAGACCTCTCCCGGAGCTAATCCTGGCAATCTTCCCGAGGTGCGTCCAACCTCGGCCACGATTCCGCAAACCAGACGCACAACTTGAACACATCGAAGCGCCAACAGTCCGGGCGTACCCGACGTCACGCAAACAGGCGGGCCCCGGGTCTCCTTGATGCCAGTGACGAGCCGGCGGCAGGTTGCCAGCACCTCGGCGCCGAGAGGGGAGGCCGGCCCACTGAAGACGCCCGCGCCGCAGCTCGTCGCCGTCGTTGTCGCTGTCATCGTCGCCATTGCCGTCGTCGTCGCAGCCGCTGTCACCGACGTTGACATTGTCGTCGTCGCTGTCATCATCGTCGCGTAGTCGTCGTCGTGGTCGTCGTCGCCACCGTCGTCGTCGCTGTCATCGTCGTCGTCGTTATTGTCGTGGTCGTCGTCGTCGTCGTCGTCGTCGTCATCGTCGTGGTCGTCGTCGTCGCGTTCGTCGTCGTCGTGTTCGTCGTCGACGACCCCGTCGTCGACGACGACTTTGCCTTCGAAGTTGTCGTCACGACTTCGGCGTCGATATCGTCGTTGCCCTCCCTCCTCCTTCTCCTCCTCCTCCTCCTCCTCCTCCTCCCGGGGAGGGCAGGGAGAGTGAGGAGGATGGGAGGATGGAGAAGGACGAGGAAGGAGGAGCGAGGGTGGAATGAGCAAGGAGGAGGATGACGAACGAGAGGGGGGAAGGAGGAGGGGGAGCAGGAGGAGGAGGAGGAGGAGGAGGGAGAAGGAGAATGGAGGAAGGGAGGAGCAAGGCAGGCCGAAGGAGGTGGGGCGTGGCGGGGCGAGGACGGATCATGCACGGGGAGGGGACACGCGGAGGAGCGGAAGGGGCAGGGAGAGAGGCGGGGCGGGGAGGAACGAGGACGACGATAGCCGGAACGGCCCGGGCACGAGGATGAGGGCGAGCAGGGATGGTAGGGGAACGAAGAATGCCAGAAACATGCAAACTCGGACGTCCGCGCGGATTTCTCGGATCCGCGCTGGGGCCCCCTGGCCTGTCGCGCTCCGCGCGCCAAGGAAGGGGGTTCAGCGTGGATCCACGAAATCCGCGTGGTCCTCCGAGTTGTCTTGTTTTCGGACGTCGCCCGAATTTGATTCTCCCGAAGTAAATGCCGACTGACTGATTGACTGACTGACTGACTGACCACTGACTGGTCGCACCCTTTACACGACGGTTTTATGCTCGGCGGCCGAGGGCGCAACCTATGGCGCAACCAATAGTAGACGGTTTTCTTCTCTGCGGCCGAGGGCGCAACCTATGGCGCAACCAATAGGAGACGGTCCGATTCTCGGCCGCCGAAGGGCGCAACCTATGGCGCAAGCAATCGGAGACGGCTTTACTCCCTTCCGCCGAGGGCGCAACCTATGGCGCAAGCAAGCGGAGACGGGTTTATTCTCGCCGTCCGCGGGCGCGAGCTGTGGCGCAACCAATCGGAGACGGTTAAATTCTCGGCCGCCGACGGCGCAACCTATGGCACAACCAAATAGGAGTCGGCTTCTATTCTCGGCGGCCGAAGCCGCAACCTATTGCGCAACCGATAGGAAACGGTTTTAGTCTCGGCCGCCAAGGGCGAAACCTATTGCGCAACAAATAGTAGACGGTTTTGATTCTCCGCGGCCGAGGGCGCAACCAATGGCGCAATCAATGATAGACGGTTTTATACTTGGCGGCCGAGGGCGCAACCCATGGCGCAACCAATCGGATACGGTTTTTTTTATGCTCGGCCGCCAAGGCGCAACCTATGGCGCAACGAATAAGGGAAGGTTTCACTTTCGAGGGAGCAACGTATGGCGCAAACAGTCGGAGACGGTTTTATTCTCGACCGCCGAGGGCGCAACCTGTGGCGCAACCAATAAGAGAGGGCTTAATTCTCGGCCGCCGAGGGCGCAACCTATAGCGCAACCGATAGGAGACGAAGTTATTCCCGGCCGCCGAGGACGCAACAAATGGCGTAACCAATCGGAGACGGTTTTATTCTCGCCCGCCGAAGGCGCAAACTATAGCGCAACCGATAGGAGACGGTGTTATTCTTGGCCGCCGAGGGCGCAACCTATGGCGCAACCGATCGGAGACAGTGTTATTCTCGGCCGCCGAGGGCGCAAACTATGGCGTTTCCGATCGGGGAAGGTTTGATTCTCAGCCGCCGAGATACCAGGAGAAGGAGGATGAGCAGGAGGAGGAAGAGGAGACACGAGGACGAGGTCCTAGATGAGGACGACGAGGAGGAGCCGGATCAGGAGGAAGACGAAGAAGACGAGGAGGATGAGGAGGACGAGGAGGAGGAGGAGGACGACGACGATTAGGATGGGGAGGAGGACGGGGAAGAATTCGAGTAGTACGAGGACGAAGTGTGGATATTCGAATGCGTGCGTGGCTACGCCCGATTTGTGCTCGCCGTTTGGGCTGGCGGTTGGGCCCAAGCGGCGAACAGTCTTGTGATTATGCCGTTTTCCGTTCCCCACGGGATGGGGGAGGCAAAGAAGCTGGCAATAGACTAGATACGGCCAGGAACTTTTGCTCAGCGTGCTGTGGCGGCGGGCCAGGCGACACGCTATATGTGCCTTGCAAGCGGATGTCGCGTCACTTCGCTTCGCAGGACGGAAGGCTTCGAGGCGCTCGGGACGTCGACGTTTGGGAATGGGGACGTGGACAGCGTGTCGCGCCGAGGCGTGGTGGGCCAAAATCGGCGGAACGACACGCTAAGCCAAATCTCCCGACCGTAAGAGAGAAGGAGACGGCCTGCGCGATAGGAGGCACCTCCTGAGAGGTCTTCGTCAGAACGCCTACGGGCTACTAAGCCTGATGAAAGGGCCACTGAGCCGGAGCAGGCCAGAGTAAGCCTGGGGCCAAGCTGGCGTAAGCCCGATATTCAACCTGATGAAGCCCTGGATTAATAAGCCAGAGGAAACGGGGTTGAACCAGATTCGGCCAGCTCTCGACCGGGGAAGATACCAGGGGGGGAGCGGAGAAGGACGTGGGCCTTGCCAAAATGAGGTGCGAATGGCTCAGCTCACCTGGTGCTTCGCATCAGCCAGGCCAAATATTGGCGGCGCGCGCAAGGGGGTATGGGGGAGGGGGGACGGCGATTTCGGAGGCGGCTGATTCTTAGAAGGTGCCGGCCTGAATTACCTCTACAGGCAAGGCCTGCGCCTCCTAGGAGGCACCCCCCTTCCGAGAAACATCCTTTCCCCCCCCTCCCCCTGCCCCCCTCTGCTCGTGGCCGAAGCGAGCGGAGAGACGTAGCCTTAGGTCGGGCATGTCCCCCTATAGTCGGACTTCCGACGAACAAAAAAGTGTTTACAGGTGTGTGTGTGTGTGTGTATATATATATATATATAGAGGGCTTTCAATGCAAAAAAAACGCAAAGAAATATCAAACATAGTGGGAAAATCGCCCCCATACTATATGTTGTGACCATGTTTGAATTTTCTTCCTGTAGAGGGACATGCCCGACTGAAGCTTAGCCTTAGGTTGGGCATGTCCCCCTACAGGGAGATTTTGGACGATAAATGAAAATACTGAAACAAAAAACCCAAACTGCTCAAACATTGTCAAAAACTCGTCCCCCGACCATTGTTTTGACTATTTGGAATTTTCCTCCTGTAGAGGGACAGGCTCGACTGAAGCTTAGCCGATGCCAAGCGCCGATCCTGAACTTGACCACCCAGGAGCTGCATCCCGATGCGCGCGCGTTGTTGATCTTGGTGGCGGACGGGGCCCCGCCGCGGCGGCGCCGGGCCGGGCGGGGCCGGCGAGGCGGGGAGGTTCGCTTCAGGTTCCTGGAGACTCTAG
>CAUYUJ010011046.1:411432-431584 GCA_963575745.1 Prorocentrum cordatum | reverse complement strand
CTCCTCCTCTTCCTCCCCCTCCTCGTCCTCCTCGTCGTCCTCCTCGTCCTCCTCCTCCTCCTCCTCCTCCTCCTCCTCCTCCTCCTTTTGGCTGCTTGCCCGCCAGGGCAGGCGGCGGCGGGCTTCGTCGCGCGCACGAGGCCCCACTGGCGCCGCGGGGCCGCCGTGGACTCCTGGTGTGTTGTCCCGCCCCCTGACGGTTCCTCCTCGACCTCGGCCTGCCGGGTGTGGGGGGTGCTCTCGGGCTTTGGAGCCAGCTTGGAGGCCGAGGTGGCCCGAAGCTCTGGCCCCGGCCAGCAGAAGGAGAGGGGTGCAAAAGGGGCGCCGCGTCGCCACGGCCGGACGCAGCTCGAAAAACTTCCCGCTTCCGGCCCCAAAAGGGGTCCTGGGGGTCGATCTTGAACACGGTCGACCTCAGAGCCCCCTCTCGACAAATGGTCTGGGTGCTTATCCAGTTCAGACCCCCCGGCCGCCTCCAACTCGGGCTGTCCTGGAGGTGCCATCGAATACTGTTCTGGGGCAGCACGCATACCACCAGGAAGGTCGTTCAGTTCTCTCGGGCATGCGTGCGTGCTTTCTAAGTGTCAATACACATGTACACACACACATATATATATATATATATATATGTACACACGTTTTTATGAACATATATGGCGATGAGCATAAATATGTACTATAATCATCGCGCGCGCTTCGCGCGCGCGCTCAGGTTCTAGCAGGCCCCAGACCCTGACGAATTCATTGCTCCGCTGAAGTGGTGGACCACAGTCCACGCATGCCAATCTGCATTCCGAAAGGCCTTTGAGGAAAATGGTTGTGTAGGGGGGCGGAGGCCGATGAGTCGGGTTCCCATAAGGCCTTCTGGGAGCATGGGTTTGGGGGCGTCTTGGGGAGCCTGTTGGGGCGTGCCGTCGTCGTCGTCGTCGTCGTCGTCGTCGTCGTCGTCGTCGTCGTCGTCCTCGTCGTAATGTCGTCGTCGCCTATTGGGGCGCGTCGTTTCGTCGTCGTCGTCGTCGTCGTCGTCGTCGTCGTCGTCGTGGTCGTCGTCGTCGTCGTCGTCGCCTTCGTCGTTTCGTCGTCGTCGTCGTCGTCGTCGTCGTTTCAAGAGGGCACTTGGGGCAACTTTGTGCGAAACGATCTGCGGAGGGCCGCGAGAAGGCGATCCGTCATGTTCCCAATCAACTTCCCGGACAACTCTCCTGTAGCATGATGCTACTTCGAAGCTTCCGGAGACTCGCGGGCCCATGATGAACCATGTCCCCGGAAGGCTTTCTGGGGACATGGTTTGTTGGGGGGTGTTGGGGGTCTCTTGTGGGCGTTCCCTGGGGGCCCCTTGTCTCTTGTGGGCGTTCCCTGGGGGCCCCTTGGGGGCCTCCGGGAACTCTCTGGCCCATGATGAACCATGTCCCCGGAAGGTTTTCCGGGGACATGATTTCTTGGGGTGTGTTTGGGGGCCTCTTCGGCGTTCCCTGGGAGCCCCTTGGGGGTCTCTTGGGGCTTCCTGGGGGCCTCTTGGGCGCCTCACAGGGCTTCGTGGGAGCCTCTTGGTGGCCTCCGGGGGCCTACAGGCGGCCTCTAGGGCCAGAGATCTCGAAGTATCGGTTGGCGGTCCCCCTCTGGGCCCTCTCTTGGGGAGCTCTTGGGGCACAGTTGGGTTGTCTGGGGAGCCTCCTGGGCCGTCTTGGGGCCCTCTTCGGGGCCTCGTGGCCCGTCTTGGAGCGATCTGAAGGGCCTCGCTGAGGCTGGGGCCCTGGGAACCCGGAAACCATGTTCCCGGAGAGGCTTCCGGGAACATGATTTCGAACGGGGCCCTCTTGGGCCTCCCTGAGGCCGTCTTGGAGGCCTCCTGGGCCAATCGGGGTCTCTTGGGCCGTCTTTGGAGGTTCCGTGAGCCCCACAGGCCGACCCTTTTGGACCGTCTAGGGCCCTCTTGGGTCTCTCTTAGGCTGTCTTGGGGCTTCTCAACTGCGTCTGGGGGAATACGAAGACGAAGCAAGGGAGCATGCTGAAAATGTACGTTTTACTACGGGAGCGGGCTGATCTTTGCCTCTCGAGGGCCCTCTTGGGGCCCTCTTCGGCCATCTTCAAGCCATCTCGGGCCCTCTGGGGCCTCGCTCAAGCTGTTTTGTGGGCCTCTTGGGCGTCCGGAGAGCCCACAAGTCATGTTCCCGGAGAGGCTTCGGGGAACATGATGTCGAGCGAGGCCCTCTTGGGCCTCCCTGAGGCCGTCTTGGGGGCCTCCTGGGCCGGCTTCGGGGCCTCTTGGGCCGTCTTGGGGGGTTCCGTGAGACCCACAGGACGATCCTTTCGGGCCGTCTGGGGCCCTCTTGGGTTTCTCTTGGGCTGTCTTGGGGCTCCTCGGGGGCGTCTGGGGCACTGTGATGGCGAAGCAAGGGAGTATGCTGAAAATGTATGGTTTACAAAAAGGACTGGGCCGATTTGTGTTTCTTGAAGGCCCTCTCGGGGCCCTATTCGGCCATCTTCCAGCCATCTCGGGCCTCGGTCAGGCTGTCTTGTGGGCCTCTTTGGCGTCCGGGGAGCCGGGAAGTCATGTTCCCGGAAAGGCTTCCTGGAACATGATTTCGAACGGGGCCTCTTGCGGGCCTCCCTGAGGCCGTCTTGGGGGCCTCCTGGGCCGGCTTCGGGGCCTCTTGGGCCGTCTTGGGGGGCCCCGTGAGCCCCACAAAACGACCCTTTTGGACCGTCTGGGGCCCTCTTGGGTCTCTCTTGGGCTGCGTTGGGGCTCCGCGGAGGCGCCTGCGGCACTGCGAAGACGAGGCAAGGGAGCATGCTGAAAATGTATGTTTTACTATGGGAATGGGCTGATTTGTGCCTCTTGAAAGCCCTCTTGGGGCCCTCGTCGGCCATCTTCAAGCCATCTCGGGCCCTCTTGGGGCGCACTCGGGCGTCTTCGGGGCCTCTTGAAGTTGTTTTAACCATCTGTGCGGCCCGCGTGGCCTGTCGTGGACAATTTGGAAGCGGCCCGGGGCAGCCCCAGAGGGTCTGTGACCCCCCAAAGGTTCGGGGGGGCGGCCTTGGGGAATGACAGCATCGATTTTTGCCCCCCCCCCCCCCCCCCCCCCCGCCCCCCCGGCCGACTCATATATGTATGTATGTCTGCTGTCTGTCTGTCTGTCTGTCTGTCTGTCTGTCTGTCTGTCTGTCTGTTTGTCTGTCTGTATGTATGTATGTATGTATGTATGTTTATATACATATGTATGTATGTAAATATGTATGTGTAGATACACATATGCATATGAATAGATATATATATATAAAAATAAACTAAGCACATATCACTCACTCACTCACTCACCGCACCGAAATGCCCAACGTTCCGGCAAATAGAAAAAAAAACGTGCTCTGAAATACTCTGGGTCCTAGGCGGTGCTCGCTTCAGTGAGGCTCGGCGCACCACGTATGGCGGCGAGCCCACAACCCAGCTCACTGAGCGGCGCGTCCCTTTCCCCTACCTCTCCCACAACCGCGCCCTCTGCCGCGAGCCGTTTGGAAATGGGGACGCAAGCACCCTGGGGGGGGGGGGGGGGCGGGAGGACAAGCGGACGGCGGAAAGGGCATCAGCAGGGCTCCCGAAGCCAGGGGGGGCAGGAGGGGGGGGTCGGAGGAATTGTCCTCTCGACCCTTTCTAGAGCTGGCAGTGCTTTCGGGCGGCGGGCGGAAACCCCATGATTTACATCGCGAGAGCAATCCCTCAGGTACTCAGACGTAGATGTAGCCCCCGTTCCATCACACATTCCAGTCGTCCGTTCTCCCATCTGAATCGAGCCATTGTGCTCGCCGCCAGTCGCGTGCACGCCGTCCGCTGGGAGGGCCATGTGCTGCTGGGGGCGGAGCTGTAGGCTGAATGAATGTTCCTCAGCCGTCGGATGCAGCAATCTACTGTTCGCACCAGTATGTGTCTCATTCGCTGACATAGACTTTAAGCGCTGCGTAGACTGGCAATCGATCTCGCAATCCGTCCCAATCTCCCCCGCTCGGCTTGCCCATATGGCGGTGCTGGGGTGGCTCACAACTTCTCCATCCTCGCTTCCATCCGTAGAGCCAGTTCGTCCTCCACGAATCCCGCGGGGGCGGGTCCCGTGCATACCAGCCTGTTGCCGCTGTGGAGCGCATTCATGATGTTTTGCTTGATCTCCTGGTTGATCGAGATCTGGAGGTCCGCCTTGCACTTCGCACCCATGTCCTGCTTGGCCAACGTCTCCACCATCGCCATGGCTGCTCCAGGTGCTGGGGGGGGGGGGGGGGCTTGTGTGTCATTATCCTTCTTGCCGGGTGGAACGGGCGTAGTGTTTGTCCCCCGTCTCGATGCGGACGACCAATGGGTCCTTCTCCTTTGCTTCCACCCTCGTGGCGTTGCGGCCCTTGAGCTCGCAGGTGGGCTTCGTGCCCTGGTAGGTCGCGCGCCCAATGGTGAACAGCAGGTCTTTTAGCTCGTCGTCCATCGGCCTGGGGGCCTGCTTCGGCTTGAACGTTGCTCCACGCCTGCGGCGTACCCGTGCTCCAGCTGCTATCTTCGGGTCGAAGGCGTCGCCCTCGTTGGCGCCCCTGGCTGCTGTCTGTCTGGGTCCGCGCCCCTCGCTCCTCGAGCGCTCGTCGCTCCGCGCGCCTCGCCCACCATGCCCGGGCGGCGGGGAGGACGCCGTCGGGGCGCGCCAAGACGCCCTCGCAGCCACTCCCCCTGGGGGGATCTCCTCACCCGTCGGTGCCATCGCGTCGGTCTGTGGCTGGTGTCACAGGTCGTGGAAAGGGCAGATTGTGTTCGCCCAGGACTTCTTGAGGTACATGACTACGACGATGAAACCGAAGGGCGCTGTACTCCTCATGCGCGCCTGTTGGCAGATCGGGCAGATGAAGGTCTTCGGGGGGGGGGGGGGGGGGTATCGGGCATGGGGCCCAAATCTGGTCCGTCTTACATGTGCGCGCTCTCCAAGCTGCCGTAATGTGGTGTCGCGCGCCCGTGCGTGTCGGACATGTAATACTACGCAGGACGCGCTCGTTCGTGAGCGTGACCTGTGATAGCAAGCAGCGCGCGCCGTGCTCCCCTCCTGGTGCGGGCCCCCGTTGGCGTGCATAGCGTGCGCGCGTGCTCTTTCATGCTGTTCCACATGTGCGCCCTTCTGACGCTTTTTAGCTTGCAGACGAGCAGTTCGGCCCCGGCATCAGGGGGGCTCTGGCAGGAGCTAGGTGACGCGACGGCGCGTCGAAAATAGGCAGCCCGCATGTAACTCGCGCCGATCCCTGCGAAGGCCTCGGCGAGGCTGGGCTCGGTGAGAAGGTCGACGATGTTGCCGTGCCAGTCCAGGAGCTCCAGAGATTCGGCCACGTCTAACGTCATCATGTTCTGGATGTCGGTCGCGAACTGCCTGGCGATGAGGTGCGCGTCGGGAATGATGTGGCCGTCGTCGGTCCGCGTGGGTGGTGCCGCTGGTAGGTAGCGTTGTCGTACCAGGTGTTCCAGTCGTAGATCCCCGAACAGTGCTGATGCCATGTGCTTGGGATTTCTCGGATGGGTTGCAGCACCCTGGAGAGGCTTCAGTCTCCTGATCTTCAGCTCGATGGAACTGGGCGCGATCTCCAATTTCCTCAATACTTCTGCAGCGGGAAGGGACTCGTAATTGCCCCAGGTGCGTCGGCAGCCCCTGCCCTTCAACGTGGCCCGAAAGTTTTTCAAAGGGATGTGCCGATATTATTGTAGTCTGCGGCGTGTAGGTAGTAGGTCCCGGCGGCGCTGACGACGGCCCCATGCACCGCTGCTTGGAAGACTAAGCGCTTAAGTCGGCGAGGCGCCCGACTGAACCAGAAATGGTGCTACTGGCTCCATCCAGCGCTTCCGGCTCGAAGTCTTGCTTCTCGTTCGTATCCAAAAGCTTCCTTGGCGTCGAACATGCCCCCCCGCGTGCTTCGTGGCGACGTGCCCGCGGCATTTGATGCGTTCATCCGCGAAGAAGGCGCAATGTAACGTCTTAGACGGGGCGCTGTGCACGGTCTCCTCCTTCGAGTCGCTCGGGCCAAACCCGCCTGTCTGGAGAGCCGGATTCAAAGAGTCCAGGTCGCGCTGGATGGCCAGGGCGAGGGCGTCGAGCTCGCTGGCGCTGGCGTCGCAGAGTTGGCCGTTGGAGCCCATGGCTTGCTTCTGGGGCCCTGTGCGGAAGCCGATGTGAAACTTCGGGGTGCCACCCGCGAGTGCCCGGCGGCCGGCGCCCTGCACTGGCCCTCAGGGGTCCACCCCAACGTGGCGCGCAGGACTGGGGCATGATGCCTAGCGTTGGTCGTTCGGGTGTTCTTGCGCCACTCTTTGAAGTAATGGCTATATACTTTCATGAAGGCGTCGGGCTCGTTGGAGCACTCATCGGCTCTCCTTCTTGGTTGCCCAAGATCAGGGCGTCGCTCGCATCCGCGACGGCCTGAGACTCCTGTCGTCGCTGCAGAACTAGTTGTAAGCCATCTGCGTGGAAGATCGGGAGGGCGTGTTCTTGAATGGCTTCATAGTTTGCACAGCCGAGCGCGTTCCTGCCGTCGCGGGAGCGGGCTGCGATGGCAACTTTGGCTTTCCTCAGCGATGCCTGCCTGAACTCGCGCCGCGATCGCGCCGATCTCTCGACGCCGGCGCGGGATGCCTCCATGGGCGTAGTCGGGGGGCGGCAAGGGGAACCCTCGTTCGCGAAGGTGTCGGTGGAAGAATCTCCAGAACACGCCGAAGCAATGGATGAGTGGCAGTCCACCAGGACTTAACATCCTTTTCCCTTTGTCGACTTGGAAGCTGCGGGATGCGTCGGCCTGCATCGGCACCTTGGTGCGCTGGCGGGCGTGGGCGATGCTCGTCTGCGGTCGATGACGTCCCAGCGTGTATCTCCTGCCAGATGTAGCTTCCTCTTTAAGGGGTCTTCCTCCCCGCCTGGGGCGTTGGCTGCCCTGGGACCTCCGCGTGCTTGGCCTGGTCGTCGTAGTAGTTCGGATTGTGGCGCCATGTGCGAGAACCCTGCGGGGACGGAATGTGGCGGTGCATACTTCCTGCGCTCGTCTCTTCCGCGTAGCTTGGCGACTGCGGCGGGCACCTCAATGGCTTCGGTGATGAATCATCGGTTTAAGTCCAATCTTTTCGGCGCAGGTGTTGCTCGGCTCTCCCCAGTGGCTGTCCGATTCTGGCGCTCCGCCTTCCTCCGCGATGGAGCGGTCACGCGGTTGCCCCCGGCTCGGGGGCGGGGCTGCGGGGCGCCCCCGGAGCTGCCCCCCGCCCCGCCCCGGCCAACGCGCCGCCCCTCCAGTCGACCGCGGCCCCGTCCACGCTGCCCCACCAGCAGCGGCGCGCTCTCCACCCCTCGCGCCCTCAGCGGCCCGAGGGCCCGCGGCGCGCGGGGGGCCCGCGGGCGCGCCAGACGACGAATCCACTCCTGCACCTTCGTCGGTAGCTTCGGCATCGGCAAGGCATGGCGACGGGCCCCTACCCTCGCGCCGTTTGCCGCGCGGGTTCACCTGGGGGCAGGGCCCAGCAAAACCTGCGGCGACGTAGCCTAGCCCCACGCGCTGTTTACCCCGTGGGTGTCACGGGGGGCCAGGGCTTGCGCCCCAACGTTCATGTCGATCGTCTCGAACACAATGTCGTGCTCGTGGGCCTCCTGATCCAGCACGTCGTCGAATGATACTTTGTTGGCGCCCATGATCTGCGCTGTTCGCCCCCAGCCTGCTGGGCCAGCTCCTGGCGGGGATGCCGCGACAAGTGCCCCGCGCGTCGCCGAAGCCGAAGAGGCTGGGATCGCGTGATCCGTCGTCTCTCCGTTCATATCTGCACTCCGGGATGTGCGAATCGAACTATCGCTCACACCAGTCGCATGTACCCCATTCGCTTGGATATGTTCGTTGTGCCGGGCCCTGCCCACTGGATGCGGTACTAATTCGTCTCGGTCAGGTATATGAACAAAGGCTGGACTGCCGGAAGTCCGCCTTCGGCCCCAGGTCGGGCCAGGAATTGATGCCACTGAGCCGCGCTCGGTCGGGGGCGCGGGAGGGCGCCGTTGTGCCGTTTGCGAGCTCGAAGTTTGCGTCGTAGCATACATTTGGTATTGCGGCGGCATTCGGCCAGTCGTCGATCTCGCCGGGCGCCCCACATATCGTCACATTGCAACTCTTGATGTCATGTTTGAGCTTCTTGCTGGTCTCGCGATGGTCTCGTCCAGCTTCTCGATCTCCTGTTCGATGGCCTGCGCGTCTTCCAGGTGAGTCCGCTGTGCCCGTAGTTTTGCTCGCTGCCGGAGTTGGCCGATCTTCTCTTCGCGAGCTTCTTGGTGCCGTTGTGGGCGCTTGACGTCGGCTGAAAAGTGCTCCGCAGCTGCGTCGCGGAAGCACTGCATTGTGAGGCCCCAGTGGCATGCGCCGTCATCATTGCCCAAGTATGAGTTTAGCAGCCCAGCGTGCATCGCCAGCTGATCCTCAAGGCTGGTCAGAAACTCTTCTCGCTTATGTCCTTCCTTTAGCTCCAATGCCATGGCCTCCTTGTCGAGGAACTTGCGCGCTCTGTCCTCTGCGTGACGCGATGGGGGGGGCGTCCACTTTCGCAATCAACCGCTTGTGATCCTTGAACTTGCGGCTCAGCTGCAGGGCGTGGGTCGACTTGTTCCATGCTCGGCACTGCTGCTTGCGAGAGACAAAACCACTTTGCATGCGCATTTAATCCGTGACTGAAGGGCGTCGGCCGTCGCAGGTGGGGCCTGTGTCGCAGCGCGCGTTGGCGACGGCCATGTATGCATTGAACAGACTCTTGTGATGCAATTTTGCTGCTTCTCCTTCCCGTCCTGTCCGGAAGGGCCCCGCCGTCTCTTCGCCGCCCCCTCCGCTCTGAAGTCGATCGTTTAGGTCCATCATGAGTACCAGTGTGAATCGCGATGGTGCAGCGAGGATCTCGTCCTTGACGTAGTTGGGCACTTTGTTCATCGTGGATCGCCATAGTGGTACCTTCATTTCTGTCCCATGGCACCGGTGGCGAGTAGGCTACTCTGGTATTCAACTTGGTCGCGCCCTGCTCGAGCGCGACGGCTCCTCCTCTCCCGTGGATGCCCTGCGGCGGGCACGTAATATCCTTGATGGGTCTCGCCTTGAACCTGGGGCCCAGTAGCATCGCACTGCCCGCCGAAGTGTTGATGCGCGGGCTCAGATACCCGCGTCCGAAGTGGACGGCCACGTGGTGCTTATACTGCTGGGCGTGGTGCGGGCTGGCGGTGTGCTTCGGGATCTTTGTGCCAGGGCATGCAACGATCTGCACCTGTCGTTGCTGCGCGCTGACCTCCTCCCCGCGCGCGCCGACCAGTCTGATGGGGTTGAAGACGGCGAGCGAGACGGACGCCCGCATCCTCATGGCGCCATCTCCTCGGGGGCACAGCGCGGCGGTGCTTTCGACGCGGGCGCGCGCGGTCCGCCCGGTGCCTCCACCGGCCCCGCAATAAATCGCTTGGGCCGAGAGGGGCTTGTAAACGCATGCGCGGATATCTATGTAATTGTGTAGTGTATTTGCGTAGGGTGTCTTCGCGCAGTGTGCGTTTGCGCAGTGCGTCTGCGCAATGTTTTTTTTTGTTCGCACTGTTCTTGCGTAATGTTTCTCGCGTGATGTTTCTTGCGCAGTGTTCCTTGCGCGACGTTTTCGCGCGGTGTTTCTTGCGTCGAAATCTTGCGGCGCGCTTTCACGCAACGTGTTTGCGCGGCGTTTCTGCGCTGTGTTCCTGCGCAATGTTTCTGCGCAGTGCTTCGGCGTGCCGTTCGGCGCGGCGTTTCGGCGCGTTGTTTCGCGACGCGTTTCGGCGTGGACGACCGCGTAGGCGCGCGATGTATTGGCGTCGTGTCTCGGGAATGAACATGATCTTTTGCGCAGTGTATCTGCGTAGTGTTTCTGCGCAGTGCACAGGCGCAGTGTGTTTGCGCGGTGTATTTGCGTAATGTATTTGCGCAGTGTATCTGCGTAGTGTATTTGCGTAGTGTATTTACGTAGTGTGTTTGCGCAGTGCATTCGCGCGCTGCATTTGCGCATTGCATTTGCACACTGTGTTTTCGCACTGTGTTTTACGTCGTGCGTTTGCGCAATGTTTTCGCGTGGTGCTTATCGCGCGGTGTTTCTTGCGCGGCGTTAATTGCGCCACGCTTTCGCGCATTTTTTTTTTTGCGTCGCGTTCTTGCGGCGTGCTTTCGCGCAGAGTGTTTGCGCGGTGATTATGCGTTGCGTTCCTGCGCAATGTTTCTGCGCAGTGCTTAGGCGCGCGGGTCGGCGCGGCGCTTCGGCGCATTGTTTCGCGACGTGTTTCGGCGTGGACGCCTGCGTAGGCGCGCAATGTATTGGCATCGCGTCTCGGGAATGAGCATGATTTTGCGTAGTGTATCTGCGTAGTGCATTAGCGTCGTGTATTTGCGTAGTGTACTTGCGTAGTGTTTGCGTCATGGTTTTAGGTCGTGCTGTTGCGCAATGTTTCCTCGTGATGTGTTGCGCGAAATGTTTGTCGCGCAGCGTTTGCAGCGTGGCGTTTCTTGCGTGATGCTGTTGTTTGCGTAGTGTTTTCGATTTGTGCTTCTCGAGCAGCTGTGTGCAAATTCCTCCTGCCCCTCCTCCTCCTTCTCCGAGCTCGCCGCGCGCCCGGCGGGGGAAGTCCGCGCCCCCCCCCCCCTCCTCCTTCTCCCCCCGCGCCCCCCTCCCGCGCCCTCCTCCCCCCCGTTCCCCCCCTTCCACCCTCCCTCCTCATCCCCATTTCACCCTTCCCCCCCCCCCCCTCCTCCGCCCCCCCCCCCCCCCTGCTCCTCCTCTCCGCCCCCCCGCGTCTCGCGCCCGTTCCGCTCGAGTCCGCAGCTTGCCGCCGCCTCGGCCAGCGGTGGCGAGAAACGCGGGCGACGCGGCATGCTGCTTCGTAGCGTTTCGGGAGCGTTGCCTCCCGCGTAGCAGCGCTGCCGACTCGGGGCGCCCCCTGGAAACACTGCGCAGAAACGCTGCGCAGAATGCCCTCGTCGCCCGCGTCTCGCGCCAATTCCGCTCGAAACCCGGGCCCCTCGCGGCCTCGGGCGAACCTGGCGCGAAGCGCGGGCGACGCGGGGTTTGGGCGTCGCCATTTGCTGCGCGGTTGCGCGCCGACTCGGGGCGCCGCTGAAAACGCTGCGTAAAAACGCCGCGCAGAATGCCTTCGTCGCCCGCGTCTCGCGCCAGTTCAGCCCGAATCCGCGACTGCCCGCGGCCTCTGGCGAAAGTAGCGAGAGACGCGGGCGACGCGGCATGCTGCCGCGCTGCGGCTCGGGCGCGTCGTTTTCCGCGCGGCGGCGCGCCGACTCGGAGCGCCCCTGAAAACACTACGCAGAAACACTACGCAGAATGCCCTCGTCGCCCGCGTCTCGCGCCAATTCCGCTCGAAACCGCGGCTCCTCGCGGCCTCGGGCGAACGCGGCGCGAAGCGCGGGCGACGCGGGGTTTGGGCGTCGCCATTTGCCGCGCGGTTGCGTGCCGACCCGGGGCGCACCTGAAAACGCTACGTAAATGCACTACGCAGAATGCCCTCGTCGCCCGCGTCTCGCGCCAGTTCCGCCCCAATCCGCAACTGCCCGCGGCCTCGGGGGAAAAAGGCGAGAGGCGCGGGCGACGCGGCGCGCTGCTGCGCCGTGGTTCGGGAGCGCTGTTGTCCGCGTGGTGGCGCGCCAGCTCGGGGCGCCCCTGGAAACGCAACGTGAAGCGCTACGCAAAATGCCCTCGTCGCCCGCGTCTCGCGCCCATTCCGTTCGACACCGCGGCCCCCCCCGACCTCGGGCGAAAATGGCGTGAGACGCGGGCGCAGGGTTTGGGCGTAGTTTCTTGCTGCGTGGTTGCGTGCCGACTCGGGGCGCTCTTGAAAACGCATGTAAAAACACTGCGCAGAATGCCCTCGTCGCCCGCGTCTCGCGCCAATTCCGCCCGAAACCGCGGCCCCTCGCGGCCTCGGGCGAACGCGGCGTGAAACGCGGGCGACGCGGGGTTTGGGCGTCGCTATTTGCCGCGCGGTTGCGTGCCGACTCGGGGCGCTCCTGAAAACACTACGTAAAAAACACTCGGCATAATGCCCTCGTCGCCCGCGTCCCGCGCCACTTCCGCCCGAATCCGCAACTGCCCGCGGCCTCGGGCGACAGTGGCGAGAGACGCGGGCGACGCGGCTCGCTGCTGCGCATCGGTTCGGGAGCGTTGCTTCCCGCGTAGCAGCGCTGCCGACTCGGGGCGTTCCTGAAAACACTACGCAAAAATCATTGCGCAGAGTGCCCTCGTCGCCCGGACTTCGCAGGGCCGCGCCAGCCGCTGGGGCGCGCTGTGACGAGACCTCCCTGGTCACACACGTAGTGTGCGGACGTAACGTACTCACGTACGTAATGCGTCTATGCAGTGTATTCGCGTAGTGTATTTACGCAGTGTGTTTACGTAGTGTCTATCTCACCTTTAAAATTTCTATTTCGCAATTAAAATTTTGATTTCACCATTAACCACAACCGTTGGCGCGCACACTTCGCTCTACCTCTTCAAGAGACGGTGCCCCAGCGAGGCCTAGACGAGTGGCTATGCGCGCAGGGGGCTCGTCGGGGTGGTATACAAGGCCCCGCAGAACTGGACAACGAACGCAATGAGACATGCCATCACGGCAGCCAACACAAACTAAACTACAGCCTCGAACCTCGGAGCTATGTAGACGCGCGCTCGTGGGCCAGGCCCAGCATGCTGTTTTTAGGACCGCGTTTTGCCAAGAGGGCGGGCCACCATCCTTTACAAGGTCCCTGAGCGGGGCCCAAATCTGGAAATCAGAAAGTTTCCTCTGCGTCGAGCTCCCCATATGTGCACATATTCGCATGGACCTGTCCGCAGCGAGTGTCTAGGCGCAAGAGTTTTCGAATATAAGCGGGCTTCAGTTGTGACGGTCTGGACACGCATCTAATTGCGAATGAATTGGAGCGCGAATGAGCCTCAATAGTACGAGCGCGCCTCTGCGCATGAACATGGGGCCTCCCGGGGCCTCCTGAAACCTACTGGGGTTTCTTGGGGTCTCCAGGAGCCTCTTGGGGCCTCCTGGGACATCCTAGGGAGGTTTCGTGCCCCAGGAGAAGCTCAATCTATAGCAACAGGCGTGCATAAAACATTGCGGGTTAGAGCCACAGGAGACGGGCAATCTATAAGAACACACGTAAAGCACCAAGGACGCGTGCCCCAGGAGAGGCCCAACACATAGGAGCATAAGTAAAACATGTAAGATTGAGTACACAGGAGAAAGACAATCTATAGAAACATGCGTATATCATCAAAGATTCGTGTTCCAATCCAATCGATGTGACCATACGTAAAACACATGGGATTGGAACCGCTCCTGTTGCCTTCTGAAGCCTCTTTTTCATGGGGCCTCTCGGGGCCTCCTGTTGCCTTCCGAAGCCTCCTGGCGTTTCCTGTGATTTCCTGCGGCCGTCTGGGGCCTCATGGGGCATCCTGGAGCCTCTTGGGACATCCTGTGGCCTCTTGAGTCTTGTTGTGGCCTCCTGATGCCTCCTGGGGCCTCATGTGGTCTCCTGGGGCCTCCTGGCGCCTGTTGGAGCCTCCTGTGGCATCCTGACAAGAATCTGCGCCCACGGGCCTGGCCACTAAAACAGGCAAACCGCTTGAGACATCCCCAAAATCTGGCCCACCTGGGGGGTGAAAGTGTGCGCCTCGCTCCAGACGCCCTCCAAACCTGCTCCGGCAGCGAAGGATGTTGGAACAGAAAACAAGCAAACCACTTTAAACATGACCACGAAACGGCCGCGAACGGGACCATGCAATACCCATCGGCGGCCCCCCTCGGGGGCGTGAAAATGAGCGCCTCGCTCGACACATCCTCCAAATCTGCTCCGAAAGCGAAGGATGTTGTGACAGAAAACAAGCAAACCGCTTGAAATGTCCCCAAAAACGGCCGCGAACGGGACCGTGCAATACCCCTCGGCGGCTCCCCTTACGGGCGTGGGACTGAGCGCCTCGCTCGGGACATCCTCCAAGTCTACTCCGAAAGCAAAGGATACTGGGGCAGAAAATCGGCAAACCGCTTGAAACATCCCCACAAAACGGCCGCGAACAGGACCGTGGCATACCCCTCGGCGGCACCCCTTAGGGACGTGAAAATGAGCCCCTCGCTCGGGACATCCTCCAAATCTGCTCCGAAAGAGGAGGCTGGGACAGGGAACCAACAAACCGCTTGAGACAACCCCGCAACACGGCCGCGAACGGGACCGTGTCATACCCCTCGGCGGCCCTTTTCGGGACATGAAAATGAACGCCTCGCTCGAGACAGCCGCTTGGGGCATCCCCACAAAACGGCCGCGAACGGGGCGCGCGTGAATCCCAGCATGAGTAAATCTGAATAGGAGTAGGTCTGAGTATGAAGCATTCTGTGCGTGAGGAAGGCTGGGTGGGAGTACGTCTGAGTGCGAGTGAGTTTGTGCATGAGTAAGTCTGGGTATGATGAGGAAAGGTGAGGAGAAGGAAAAGGAGGAGAAGCCGGCGGCGCCCAAGCAATAATTACTCACTGGGTGGAGCTCCCCATATGTGCATTTACTCGCATGGACCTGTCCGCCGTGAGTGTCTAGGCGCAAGAGTTTTCGAATATAAGCGTGTTTCAGTTGTGACGGTCTGGACAAGCATCTAACTGCGAATGAATTGGAGTGCGAATGAGCCTCAGTAGCACGAGGGCGTCTCTGCGCATGAACATGGGGCCTCCCGGGGCCTCCTGAAACCTACTGAGGCTTTTGGGGCCTCCAGGAACCTCTTGGGGCCTCCTGGGGCCTCCCAAGGAGGGCTCGCGCCCCAGGAGAGGCCCAATCTATAGCAACCGACGTACATATGCGGATTGGAGCCACAAGAGAATGGCAATATATAGGAACATACGTAAAACACCAAGGACTCGTGCCCCAGGAGAGCCCCAACATATAGGAACATAAATAAAACATTTAGGCTTGTGTTCACAGGAGAAGGACACTGTATAGAAACATACGTATAAACGTAAAGGATTCGTGCTCCAGGTGAGGCCCAATCTATAAGAACATACGTAAAACACATGGGATTGGAACGATTCCTGTTGCCCTCGGAGGCCTCCTGCTCCTGGGGCCTCTCGGGGCCTCCTGTTGCCTTCCGAAGTCTCCTGGCGCTTCCTGTTGCCTCGTGGGGCCTCCTGTGGTTTCCTGAAGCATCCTGGAGCTTCCTGGGGCCTCCTGGAGCCTTTTGGGACATCTTGCGGCCTCTTGAGTCTGGATGTGGCCTCCTGATGCCTCCTGGGACCTCATGTGGTCCCCAGGGGCTTCCTGGAGCCTGTTGGAGCATCCTGTGGCATCCTGAGGAAAACCTGTGCCCACGAGTCTGGCCACCAAAACAAGCAAACCGAATGGGACGTCCTCAAAATCTGGCCCACCTGGGGGGTGAAAGTCAGCGCCTCGCTCGAGACATCCTCCAAATCTGCTCCGAAAGCGAAGGATGCACAAGCAAACCGCTTGAGGCATCCCCACAAAACGGCCGCGAACAGGACCGTGTCATACCCCTCGGCGGCACCCCTTAGAGGCGTGAGAATGAGCGCCTCGCTCTGGACATCCTCCAAATCTGCTCCGAAACCGAAGGGCGTTGGGACAGAAAACAAGCAAACCGCTTGAGACATCCCCACAAAACGGCCGCGAACGGGACCGTGTCATACCCCTCGGCGGCGCCCATTAAGGGCGTGAAAATGAACGACTCGCTTGAGACATCCTCCAAATCTGCTCCGACAACGAAAGATGTTGGGACAGAAAACAGGCAACCCGCTTGAAACATCCCCACAAAACAGCCGCGGACGGGACCGTGTCATACCCCTCGGCGGCTCCCCTTACGGGCGTGGAAATGAGCGCCTCGCTCGGGACATCCTCCACATCTGCTCCGAAAGCGAAGGATACTGAGACAGAAAACCGGCAAACCGCTTGAGACATCCCCACAAAACGGCCGCGAACGGGACCGCGTCATACCCCTCGGCGGCTCCCCTTAGGGGTGCTGAAACCAGCGCCCAGCCTGAGACATCCTCACAATCTGCTGTGTGTAGAGTAAGTCAGACAATGAGAAGGCCTGAGTCTGAGTAAGTCTGGGTATGAGTGAATCTCAGCATGAATAAGTCTGAGTATGAGTAGGTCTGGATATGAGTACGTCTGAGTATGAATGATTTCGTGTGTGGTTAAGTCTGGGTATGAGTAAGTCTGAGTGTGAGTCAGTCTGTGTATGAGTAAGCCTGGGTATGAGGAGGAGGAGGAGGGGGAGAAGAAGAGGAAGAGGAAGAAGGAGTAGGAGGCGTCCAAGTAATAACAAGAACCCCATCTTGGGATATGGGGAACAAAAACCCCATTTTAGGATATGGGGAACAACACTTTACGAGGCGAGGCGTTTCGAAACCGTGTCCTGCAAAACGTCTGGGAAGAGAGACGCACGAATGGAGGAGAGAAGCCTCAGGACTCGCACCCTCTCTGGCCCTGTCTGGTCCTCGAGGGCGGCGAGAGCGCTGGCGGCAGCCTCGGAGAGCTCGCGGGCGCCAAAATGGCCGAGCGAGGCCGCCTCCACATGCAGGACCAGCGGCTGCGAGCGCCAGGAGCGCGGCGAGAGCCGCCCGCTCCCGATCACAGCCAGAGTGCCGCGTTCCTCGACCATCGCCTTAAGCTTGGCCGGGAGCGGCCTCCAGGTCGCGAGCGTCGAGCTCGCCACCCGCATGCGAGATGCCATGCTGAGCACCGTCATGCTGCCGGGGCGCAGAGCTGACCAAGCAGCGAAGCCCATGATGGCGCGCTTCGGGAACGACTGCGGTGGGAGGTGCCAGACTTTGTGCCACGCCCACGCCTCTCTTCGGTGCAGCAAGGGCAGGACAGGCGCAAGCTGCATGATGTAGCCCAACACCGACAGCACCCTCGAATTGTAGATGACGGTGGAGATGTGCACAGGGGCCCCAGCGCGACCAAGTTCACGGACTCGATGGATCCAGTTGGCCCCAGGCTTCTGCCACAGGATGTCAGGTGTGGCCTCTGGACCCAGCACGACCCCGAGGTACTCGGCGTAGGGCACGATGTCCATGGATCGGCAGGCAGGGAGCGTATCTGCGAGCCAGCGGCAAGTGGCATCAGCGAGCTCAGGGCTGAAGGAGCCGCTGAGGGGGATGACCTTGCACTTGCGGAGCTTCAGAGAGAGAGACAAGGACCTCGGCCGCTCTGAAGACGCGCCAGAGCCGCTGCAGGATGCGGCGGTCCTGCATGACAACCCCCACGTCGTCCGCGCAGACTCCCAGCGCTGAGGAGGCAAAGGAGCTGATGATGGACTCCATGTGCAGCACGAGCGGGTTCATGGCGACGGCCCACAGCGAGCCGCTGAGCGGGCACCCCTGGGCGATGCCAGCGATGACGTCCATGAAGTGTGTGAGGACACCCTCGACGGCCACAAAGGCCGCAGGCAGCCAGTACATGCCCATGATGAGCTGGTAGAGCCCCCCATCGAAGCCCGCGTGCAGAAGGGTGGCCTGGAGAAATGCAACCGCGAGCGATTGATATGTATATATATATATATACACATATAGATGTAGACACATGTGCAAACCACATCGCCGAATGCCTGGAAATGATTTGTTACCAATTGAACCCCAACGCCTCGCCTCCCTCCTCCTCGCTCCTCCGTTTCCTCTGGCTCCTCTGGCCCCTCCTCCTCCTCCTCCTCCTCCTTCTCCTCCTCCTCCGCGGCGCTCCGGCTCGGCGGAGAGCTTGACCACGAGCTGGCACGGGCTGGAGCACGGCTGGACGTGCTCGCTCCCGAGCTCAACTGGCGGGGCGCACGCGGTGCGGCTGCCACCTCCTCCTCCTCCTCCTCCTCCTCCTCCTCCCTCCTCCTCCTCCTCCTCCTCCTCCTCCTCCTCCTCCTCCTCCTCCTGCTCCTCCTGCTCCTCCTCCTCCTCCCTCCTCCTTCTTCCTCCTCCTCCTCCTCCTCCTCCTCCTCCCCATCCTCCTCCTCCCCTTGGCAAGATGAGGGAGACAAATATACGGCAGGTTCGTGTGGGGTCGACCCCGGCGACGGTTTCCGACACCGCGGGTCTTTCTCGGCCTCGACGATCGGCGGCTCCTCGATCTCCAAATCGTTCCACACTGGCTGGTTCTGGGCTACTGGCGGTCTTCAACCTTTGTTTCCCGCCGCGTCGACACCGCGCGGCCCTACCTTACAGGGGGAGGGACACGGCGAACACAGGGCGCTCGGGGTCTGGGGCGTGTCCAGAAGGCGTTGCCCAAGTTTGCAGCATCGCCACGCGAAGATACGGAAGCAGACGGCCTTCGCTACGGTCAGGCACTTCTGCATCGCGTGTCGCGGTGGCGGCTCTGGCGCCCGCGCCATGCCCTGCAAAACGATAGCGTGTCGCTCTGCTCCGCGTGGCGGGAGGTCGGTAAAGCGAAGGCTCGGGAAATGAACGGTTTGGGCCAAAGCCAGCGGAGCGACAGGCTGGGCCAAAGTTTTCCGACCGCATGTGCTGGCCCAGGGGCCGCCCCCGGGGGCTGCTGGGGCCGCGCGTGAGGCCGCGTGGTGGGGCCGCTGTGCTGCGCGGGCCCACAGCTGGCGCAGGCACCCGCGCGAGCCAGCTGACAGGGGTGTAACTGGGACAGTGGTGGTGTCATGGCAGGATTGGCTCAGGCCACCTGTGCGCAGCACGGCCAGCATGCATGGGAAATCTGAAACAAAAAAAAAAAGACTAATCATCGGAATAGGCACATGCTTTCTGACCTCCGCGCGGATGTCTGGCACGAGCGCTGAATCCCCCTCCCCTTGGCGCGCGGAGCGCGCCAGAGGCGGCGCTGGAGGTGCCGGCGGGGAGGTCCAGGGCCGATCCGAGAAATACACGTGAAGCTTTGAACCTCTATCATTATGCCATTATTTCTTCTTCGAGTCACAAACTCCGCACTGTATTTGATGAATGCTTGCGTCGAATCGGGCTGCCTCGGCACGCAAGCGACATCGGATCGGATCGCGCCGCGCCGTTCTCTGACGGCCATTGGGGTCCAGAGAGAGCCCCAGGAGACCGAACATGGCAAATAACCTCCCGTCGTGATTTTTGCCGGGACGCGTGGGAGTTCGGACTCGATCAAGAGTCGAGCCCTGGACCTCTCTCCCTGGTGCGCGTCCCGACCCGTTTCTGTCGAGGTGCCCACGGCTGCCGCGAAGCCCCTGCGGAGGCCCCCGAAGCCTGGCTGGTTCATCGAACCCCGATCGAGGTTCGATCCTCGAGCGAGGCTCGATGGGGGTCTCGGAGACCCGCCCCCCCCACCCCCACACGTCGTCCTCCTCCGCCTCCTCCTCCTCCTCCTCTTCCGCCTCCTCCTCCTCCTCCTAATCCTGCTCCTCCTCATCCTGCTCCTCCTCCTCCTCCTGCTCCTCCTCCTCCGCCTCCTCCTCCTCCTCCTCCTCCGCCTCCTCCTCCTCTACTCCTGCTGCTCCTCCTCCTCCTCCTGCTCCTCCTCCTCCCTCTCCTCCTCCTCCTCCTCCTGCTACTCCTCCTCCTACTCCTCCGCTCCTCCTCCTCCTCCTCCTCCTCCTCCTCCTCCGCCTCCTCCTCCTCCTGCTGCTGCTGCGCCTCCTCCTCCTCCTCCTGCTTCTCCTCCTCCTGCTACTCCTCCTCCTACTCCTCCTTCTCCTCCTCCTCCTCCTCCGCCTCCTCCTCCTCCTGCTGCTGCTGCTGCTGCTCCTCCTCCTCCTCCTTCTGCTCCTCCTCCCCCTCCAGGCGGCGCAGCGGTGCGAGGGGGTCTGGGCCCCGGCGGCTCCTGGGCCAGAGCCGCCTCCTGCCGCGGCCGCTCGGGACCACCCGGGCCCCCCTCCGGGCAGCGGTCTCTCGGCGAGGCGGCCCCCCCGGGGGCGACCGAGAGAACCCCCAAGAGCGCCCGCGCACACTCCGCTCTGCTGTTAGGCCTGGCATGTCCCCCTACAGGGGGATTTTGGGCGAAAAGATAAAAATATTAAAAACAAATGCCCACAAATGACAAGACATAGTACAACAAATCATCCCCTGACGATTGTTTGACTATTTGTTTGATCTTCCTTCTGCAGAGGAACACGCACGACTCTCAGCCAGAGAAGCCTAGAAGCGGATCCGCGCGCCGTTTTTTT
>CAUYUJ010011046.1:373932-406432 GCA_963575745.1 Prorocentrum cordatum | reverse complement strand
CCCATCTCGGCCGACCCCTTCAGGCGCGAGGTCGGGCGTGACAGCACCAATGAGGCCGGCAAGAACAAGGGAGGGCGCCCCCGCCTGAATCGCCCCAGCGGTAGCCTCCTCGGCCTCGCGCCGGGGCGCCGCGCGCCTCTCCAGCCGGGGCCCCCGCTGGGCACAGCGCAGCTACGCGGCTCCCGCCGCCACGGTGTTCACGCCCTGCGCCTCCGCGTGGAGGGCGACATTACGCCGCAGGCGCTCGAGCCAGGGGCAGGGTCCTAACCCCAAGCTTGGCCTGCAGCGCGGGGAGCATCGCCTGCAGTCGCTGCCCAACCTCGCCGTCGCCGATGACGGCGCACAGGGCCTCCTCCGCGGCCTCCAGGCGAAATCGGGTCTGGTCAGCTCGCCCGAGAGCCGCCTGACGGCATCATCGGCGGACCACTCCGCCCACTCTCGGCCTGCCCTGCGCTGGGCCGCCGATCGCCTTGGCGCGCACTCCGCGCCATCCCGTGCCGCCATCGCTCCGTGAGCCAAGAGCCCTGCCCCCCCAAGGCCCTCAGAGGGACAAGGTCCAGGAGCAGGGGGGCCTACGCACAAGGCCTGAGCCACAAAACGGCTACGGATGATGATGATGATGATGATGATGATGATGATGATGATGATGATGATGATGATGATGATGATGATGATGATGATGATGATGATGGTGATGATGATGATGATGATCATGATGATGATGATGATGATGATGATGATGATGATGATGATGATGATGATAATCATGATGATGCTGATGCTGATGCTGATGCTGATGCTGCTGCTGCTGCTGCTGATGATGATGATGATGATGATGATGATGATGACGATGACGATGATGATGATGCTGATGATTATGATGATGAGGAGGAGGAGGAGGAGGAGAAGGAGGAAGAGGAGGAGGAGGAGAAGCAGGAGGGCGAGAAAGATCGAAGCCAAAGGGATTGGACATAGTTTGTCGCACCTCCAGGAATCTGTTTGGGAAGCGCCTAGTCGCCACGGCCACCTCGCAGCTCTGGTCCAAGCGCACCCCTGGCGAGCTTCCGGGGCTGGGTTTGCTGGGAAGGAGAGCGAGCAGGAGGATAGGGTGAAGTCGGGCCTGTCCCCCTGCAGGCCGACCTTCGAGGAGAAATCAACAACAGTTAAACAAATACTCAAACATGTTCAAAAAACGGACAGACAGAAACAAGTCCCCATACTATGTTTGAGCTAGTTTTGAATATTCCTCCTGTTGAGGGACAGGCCCGACTTAAGGATAGGGAGGGGGAGGAGGAGGAGGAGGATGGGGAAAGAAGGGGGGGGGAGACACGATGATCGATAGATTAGTGTTTTTGTCCCGTGCCTCCTGTGGAGGCCTCCTCGTTGCCTCCAGGAAGCCAGCCCTGTGAGGACTTGTGCGCGGGGACGACCCAGAAATTGCATCCTGAGGGAGAGTTGGGAGAGGACGAGTAGAAGAGGGCGTGAAAACAGCCCAGACCCCCGTTAAGTTTTCTTTGACGGCAAGGGGCCCCAGGAACCGACCACGCAATCCACCGGACTTTTTGTTTTCGTCGCGCGCTTGTACGGTCCCCAGTGCCCGAAGCTGGTTTCCAGGCGCCAGAGCTCTGGAGGCCGCCTGAATGGGGCTGAGGTAGACGGGGTCGGAGCATCGCACAGCATCGCCAATGCAACGGTGACGCATCGGCTACGTCGAGATGGAGCTCGTGCAGTCGAGCTTGATTGGAGAGGACACGCGAGAGGACACGAGACCCTTCCGAGGGCCGCATTGCCATAGGAATGTAGAAGGCATGGGTCGCGACTGGGGGTCTGGGAACATCGGGCCGACTCTTTGTCCGGCGCCGCTAAAAAACAATTCCGGAGGGGCATCGCCCTCAGCGGCACAGCGAAGGAGGCTACACCAGTGCAGCCTCAGCGAAACCCGAGACCGCACTCTGGCCGACTCTACCTGGGAGGAGGGAGGGAAGGAGGAACTTCCCTCCTCCCTCTCCTTCCCCTCGCACCCCCCTCCTCGACTTCCCCTGAGATCCGACGCTGCAAAACATGCAACATCTCGAAACATCACGACCGGAACCCTGGACCCCATCGTTCTGCTGCATTTGTTCGAGCCAGATCGATCTGCACCGAAGCAGGGCAGCATCTCCAATTGTGAAGAACATGCAGCGCCCGCATCTCGGGGCCTCCCCCTCTCCGCAACCTCCTCCCGCTCCCCTCCTCCTCCTCCTCCTCCTCCTCCTCCTCCTCCTTGTCCTCCTCCTCCTCCTCTCCCCTGCTCCTTGTTCCTCCCCCTTCCCGTACCCCTCTCCCTCCCAAGCGCCTGAAACCCAAACTGAGCCTTTTCTTAGGGTGGAGGGCGCAGGATGAAATCCATGTGGGCTTTTGCACCTCGAAACTCAATCCGTCTTGTGATTCACCTTTTGCAGACTCAAGCACTGCAGATCAATCGAAACGGCATTTCAGATTTCACCCTTTGCCCTCCACCCAAAGAAAATGCTTGGCCAAAGCTCTCCGTCAGCAACCCGGCTTAGCTGGAGAGCTTTGAAGCCGCGCCCTGCGCCGCCACGGGCTGCTTGGAGGACGACGCAATATATCGGTAGTGCGCGCGAGGAGGGCCCCCACAGGCAGGGGGAGAGACACGCAGAGATGCTCCTCCGCTTCCTCTTCCTCCTCCTCCTCCTCCTCCTCCTCCTCCTCCTCCTCCTCCTCCTCTTCCTTCTCCTTGTTCTCCACCTCCTCCTCCTCCTCCTCCTCCTCCTCCTCCCTTCCTCCTCCTCCTCCTCCTCCTCCTCCTCCTCCTCCTCCTCCTCCTCCTCCTCCTGTTCCCCTCCGCTTTCCCAGGGAGGAAGATGAAGGCATGACCATACTACACCTTCGGAGGTCCGCGCGGATTTCTTCGATCGGCGCCGGACCCACCTGGCGCCGCTTCCGGCGCCGGTCCTGGCGCGCTCCGTGCGACACGGAGGGGCTCCAGCGGTCCAACGCCGAGCCAAGAATTTCGAGTGGACTGTTTCTTTCCTAGATCTCCTCCCCACGCAGGACGAGGAGGAGGACCTGCACTACTCCCGCAGTTGGCATCAGGTCGACCTTGGCTTCAGAGCGCAAAGACGCAGGCGCTGCACACGCGCGTCGGCCCTAGCCTGGCACGGTCGTTGCGCGTCGGGAACAGGGCGGCGAGGGCGTGAGCGCGGCACCTTCGACGCCCGAGAGTGACGAGGGCGATGAGGACGAGGATGACGACGACGAAGACGACGGCGAGAACGGGGACGACAAGGACGGCAACGACGAGCGGGTGCACCAGGGGCAGGATGGAGGACATCGGCAGCGCACGTTGATGACTTTTTCCTCCCCCGCCATCCTGCATCCAGCTCCCTCGAGAGGCGCCCAGACCTCCGCGCTGCCGCCGCGCTGCCTTCCTTTGCTCAAAACAGGGTGACCCCGCATGGACAAAAAAAAGGAAGACATCTGGGTCTGGGGACCCCGTCGGGGTTCCCTCAAGACCGAACTTCCCGGACCGGGCTGTCGTCCTGGATCTTGTTCGACGGCCCTGGGGCCTGGCGAGGGCCCCCAGAAGCCCGAAAGCGATCAACACTTTGGAGGTCTGGGCAGCGGGCCCCACATATGGTTCTGGCCCCGGCTCCTCCCGAAGACGTCGCCGCGACCAGCTCGGCAGGCGCGGATCCGTGTCCAGCCTAGACGCTCGACGAGTTGCTCCGCGGGCTCTGCGTGGGCCTGATCACGGGCGCCAGGACGATGCCCTGCGTGCAATTCCCGTTCGGGGCGCCGCAGATGCCGTTGCAGCAGATGGCCTCGGGGCCGCAGCAGATGCTCCCGCAGCACTGGCTGCCCTTGGGGTTAGGTCGGGCGTGTCCCCCTACAGGCGGATTTTACAAGAAAAATGTAAATAATAAAAAATCCACCAAAATATTCAAAAATACTAAAACATCGTCCTCAGATTATCTTTTGATCATTTTTGAATTTTCCTCCTGTAGAGGGACAGGCCCGACTTAACCTTGGCGCAGACGAGCGCCCCTGCGCAGCAGGTGGCGAAGGGGCCGCCGGCGATGCCGTTGCAGCACGTCGCATTCTGCGGGATCGCCAGGGAGCCTCGGCACCGGCATGCTCACGTGGACCTCCTCTTAGATCGGGCCGGTCCCCCTACAGGCATATGTTTGAGGAAAACTCTAAAAATAGCCAAAAGAGATTCAAATATGGTCAACACATATGTTAAATATAGTCCCCCGACTTTTTAATAACCATTTTTGAATATTCCTCCTGTAGAGGGACAGGCCCGAATTAAACCTCCTCGCCTCCTCCTCTCCTTCGTGAGCGTTTTCTTATTCGGCGTTGCGACTGAGCGGGGTGGAGGGGGGGCGGTCTGGCTCTGGACCCCTGCTTGGTGCTGCTTGCGGCAGTGCGTCCTGTGGGGGAGAGACTCCCCCTGCTCGAAACTGGCGCCCAAACCAGCAAAGATCTACTCAATGGGGGGGGGGGGGGGGAAAAGGGGTTTTTGGGCCCCGCGCAGATCGGCAAAACAATACATGAAAAACGATCGCCTCGCCTTTTCCTCCACGCCCCCTGCTTCCCATCTCCCCGCTGTCCCTTCCAAGCCTGCCCGCCCGCCTGCCGCGCCCCCCCCGCTGCCCAAGAGCGCCCAGGATCGTTCCGAGAGCGCCCCGAGAGAACCCCACGGGGCGATTTCGAGGGACCCAGAAGGGGGGCCAAACGTTAAGACGGATCCCTCTCGTTAAGCCCATGCCCTCCACGGCCCCCAAGAGGCCCCCAGGAGAGCCCCAAGAGGGCCCCAAGACCCTTTCAAAGAGCCCAAGAAGACTCCAAGCTCCCCCAAAGAGCCCCAAGGGGGCTCCAAGAGGCGGTTTTGAGAGCTCTTTCCTCGTCCTCGTTGTCCTTCTCCTCCTCCTCCTCTTTCGCCTCCTCCTCCTCCTCCTCCTCCTCCTCCTCCTCCTCCTCCTCCTCCTCTTTCTCCTCCTCCTCCTCCTCCTTCTCCTCCTCCTCCTCCTTCTCCTCCTCCTTGTCCTCATCGTTTCCCTTTTCCTTTTCCTCCTCTTCCTCGTCGTCGTGGTCGTCTTCGTCGTCGTCTTCCTCCTCCTGTTCCTCCTCCTCCTTCTCCTCGCCGTCAAAACAAAGGGCATCATCGGATCGCCGGAAAATCATCGTCGAATCGGATCGCACCGGGCGACATCGGCATGGAATCGGATCGATCGAAGGGCCCTGGGCGGACGGTTCACAGCTGGTCTTAGGTCGGGCCTGTCCCCCTACAGGCCGACTTTCGACGAACAATTAAACATAATCACAAAATACCCCAGACTGGTCAAAAATATCTTAGAAATCGTCCCCGTAATAGTTTTGTAATCTGTTTTTGGACTTTCGCCCTGTAGAGGGACGGGCCCGACTGAAAGCTGGTCGCAGAGACCATAGGTCTGTCGCCCACGCGCACGCAGGAGTGACCCTGGGCAGGATGGACTTCTAGTGCGGAGTCTCCGGGGGCCGCGAGAGGGCCGGATCCGAGCGCGCAGGCCGGCGCTGGGCGAGCCCCCGTGAAACCGCGCCACAGGGTCACTCTGGCGAAGGGTCACCCTTACGCGCAGCCGAGTCCACCCCACCCCAGCACCTCCTCCTCCTCCTCCTCCTCCTCCTCCTCCTCCTCCTCCTCCTCCTCCTCCTCCTCCTCCCCCTCCTCCCTTTTCAGCGGCTCTCCCTTCACTGCTGCAATCCACGAGCAAGGCAGCTGCGCATAAGATGAATAATAAAACTTGCTCTGTCGGATTCCGGGGACGCGTGGCCGGGCACAGCGCCGCGCGCGAGCCGTGACTCCGTGGACGGGCGCCCGACCGTAGCGCCGCACGCGAGCCCAGCTCCTCCCCACTCTCACCAATAAAAAGCCAGCAGGCATACGTTGCGAGAGCGCAATCTGACTACTGACAGCGCCGCACACGAGCCCAACCCCTCCCAACTCTCATCAATAAAAGCCAACAGGCACACGCTGTGAGAGCGCAATCTGACTGCTGGCAGAGGACAAACCCAGAGCACCACTGCTGTGGGCAGTTCGCGTCGTCTGCGGGCGGAGCGATACCTTGCAGGCTCATCGCCTGGCCACGCCCTCGGACACAAGAGTTCAGACGATCGCGCTTCCGAGTGGAAGATCTGCTCAGCTGGCGGCCGCTATCAACAATGGACTGTGCAGAAATAGAGCGAGAATGTACTCCAAACGAGCTCGCTTGCGGAGAAACGGTGACCTCGACGGACTGTTCTCAGCAGTGTACTGCGAAGAAATATCCACGGATGTAATCGAGACGAGCCCTCTTGCGAGAAAAACGGTTGTCTCGACTGGCTGTCTGATCGCACAGAACACTGCAATGCAATCTCACGGATATACCTGAATTTCTGGATCGCGTGATGCACGGCGGGTGCGGCTCCGACTGGCACGGGGGAGAATACCACTGCGCCGCGCGAGCATTATGTCGGGCGTGTCCCCCTACATGAGGATTTTCGACAAAAAATTGTAAATGGCCCCAAAATACCCCAAAAAGGTCAAAACATATCCCCAACATAGTCCCCAGACTATGTGGCCCTCAAATTACGATCGCACGTCGATCGGGTGCCACCGCCCCGCCCCGGGAACGAACTCGGCAACCCCCGCACGAAGCACATGGCCTCCAGGAGCGGCTGGCCGCTGAGGAGAGGGGCGAAACTCCGCCGCATCCGCTCTGGGCTCGTTGGTCTGCCTGCCAGCCTTGGATACAAGGAAACGCTCTCATGCAGTCAACGCGCCCGGTAAGGACGCGCGCCTTCACCTAGGGTGCCCTTGTGCCCTTGCCTCTGAGGCTCGTCCTTGCCATTATCACTGGTCGCCCGCCGCCCTAAAAACAACAATTTCGGCCTCCCAGGGTCTTGCGTCCTTATCACCCGTCCTTAATATACGTTTTGACTGTACAGCCGATTGCCACACGCAGCCGCCGCGGAGGGCGCGCGGCAGGCAATCGCCCTGGCCCTCCAGCAGCTTGCACACCATGGGAATGAAAGAATGCACCTCGCTGCAGTCAGGACCGCCGCCACCAAGGCGGGGGCCTCTCGGCGCCTGGCGCCACTCGGAGAGCGGCGCATCTGCGCTAGGGCACTGCTTGGAGTGCAAGGCCACGTTCCGGATGAGCTGTTGCGTCCCCTCCACCGTGAGGCCGGCCACCTCCGCCGCCAGCACGGGCCTCGCGAGGGCCTCTCGCCGAGAGACCTGAGTCGGCACCGAGAGCGTTGATTAGGGCAGCCTGCAGCTCCCGTGCACGTTGGAGTGCGACTCGAACCGCGATGAGGTCTGCAGTCAGCTTCTGAATCAAGTTGTCGGCAGAAGCGCGCGCCCCTGCCTTGCCTCTTAGCGCCAGATACTCGCCAAGCGCCGCCGAGACTCCCGCAGCCACCATGCTCGCACCGCCCGGCCGCGGCGCCTGGGGATTTCGAGCTAGCTAGAACCAGAATGGCTACGGACCTCCTCCTCCTCCTCCTCCTCCTCCTCCTCCTCCTCCTCCTCCTCCTCCCCTCTGCTCCTCCTCCTCCTCCTCCTCCTCCTCCTCCCCTCTCCTCCTCCTCCTCCTCCCTCCTCCCTCCTCCTCCCCTCCCCTCCTCCTCCGCCTCCTCCTCCTCTTCCTCCTGCACCTCCTCCCTCCTCCTCCTCCTCCTCCTCCTCCTCCTCCTCCCTCCTCCTCCTCCTCCTCCTCCACCCGCTGCTCCCCCTCCTCCTCCCCCTCCCTATCACACCCCCTCCCCCTCCCCCTCCCCTCCCCCTCCCCCCTCCCGCCCCCTCCCCCGCCCGACCGCCTCCTCCTCCTCCTCCGTCCTCCTCCTCCTCCCTCCTCCTCCTCCTCCTCTCCTCCTCCTCCTCCTCTCCTCCTCCTCCGCCTCCTCCTCCTCCTCCTCCTCCTCCTCCTCCTCCTCCTCCTCTCCTCCTCCCCCTCCTCCTCCTCCTCCTCTCCTTCCCCTCCCCCTCCTCCTCCTCCTCCTCCTCCGCTTCCTCCTCCTCCTCCTCCTCCTCCTCCTTCTCCTCCTCCCCCTCTCTCCCGGGTCGCGCTCCGACCGTAACATCAATGGGCAGTCAAGCCGCAGCGCTGGGCGGACTCTTGGAGGCCAAACAGGAGCAGCGCACGAACCATCGAGCAGAATCTCGGCCCCAAACATCCGACAGGGTGGCTCTTCTTCAAGCCGCGACCCCACAGCTCCCGACCACCTCCCAGGGGGGGCGGTGTTTTTTGGTAACGGCCCGCAGAGGTGGACACGTGGGGGAAAGCAACCTGTTTGCCAGCAGCGACTGTGAGTTCACTGAAGGCCAACATGGCTCACTGAAGGTCATGGTTTTCCACTGAAGGCACATGGGCGACGCTGAAACAGGTCTTACGCGGGGTGACGTAGCGACGCCGCAGCTTATGCGGGTCGCCAGCGCGGCACGCCACCTTGGAAGCGAGGGCGCTTACGCGCAACCTTACGCGGGCACCTTATGCGCCAATGTCGGCGCAGACGACCCGCTTGCCCTCAGCGAGCCGAACATGGCTTGCCCTCAGTGAGCCGAACATGTTGTCCCCAGCGCAGCGCCGAAGAGCGACAGCCGGGCCGCGGCCGAACGAACTGCGCACCGACGCAAGAATGGAGAAGCAGAGAGGGCGGGGGCGAGCACAAAACAAACGACACGCCTGCGAAGCATAAGACGCAGAACAACTTTACAGTAATGACACGAATGGGGGGCACGATGGGCAACTGCTCCCGAGGATCCGGCATCCCTCACTGGACGTTTCGAGTAGGGCTACGACGACTCCAGAATCAATGTACCCCGAAGCTAATTGTCTCGTCGAGCCACGCGTGACAATAATGTTCGTAGATCTAAGAACATTCTACGCATTTCTCGTGGACACGACGAACAAATTAATTCTGGGGTAAACCAGTTCTGTAGTCGATCCCCTACTCGATCGTGAGCAGAACAAATCACAAGACCCCTACACTTAGGTCAGGCATGTCCCCCTACAGGCGGGTTTTGGACGAGACATGAAAATAGCTTTAAACATAATCAGCAATGATCAGCGCAAGTTGAAAAATAGTCCCCAGCCTATGTTTGGACTATTTTTGAATGTTCCTCCTGTAGAGGAACATGCCCGACTTAACCAAACATAGAGGAATAATAACAAGACGAAGAAGAAGCAGACGAAGAAGAAACGCAATAAACATAAACTGTTGGCGCTCCGCGCGGATTTGTTTGTTTTGACCTGCGCCGGACCCCCCTCCTGGGCGCGCGGAGCGCGCCGGGGGCGGCTTCCCTGAGGCGCAGCGAGAGAAGGGGGGGGCGAGCTCAGGGGGAGAAGCATCGCCCTCGAAGCGGCGATACGTCGCCGACAGATCGGACATATGTGTTCCCGATAGCGACCGCGCACGCTCCTGGGCGGCGTGGGCCACGTATCGTGCCACTGCGGGGGTGATCAATGGACGATGGGGAGTCGATGCGCTCCCCTTGAGTCGGGCCTGTCCCCCTACAGGGGGATTTTCGACGAAACATAAACATACCCAACAAATAATCAAACAATAATCCAAACATAGCCTGGGGACTATGTTTGGGGTATTTTTTTTTATACCTTTTTGGTGTATGTTTGGACTTTTTTATTCTCGTCGAAAATCCCCCTGTAGGGGGACACGCCCGACATAACGCTCCCCTCTGAGCCCCCCCCCCTCCTAATGTTGCCCCCGCCTCCTTCCTCCTCCGCCCCCCTTGCCACAAGTGCCCCCAGGGGAGCCGCAGTACTTCCACCCTGGGCCGAGGGGCGCCAGCTTCACCGGCGGGGGGGCGGGCACGGGCATCAGCAGGGGGCTGACGCCCATGGTGACGGGCACGCGGCTCAGCACGTCGGTTATCGCCTCCGCCGCCGGCCCTGCCGTGGTCATGGCCGTGGTCGCCGCCGTCGGCACAGCCGCCGACGTCGTCGTGGTCATCACCGCCGCCGCCGGCTGCCGCCGGCTGCCGCCGCCGCCGCCGTCGTCGTGGTCGTCGTGGTCGTGGTGGTCGTGGTGGTCGTGGTCGTCGTGGTGGTGGTGGTCGTGGTTGTCGTGGTCGTGATCGTGGTGTTCGTCGTCGTCGTCGTCGTCGTCGTCGTCGTGGTCGTCGTGGTCGTGGTCGTGGTCGTGGTCGTGGTCGTGGTCGTCGTCGTCTCTGTCGCGTTCTGGAGCTCGGCGACGTTGTCCGCCAGGGCCTGCACGTCCGCCTGGCTTGGCGGCCGGGAGCTATTCTCCTCCTGCAGGGCCACGACCTCCTCGAGGGGGGTGAGGGGGCACGCCTCCAGAGCGCGCGCTCTCGAAGGCGAGGGGCACAAGGACACACAAATAAATGCACACAAATAGCATGATTCCCAATTTTTCCCACTATTTCCTGGATTTCCGTCTGCCCCCCCACGTCAATATTTTCTCATATTTTCTGGATTTTCGTCTTCCCCCCCACTGGAGGGGGCACGCCTCAGGTCCGGCGTCCCCCTACAGGGGGATTTTGGGTGACAAATAAAACATACCGAAAACAGATTCAAACATAGTCAACAACACTTCTCCAATCGTCCCCATATCGCTTCTGGGCTATCTCTGAACACTCCCCCTGCAGAGGGACAGGCCCGACTTGAGGGCACGCCTCCAGAGCGCGCGCTCTCGAAGGCGAGGGCAGAGGTCAGAAAACTCGCGGAAGCCTTTGGTCGTCCCCATCGCGCCAAGTAGCGCGCCAAGCAGACGAGATGCATGTCTCCCACATGGCGCCATTGGGCGCTGTTGGGCATTTTTCGGCGCCACTTGGGCGCTCTTGTGCGCTATTCGCCGATCTGCTTTCAATTCAAGACGAGCGGAAGCTTCCGTGACTTGCTATCGAAAGGAGGGGCGGGGAGGAGGGGCGAGGAGCGAGGGGGGAGCTAGGAGGGAGCGAGGAGGGAGCGAGGAGGGGGGCGAGTCGGGAGCGGAGCGTGTGGTGGGGGCGGGTGGGACGAGGTGGGAGGAGGCCGGGGCGCGGAGGGGCCAACGGGAGGGGGGGGGGAAGCGGGGAGGGCGGAGTGGCGCGAGGCGTTCCAGGAGCCCCCCCCCACTCCCCTGCAGAAGCCGGCCAGACAGCTCCAGAGTCGTCTGCCGCCGTCGGCAGCCGCCGCCGTGGCCGCCGCCGTGGCCCGTCGCCTGCTGCTGCCGCCGCCGCCGCTGCCTGCCGCCGTCCATCGTCAGAACTGTGGCCGCCGTCTGCCGCCGCCGCCGCAACTGTGGCCGCCGCGGCGCCCGCCGCGGCGGCCGCCGGTGGCCGTCCTGCGCCCCTCCGCGCCCGAGCCGGGCGCCGCCGCGGCCGCCGCCGCGAGCCGAGCGGCCCGTGGCCGCCGCGGCCGCGAGGAGGGCGAGCGCGGCCAGCGCGGTGGCCGCCACCGCCGCCTGCCGGGCTAGGAGGCAACTGCTGGGAGGGCTGCGTCGGAAAGATCCTCCTCCTCCTCCTCCTCCTCCTCCTCCTCGCCCCTCTTCCTCCTCCTCCTCCTCCTCCTCTCCTCTTCCTCCTTTTCCTCATACTCCTCCACCTCCCCTGCCTCCTCCTCCTCCTCCTCCTCCTCCTCCTCCTCCTTCTCCTCACATCCTCCTCCACCTCCCCCGCCTCCTCTTTCTTTTCCTTCTCCTCCTCCTCTTCTCCTCCTCCTCCTCCTTTAGGAGAATCCCATCAGCCCTTCAGGGCGTGGGTGGTCTGGGGAGCTTACCCTTCCAACCCACTCCGTCCCCTTCGGGGAGGGGTGTTTCACTGTTCCCTATCAATAAACGCCCCCTCCCCCACCTGGCCGACAACCAACCTGGAACCATGCGGGCCCCCCACCCCAACCATCCACTTCATTAAACAATGCAACATGCAAATTGCGCGACTCACCCTGCCAACACCCTCCACAATCCCTGTCCAAAAACAGTACGAGGTGCACATTGCAGCAAAATCTGGACAGTGCGCTGGCGCCCTGTGAGCACGTTGTATTGTTTTTGTTGGCAGGGATGGCACGGCACCCTTCGTGAAGCCGCTTTGTGCAGGACCACCATCCGTGCCAAACACCATGTAACATGCACGTTGCGACAAGGTCATAAGTACTGTGCTGGCCACCCGCGATCACTTTGTTTTGTTTTTTTGACATGGACGGCGGTGGTGCCCGCATGATGATGCTTGCTGTGCGCAGGCCCAGAACAATGCTGAGGCCTCCCACATCAGCATCTGGACCATGCGGACGGGGGGGCATCAAATTTTCGATAAGGACGGCACACCAACCGCATGTGGAGCCCGCGGCGAGCCTCGCGCATCTGGCGTCCGCTTTGGTTCCCAGTGGCTGTCTATCCAGTGGCGACCCCTGGCTATGCCGAGACTCGGATGTCACTTATGTGGTGGGAGGGCGGGTGGGGGTGAGCTAGACGGCCTGCGTGCGGAGAGCGTGTCTTGACCCTTCCCCCTACCCCCTCCCCTGGATCTGGACGGGGGGGTCCGCGGGTACTTGGAACGTCCAAAACGGCTTCGGCGAAGATCCCAAACTCATTGGTTTTACGACGGTTGTGGCTCCATGTTGGCCTCCTGGGGGGCGATGCTAAGTGGGGACCCCCCTTCTCTGATCAATATCACCCAAGATTGCCCAAAGATGGCCCCCAAGGCTCCCAAGGGTGCCCAAAGAGGAACCCAAGAGGTGGCCAGGAGGCCCCAAGAGGCCCCCAAGAAACCCCCAGGATGCCTCCAAGAGGCTCCCAGGAGGCCACGAAGAGGCCCCCCAGAGGCACCCAAGACGCTCCAAGAGGCCTCGGCGAGAATGCCAACATGATTGATGTTACTAAGGTGTTGGCCACATGTTGGCCTCTTGGGGGGAGGCACGGATTAAGATGACCCCAGGAGCGCCTGGGAGAGGCCTGGGAGATTCCAAGATGACTTCCAAGATGGCTCAACATATCCCGAGATGCCTCAAAATGGCTCCAACGATGCTCCGAGTTGCCCCAAGACCGCTCCAAGACGGCTCCAAGTGGCCACAGAGCTCCCCCAGGAGGCCCCGAAGAGGCCAAACCTTCGGATAATCCATGCTTTTTTGCTTTCTCACCTTTCCGCTTCCGATGGCCATCCGAGGCCTCAAGATGGCTCCAAGATGGCCCAAGAGGGGAGGCGGCCCCGAGAGCGCCCAAGAACGCTCCAATAGCGCCCCAAGAGGCGACTGGTTGGGCTCCCGAGGGGCAGCGCTAATTAATGCTCCCTTTTTGTTTGATCGATGTCCTCCAAGATGGCCCCCAAAACGCTACCAAAGCTCCCAAGAGCGCTTGAAGAGGGCCCCAAGAGGGGACCAGGAGGCCCCAGGAGGCCCCGACAGGCGCCCCCACTGGGGGACCCTTTCTCTGTGAGCTGCCCACTTCCCTGATCGAGGCAATTCCTCTGGGCATCGTTTCTGGATGAGCTGGTGGGACTATTTCTTCGTCGCGGCCGCCAGCGGAAGCGCAGGCGGCGTCCGAAGTCAGCCCGGGCTACGAGCCAAACCTAATTACCTAAGCGCGCGAACTAACGGCCGCCGAAACTGCCGCCGAAGGACGCCGAGAACCGTCGCCGGGGACTGAAGGCAGAGCTGGAAGAGGTGCCAGGTGTGCCAGGCGGCTGAAGTGCAGCCATTCCAAGGGCTAGACCACCAGGAAGGCAAACGAATTGTACCTTGTCGCGCCAGGCGCTGTACCTTGTTCCGCCAGGCGCCAGATGTAAACGAGCCACCCGAACAAAGCACGGCATAGCGTGGGGCTGAGCAAGCAGCCCAGCGTACCTGTGTCGCATGCCAAAGATGGCAACCTCAGGTGGTTGAACAAGAAGGCTAGCTGGTGGGGCTACGCGAACCGTATAGAATTACCCCATTGGAGGGCTGCTACGTTGGATTGAACTGAGGATTAAGCGGGATTCAGCCAGATTGGGCGGGGTTAAGCCGGATTATAACGGGATTCAGCCAAATTTGGACCATGGCGAAGTCCGCCGACCCCTTGTGGGTCCCTAGGCGGGTGAGATAGTTCCCCCCCCATAAACCCCCCCCATGGGACCCCAAACCGACGATTTAACCCCCCCCCCCCGGCCCCCCCCCGGGCCCACGCCGAGCGACTCACGGGCCTCTTTTGGGCCCAAATGGAGCTCAAGACGGGACAAGAAGGTGCCAAGACGTCTCCAAGACGGCCCACGAGGGCCCCGAGACGCCAAACGAGCGCCCCAAGACGCCGAAGATGGCCCCAAGACGAGCCAAGAGGCCTCCAAGACGGCCCAAGAGGCCTCCAAGAGCAGTCCTCAGAAGGGCCGAAGAGCCGAAAATCGTCAAATTCCTATGGGAAAACGTACATGTTCATCATGTACGACCTGTCGGCCTTTACGGCGTGGAAGATGGTCCAAGAGCACCCCAAGACCGCCCAAGAGGCCCCCAAGAGGCGCTAGAGTCGGCCCAAAAGGGCGCCAAGACGGCCCAAGAGGCCCCCAAGACGGCCCAAGAGGGCCCCAAGACGGCCTCAAAAGTGGCCCGAGAGGTGGAGCTTGAACCGACAATCCGAGCCTTCCGCCCCAAGACGGCCCAAACGAGCGCTCCAAGACGCCCAAGATGGCCCCAAGACGAGCCAAGAGGCCTCCAAGATTGCCCAAGAGGCCTCCAAGAACAGTCCTCAGAAGGGCCGAAGAGCCGAAAATCGTCAAATTCCTATGGGAAAACGTACATTTTCATCATCTACGACTTGTCGGCCTTTACGGCGTTGAAGACGGTCCAAGCGCACCCCAAGATCGCCCCAAGACAGCCCAAGAGGCCCCCAAGAGGCCCCCAAGAGGCCCCCAAGAGGCGCCCAAGTCGGCCCAAGAGGGCGCCAAGACGGCCAAGAGGCCCCCAAGACGGCCCAAGAGGGTCCCAAGACGGCCCCCAAGACGAAACCCAAGAGGTGGAGCTTGAACCGACAATCCGAGCCTTCCGCACCAAGACGGCCCAAACAAGCGCTCCAAGACGCCCAAGATGGCCCCAAGACGAGCCAAGAGGCCCCCAAGACTGCCCAAGAGGCCTCCAAGAACATTCCTCAGAAGGGCCGAAGAGCCGAAAATCATCAACTTCCTATGGGAAAACGTACATGTTCATCATATACGACTTGTCGGCCTTCACGGCGTTGAAGACGGTCCAAGAGCACCCCAAGACCGCCCCAAGAGGCCCCCAAGAGGCGCTAAAGTCGGCCCAAGAGGGCGCCAAGACGGCCCAAGAGGCCCCCAAGACGGCCCAAGAGGGCCCCAAGATGGCCCCAAGAGGGGCCCAAAAGGGGGAGCTTGAACCGACCATCCGAGCCTTCCGCCCCAGCACGGCCCAAGAAGGCCCCAACAGGCCCCAAGAGGCCCCCACCCCAAGACGCCCCTAAGAAGCCCCAAAAGGCCCCCAAGAGGGCCCCAAACGGCCCCAAAACGGCCCCCAAGAGGCTTCCAAACTGCCTCCAAGAGTCCCGCGAGGAGCCCCCCAAGAGATCCCCGCGATCACATCCTCCTCCTCCTCCTCCTCCTCCTCCTCCTCCTCCTCCTTTTCCTCCTTCTCCTCTTCCTCCTCCTCACGACCACACGCTGCACGCAACATTGCAGGAGAATGGTGCCGACACTGCATGCGACCCCAGAGAAACCACAACGCTTTTCGAACAAAGGGGTCGGCGGATGTGGCGTACGCCTATATAATCATAATTTGACCTCTCAGGAGTTGCATCCGAAAGGAGAGCAAGCAACACACACACATACACACATACATGCACACATGCAAACTATACAAAGGAAAGGGCAAGCCGGATTAAGCGGGATTCAGCCGGATTAAGCGGGATTTCGGACCAGGGCAAACTCATACTTTTACCTCCCAGGAGTTGCATCCGAAAGCAGGGCCAGCAGATCATATCAAACAAATCCCAAATGGTCAAACATATTATAAATTACCCTGTGACGTACCCAACCCATTTGTATCAATGGAAACGAGGAGTTGGCCGAAACTTGCAAGGACAATCAACTTGATGTGTGAGCTACTTGGGACACGCGCCTATGGCATGATGCGCAGGGGAACCATACAAGAACGAGGGGCGGCAACTAGAAGCTCGCAGAGGACATGGGGAGCCGGGAACGCAGAGCAGGAGAAAAACGTGCGGGAAGCCGAACCATCAGCACGGCAGCAGCAGAGGGAAGGTGACTGCAGGAGGAGAACAAGGACGAAAGCGACGTCTAATTTGAGTCTGCGGTGGGTACCCACAGTGCTGTGCCCCTCAGCAGCCCTCGAAAGTGGCGACAGTTTCACAGATCGCAGCCCCCAGGGATGGCGAGGTCTAATTTGAGTCCGCGGTGTGTACCCACTGTGCTGGGCCCCCCAGCAGGCCTCGAAAGTGGCGACAGTTTCACAGATCGCAGCCCCCCAGGGATGGCGAGGTCCCATTTGAGTCCGCGGTGTGTACCCACTGTGCTGGGCCCCCCAGCAGGCCTCGAAAGTGGCAACAGTTTCACAGATCGCAGCCCCCCCGGGATGGCGAGGTCCAATTTCAATCCGCCGTGTGTACCCACTGTGATGGGCCCCCCAGCAGGCCTCGAAAGTGGCGAAGTTTCACAGATCGCAGCCCCCCAAGGATGGCGAGGTCCAATTGAATCCGCCGTGTGTACCCACTGTGCTGGGCCCCCCAGCAGGCCTCGAAAGTGGCGACAGTTTCACAGATCGCAGCCCCCCAGGGATGGCGAGGTCTAATTTGAGTCCGCGGTGGTACCCACTGTGCTGGGCCCCCCAGCAGGCCTCGAAAGTGGCGACAGTTTCACAGATCGCAGCCCCCCAGGGATGGCGAGGTCTAATTTGAATCTGCGCGTGGCCCTCACTGTGCTGGGCCCCCCAGCAGGCCTCGAAATGGCGACAGTTTCACAGATCGCAGCCCCCCAGGGATGGCGAGGTCTAATTTGAGTCCGCGGTGTGTACCCACTGTGCAGCAGCCTGAGGCCTCCGGCGACAATTTCACAGATCGCAGCCCCCCAGGGATGGCGAGGTCTAATTTGAATCCGCGGTTGTACTACCCACTGTGCTGGGCCCCCCAGCAGGCCTCGAAAGTGCGACAATTTCACAAATCGCAGCCCCCCACGGATGGCGAGGTCTAATTTGAATCCGCGGTGAATACCCACTGTGCTGGGCCCCCCAGCAGCCCTCGGAAACTGGCGACGGTTTCACAAATCGCAGCCCCCAGGGATGGCGAGGTCTATATTTGAATCCGCGGTGTGTGCCCACTGTGCTGGGCCCCCTTGCAGGCCTCGAAAGTGGCGACAGTTTCACATATCGCAGCTCCCCAGGGATGGCGAGGTCTAATTTGAGTCCGCGGTGTGTACCCAGTGTGCTGGGCCCCCCAGCAGGCTTCGAAAGTGGCGGCAATTTCACAGATCGCAACCCCACAGTGATGGCGAGGTCGAATTTGATTGAATCCGCGGTGTGTACCCACTGTGCTGGGACCCCCAGCAGGCCTCGAAACTGGCGACAGTTTCACAGATCGCAGCCCCCCAAGGATGGCGAGGTCTGATTTGAGTCCGCGGTGTGTACCCACTGTGCTGCCCCCCCCCCCCCCCCCAGCAGGCCTCGAAAGTGGCGACAGTTTCACAGATCGCAGCCCCCCAGGGATGGCGAGGTCTAATTTGAGCCCGCGGTGTGTACCCACTGTGCTGGGCCCCCCAGCAGGCTTCGAAAGTGGCGACAGTTTCACAAATCGCAGCGCCCCCAGGGATGGCGAGGCCAAAAGCAAGGGGGAAGAGAGGGACGGGATGGGGTGGGAAGGAGACGCGCGGGCAGTGCTCTATTCAAAACGAGAACCCAAAGCAGGAGGGTTGGGATTACCCTGTGACGTACCCAACCCATTTGTATCAATGGGAACGAGGAGTTGGCCGAAACTTGCATGGACAATCAACTTCATGTGTAAGCTACTTGGGACACGCGCCTATGGCATGATGCGCAGGGGAACCATCCAAGAACGAGGGGCGGCAACTACAAGCTCGCAGAGGACATGGGGAGCCGGGAACGCAGAGCAGGATAACCACGTGCGGGAAGCCGAACCATCAGCACGGCAGCAGCAGAGGGAAGGTGACTGCAGGAGGAGAACAAGGACGAACGCGACGTCTAATTTGAGTCTGCGGTGGGTACCCACTGTGCTGTGCCCCTCAGCAGCCCTCGAAAGTGGCGACGGTTTCACAGAACGCAGCCCCCCAGGGATGGCGAGGTCGAATGCGAGTCTGCGGTGGGTACCCACTGTGCTGTGCCCCATCAGCAGGCCTCGAAAGTGGCGGCAATTTCACAGATCGCAGCCCCCCAGGGATGGCGAGGTCTAATTTGAGTCTGCGGTGGGTGCCCACTGTGCTGGGCCCCCCAGCAGGCCTCGAAAGTGGCGACAGTTTCACAGATCGCAGCCCCTCAGGGATGGCGAGGTCTATTTTGATTCTGCGGTGGGTACCCACTGTGTTGGGCCCCTCAGCAGGCCTCGAAAGTGGCGACAGTTTCACAGATCGCAGCCCCCCAGGGATGGCGAGGTCAAATTTGAATTCGCGGTGGGTACCCACTGCGCTGGCCCCCCCAGCAGGCCCCGAAAGTGGCGACAGTTCCCAACCCTCCTGCGTTGGGTTCTCGTTTTGGATAGAGCACTGCTCGCGCGAACCTTCTTTCATTACTCCCCGCCCCCTCCCGCCCCTCTCTTCCCCCTTGCCTTTCGCCTCGCTCGTCGCCATCCCTGGGGGGCTGCGATCTGCGAAACTGTAAGTCACTTTCGAAGGCTGCTGGGGGGCCCAGCGCAGTGGGTACCCACCGCGGCTGGGGGCTGCGATCTGCGAAGCTGTCGCCACTTTCGAGGGTTGCTGGGGGGCCCAGCACAGTCTGCACTCGCGGCGGATTCAAATTAGACATCGCCATCCCTGGGGGGCTGCGATCTGCGAAACTGTCGCCACTTTCGAGGGCTGCTGCGGGGCCCAGCGCAGTCTGCACCCGCGGCGGATTCAAATTCGACCTCGCCGTCCCTGGGGGGCTGCGATCTGCGAAACTGTCGCCACGTTCGAGGCCTGCTGGGGGGGGGGGGGGGGGGGGGGGGGGGGGGGGGGGGGGGGGGGGGGGGGGGGCAGCACGGTCTGCATCCGCGGCTGATCCAAATGTGACCTCGTCATCCCTGGGGGGCTGCGATCTGCGAAACTGTCGCCACTTTCGAGGCCTGCTGGGGGGGCCAGCACAGTCTGCACCCGCGGCGGGCTCAAATGGAACCTCGCCATCCCAGCACAGTCTGCACCCGCGGCGGTCTCAAATGTGACCTCGCCATCCCTGGGGGGCTGCGATCTGTGAAACTGTCGCAACTTTCGAGGCATGCTGGCTGGCCCAGCACAGTGCGCACCCGCGGCGGATTCAAATGTGACCTCGCCATCCTTGGGGGGCTGCGATCTGTGAAACTGTCGCCGCTGTCGAGGCCTGCTGGGGGGCCCCGCACAGTGGGTACACACGGCGGACCCAAATTGGACCTCGCCATCCCTGGGGGGCTGCGATCTGTGAAACTGTCGCCACTTTCGAGGCCTGCTGATGGGGCCCAACACAGTGGGTACCCACGGCTGACTCACATGTGACCTCGCCATCCCTGGGGGGGGGGGGGGGGGGCTGCGATCTGTGAAACTGTCGCCACTTTCGAAGCCTGCTGGGGGGCCCAGCACAGTGAGTACCCACGGCGAACTCAAATGTGACCTCGCCATCCCTGGGGGGCTGCGATCTGTGAAACTGTTGACACTTTCGAGGCCTGCTGGGGGACCCAGCACAGTGGGTACACACGGCAGGTTCAAATGTGACCTCGCCACCCCTGGGGGGCTGCGATCTGTGAAACGGATGCCACTTTCGCTGCCTGCTGGGGGGGCCCAGCACAATGACGCCACACGCAGATTCAAATTAGACCTCGCCATCCCTGGGGGGCTGCGTTCTGTGAAACTGCAGCCACTTTCGAGGCCTGCTTGCGGGGCCCAGCACAGTGTCGCCACCCAAGTAGCTTACACATCAAGTTGGTTGCCCATGCAAATTTCGGCCAACTCCTCGTTTCCATTGATGCAAATGAGTTGGGAACGTCACAAGGTAATTTCACATACCGCAGCCCCCCAGGGATGGCGAGGTCTAATTTGAGTCAGCGGTGAGCACCCACTGTGCTGGGCCCCCCAGCAGGCATCGAACGTACGAGCAGTTTGCTCAGGCATCGAATGGCGACAGTTTCGCAGATCGCAGCCCCCCAGGGATGGCGAGGTCTAATTTGAATCCGCGGTGGGTACCCACTGTGCTGGGCCCCCCCCAGCAGGCCTCGAAAGTGGAGGCAGCTTCGCAGATCGCAGCCCCTCAGGGGTGGCGAGGTTTAATTTGAATCTGCGGTGGGTACCCACTGTGCTGGGCACCCCAGCAGGCCTCGAAAGTGGCGACAGTTTCGCAGACCGCAGCCCCCCAGGGATGGCGAGGTCTAATTTGAGTCAGCGGTGTGTACCCACTGTGCTGGGCCCCTCAGCAGGCATCGAAACTGGCGACAGTTTCACAGATCGCAGCCACCCATGGATGGCGAAGTTCAATTTGGACCCGCGGCTGGTACCCACTGCGCTGGGCCCCCCCAGCAGGCCTCGAAAGCTGCGACAGTTTCACAGATCGCAGCCCCCCAAGGATGGCGTGGTCTAATTAGAGTCCGCGGTGTGTACCCACTGTGATGGCCCCCCCAGCAAACCTTCGAAAGTGGCGACAGTTTCACAGATCGCAGCCCCCCAGGGATGGGGATGTCTAATTTGAACCCGCGGTGTGTGCCCACTGTGCTGGGCCACCCAGCAGGCCTCGCAAGCGGCGACAGTTTCACAGATCGCAGCCCCCCAGGGATGGCGGGGTCTAATTTGAGTCCGCGGTGAGCACCCACTGTGCTGGGCCCCGCCAGCAGGCCTCGAAAGTTGCGACAGTTGCACAGATCGCAACCCCCCAGGGATGGCGAGGTCTAATTTGAATTTGCGCGTGGCATCACTGTGCTGGGCCCCCCCCCCAGCAGGCCGCGAAAGTGGCACAAGTTTCACAGGTCGCAGCCCCCCAGGGATGGCGAGGTCTAACTTGAACCCGCCGTGGGTACCCACTGTGCTGGGCCCCCCAGCAGGCCTCGAAAGTGGCGACAATTTCACAGATCGCACCCCCCCAAGGATGACGAGGTCACATTTGAGTCCGCCGTGGGTACCCACTGCGCTGGGCCCCCCAGCAGGCCTCGAAAGTGACGACAGTTTCACAGATCGCAGCCCCCCCCCCCCCCAGGGATGGCGATGCCACATTTGAATCCGCAGCGGGTGCAGACTGTGCTGGGCCCCCCAGCAGCCCTCGAAAGTGGTGACAGTTTCGCAGATCGCAGCCCCCCATGGATGGCGAGGTCCCATTTGAATCCGCCGTGGGTACCCACTGTGCTGCCCCCCCCCCAGCAGCCCTCGAAAGTGGCGACGGTTTCGCAGATCGCAGCCCCCCAGGGACGGCGAGGTCACATTTGAATCCGCCGCGGGTGCAGACTGTGCTGGCCCCCCCAGCAAGCCTCGCAAGTGGCGGCAATTTCACAGATCGCAGCCCCCCAAGGATGGCGAGGTCCCATTTGAGTCAGCCGTGGGTACCCACTGTGCTGGGCCCCCGAGCAGCCCTCGAAAGTGGAGACCGTTTCGCAGATCGCAGCCCCCCAGGGATGGCGAGGTCTAACTTGAATCCGCAGCGGGTGCAGACTGTGCTGGGCCACCCCAGCAGGCCTCGAAAGTTGCGACAGTTTCACAGATCGCCGCCCCCCACGGATGGCGAGGTCACATTTGAATCCGCCGCGGGTGCAGACTGAGCTGGGCCCCCCAGCAGGCCTCGACTGTGACGATAGTTTCGCAGATCGCAGCCCCCCCCCAGGGATGGCAAGGTCACATTTGAATCCGCCGCGGGTGCAGACTGTGCTGGGCCCCGCCAGCAGGCCTCGAAAGTGGCGACAGTTTCACAGATCGCAGCCCCCCAGGGATGGCGAGGTCCCATTTGAATCCGCCGCGGTGCAGACTGTGCTGGGCCCCCCAGCAGGCCTCGAAAGTGGCGATAGTTTCGCAGATCGCACCCCCCCAGGGATGGCGAGGTCCCATTTGAGTCCGCCGCGGGTGCAGACTGTGCTGGGCCCCCCAGCAGGCCTCGATAGTGGCGACAGTTGCACAGATCGCAGCCCCCCAGGGATGGCGAGGTCAAATTTGCATCCGCCGCGGGTGCAGACTGTGCTGGGCAGGCCTCGAAAGTGGCGACAGTTTCACAGATCGCAGCCCCCCAAGGATGGCGAGGTCTACTTTGAATCCGCCGCGGGTGCAGACTGTGCTGGGCCCCGCCAGCAGGCCTCGAAAGTGGCGACAGTTTCGCAGATCGCAGCGCCCCCGGGGATGGCGAGGTCCCATTTGAATCCGCCGCGGGTACAGACTGTGCTGGGCCCCCCAGCAGCCCTCGAAAGTGGCGACAGTTTCACAGATCGCAGCACCCCAGGGAGGGCGAGGTCTAATCTGAGTCCCCGTAAGACGTCACTCCGCTGCCCCCCCCAGCAGGCCTCGAAAGTGGCGACAGTTTCACGGATCGCAGCCCCCCAGCGATGGCGAGGTCTAATCTGAGTCCCCGTAAGACGGCACTGTGCTGGGCCCCCGAGCAGCCCTCGAAAGTGGCGACAGTTTCACAGATCGCAGCACCCCAGGGATGGCGAGGTCTAATCTGAGTCCCCGTAGACGTCACTGGGCCCCCCAGCAGGCCTCGAAAGTGGCGACAGTTTTACGGATCGCAGCCCCCCATGGATGGCGAGGTCTAATTTGAATCCCCGTAAGACGTCACTGTGCTGGGCCCCCCAGCAGGCCTCGATAGTGGCGACAGTTTCACAGATCGCAGCACCCCAGGGATGGCGAGGTCGAATCTGAGTCCCCGTGAGACGTCACTCCGCTGCCCCCCCCAGCAACCCTCGAAAGTGGCGACAGTTTCACGGATCGCAGCCCCCCAGCGATGGCGAGGTCTAATCTGAGTCCCCGTAAAACGTCACTGTGCTGGGCCCCCGAGCAGCCCTCGAATGTGGCGACAGTTTCACAGATCGGGAGAATGGAGGAGAGGAGGGGGACGGGAAGGAGGAGGGGAGACGCGACCGCAGTGCTCTATTCAAAACGAGTACCCAACGCAGGAGGGTTGGGAAAAAACGTCCCCATACTATTTTTTACTATCTTCGAATATTCCCCTGCAGAGGGACAGGCCCGAGTTAAACTTAGAGAAGAATTTGAAAAGAAAAACTGCGTAAACATAACCCTTGCGGCGCTCCGCGCGGATTTCGTGGATCTGCGCTAGACCCCCCTCGGAGCGCGCCAAGGGCGGCGCCGGAGGCGCCGCCGGGGGGGGCCCCAGCGCGGATCCGAGAAATCCGCGCGGAGCGCCGAGAGTTTATGTTGATGGAGTTTGTTTTGGCGGTGGATACATCTGCCTTTAGTAAACCTCTCTTTAGTGAAAACGGCCTAGGACCGAAACCGACGGACCTGGACCCGCAAAAATGACGGCCGCGACGCCCTCTCGCGAACCGAGAACGGCCAATTCGCTAATCGACGTGTCAGGGCAGGAGGTCTATCAGCTTCCGATTTTGCTTCTCCGAGCGTCAACAGGCAGGACCCCAGGACCATCCGAGAACGGTGCAGAGCCTGCCGCCACCACTCACGAGGCCGCACCTGGGAAGCCCCTGCCACCAGTCCTGGGCCCACAGGGGCGGAAGAGGACCGGTGAGCACATCGCCGATCGATCTACGATCGGCTCCCGGCAGCGACGCCGCACGCTCCCGGGCGGGGCTGGTTGGGCACCTGCAGGGCCCCCTCGGCGACGACTGAGCGACAAGGGGTCGATGCGCTCCCCTCAGCCGATCCCCCCTCACCAGACCGCCCCCGACCGGAGGAGCACAGCACGTCGGGAGCAGCAGAGCGTCGGAGGTCCGAGCGGGTGTCGTGGGTCGGCGCTGGGCCCCTCCCCTCCCTGGCGCGCGCGGAGCGCTGCGCCGCGGGGGGGGCGCGGCGCAGATCCGGGAACGCCGCGCGCAGCTCCGAGAACTGATGTTTGTGCAGCGCTCTTAGGGGGCAAACAGACCCACCTCGCTTTTGACCACCCTTGCTTCCAAGAGATACCAAGCGATGCCAAAGCACGGCCCGTACTGGTCAGAACGCTTGACGAGGCGGCGCGTGGTATGACTTGGTTTTGCCTGGAAGCGAAAGCGGGGTAGGTAATCCACGCTCTGATTTTCTTCAGCCATGATACAAGTCCTGGGCCAGAAACAGGGCTCGATCTGAATAACGTGTTCCGTGCTCTTGTTGCTCTCGTGCTCCCTCTTCCTGTCTCCATTCCGCCCCTGCTGCAGAGCCCAAAGAGAAAACGGCCCACGACAACGTCAAAACACAGTGTATTGGCGTCGCGCAGGGAGTGGTAAGAGGCGGGGGGAAGCCTTCTTACAAGGAGGCTGCTTCTCAGAAAGCGCCAGCCGTACATCCATGTAGACAAGGCCCGCGCCTTCTAGGAACCAGGAGTCCTTCTAAGAAGCGTTCCCCCCTCCCCCTTACCACCCCGAGACCCCCGACGTCATGATTTTTCATCACGCCGACCCCCAAAGGTCTCGACCCATTCCCCGGGAGTGGATTTTCATTTAGAATCGTTGTTTGACGGTCCCGAGTGCCGGTAAGGGCCCCCGGAGGCGGACAATCTGGAAAAACCTGCCGCGGTGACTTTTTCATAACCCGAGTGGGTCTGGACTCAAGTCGGGCCTGTATTCCTACATCGAGGAAAAATTAACAAGAGTCCACATATATGCAAAAATGCAAAAAAACAAAATCGTCCCCAGACTATTTTTTACTATCTTAAAAGATTCCTCCCGTAGAGGGACACGCCCGAATCAAGTCTGGGCCCTCTGTGCGTGGCCGCGTTTCGCTCGAGCCCTGGCCGAAGGGCCCGGCCTGGCCAGGGGTCCGCGCCTAGAAGAAGAACCAAAACGGCATAAACTGAAGTCGGGCCTGTCCCCCCACAGGCCGATTTTCAAGGCAAGTATTAAAAACAATAGTCACACATACTCAGAAATTGTCAAGCACAGCTGAAACAGAATCCCCCGACCATTGTTTCACTATGTTTGCAGGCTCCCCCTGTAGAGGGACAGGCCCGACATAAGCCTAGAAGAAGAAACGACGGCAAAGACATACACTTGTGGCGCTCCGCGCGTGTTTCTTGGATCTGCGCTGGACTCCCCTCCCTGGCGCGCGGAGCGCGCCTGGGGCGGCGCAGCGCGGATCCTCCTCCTCCTCCTGCTCCTCCTCGTCCTCGTCCTCGTCCTCCTCCTCCTCCTCCTCCTCGTCCTCCTCCTCCTCCTCCTCCTCCTCCTCCTGGGGCGCCCTGGCGCGCGGAACGCCAAAAGTCTGGGTTTCTGCCATCCGTTCCTCTTCGGGCGCGGCCAGCGTTTGGAGCCCCGAGGCCCGCGCCTGGCGCCCGCGGCGGCGCGGGGGCGGGGCGGCCTCCCGGCCGCCGCCGTCCTGGCGGGAGTGCCGCGCTCGGGTCGTCGTCGTCGTCGTCGTCGTCGTCGTCGTCGTCGTCGTCGTCGTCGTCGTCGTCGTCGTCGTTGTGCTCGTCGTCGTTGTGCTCGTCCTCGTCCTCGTTGTCGTCGACGTCGTCGTCCTCGTCGTCGTCGTCGTCGTCCTCGTCGTCGTCCTCGTCGTCGTCGACGTCGTCGTCCTCGTCCTCGTCGTCGTCGTATTGCTCCCCTGCCGGCGGGGGGGGCCCCCTCGCGGCGGTGGTCCAGAAGGGGCCCCCGCTCCCAGTAGGGGTGCGCGGCGTGGCACACAGCTGGCGCGCTGGCAGGAGGAGGCGCGCAAGATGACAGAGCGCAGGGGCGTTTTTTCCTGGCCACAGCGGGCACAGGAGCCAAGCAGGCTTCCTCCTCCTCCTCCTCCTCCTCCTCCTCCTCCTTTCCCCCCCTCCTTCCTCCTCATCCCCCTCCTCCTCCTCCTCCTCCTCCTCCTCCTCCTCCTCCTCCTTCTCCTCCTCCTCCTCCTCCTGGTCCTCCTCCTCCTCATTGTGCTCCTCCTCCTTTTCCTCCTCCGCCTCCTCCTCCCCGGCTTCTCCTCCTCCTCCTCCTCCTCCTCCTCCTCCTCCTCCTCCTCCCTCCTCCCCCCTCGTCGTCGTCGTCCTCCTCCTCCTCCACCTCCTCCTCCTCCTCCTCCTGTCCTCCCTTCGCCTCCTCCTCCTCCTCCTCTCCTCCTCCTACTCTCCTCCTCCTCCTCCCTCTCTTCCCCCTCCTCCTCCTCCTCCTTTCCCTCCTCCTCCTCCCTCCTCCTCCTCCTCCTCCCTCCTCCTCTCCTCCCTCCTCCTCCTGCTCCCTCCTTCCTCCTCCCTCCTCATCCTCCTCCTCCTTATTTCCCTCCTCCTCCTCCTCCTCCTCCTCTTCCCTCCCCTTCTCCTCCTCCTCCTCCTCCTCTCCTCCTCCTCTCCTCCTCCTCTTTCTCCCTCCTCCTCCCCTCCTCCTCCTCCTCCTCCCTTCCCCCTCCTCCTCCCTCCTTCCCCTCCTCCTCCTCCTCCTCTCCTCCTCCTCCTCCTCTCCTCCTCCTCCTCCTCCTCCTCCTCCCTCCTCCTCCTCCTCTCCTCTCCTCCTCCTCCTCCTCCTCCCTCCTCCTCCTCCTCCTCCATCCTCCCTCCTCCCTTCCTCCCTCCTCCTCCTCCTCCTTCCCTCCTCCTCCTCCTCCTCCTCCTCCTCCTCCTCCTCCTCCTCCTCCTCCTCCTCCTCCTCCCTCCTCCCTCCTCCTCCCTCCTCCTCCCTCCTCCCTCCTCCCTCCCTCCCTCCTCCTCTCCCTCCTCCTCCTCCTCCTCCTCCCCCTCGTCCTCCTCCTCCTCCACCTCCTCCTCTCCTCCTCCCTCCTCCTCCTCCTCCTCCTCCTCCTCCTCTCCTGTTCCTTTCTCCCTCCTCCTCTTGGGTCCAGGAGGGGCTCCGCTCCCGTGCGGGCCGCTCGTGCCACGACAGGAGCCCGAGGACCGGCCCAGAACGCCCGAGCTCCAAACGGTCCTCATGCAGGCGTCTTGACTGCAAAGAGGTCTTAAAGGGGCCCCAGGACACACAAATAAATACACACAACTAACAATGATTCCCCATGTTTCCCCATTTGGTTGGGGTTTTCGTCTTATCCACACTTCCCATAGTTTCCCATATTTTCTGGGGAATCGACGATTAATTGTGTCTGTGTTTTTGTTCCCCCTCCTGAGGTCTGGTGGTGCCAATCGCGGAGATGGCGATGCTATCGACGATGCTCTCTGGGTTTCTGAATAGGCATGGGGTCGGACCCCCGTCGGGTTGCTCAACAAACGTTGGTTTCTTGATACGCGTGGGGTCGGACCCCCGATACTCTGGGTTTCTGAATCAAGCGTGGGTGTCCTGATAAGCGACACGCGGTGGACCCCCGTCGGGGATACCCCCCCGACGGGGGTCCACCCCGCCTCGTCGTCGCGCCGCGACCGGGGTTCGATGTGGGGCTATCGGCGGGGGTGACGCCCCCTCGACGCTTATTAAGAAACTCGGAGTAGATAAAATCGCCAAATTCAGCAATTGTACCACACCCTTTAGACCACACACCCTCTCTTACCTCCAAGAAAAGAAACAGCAACCTGGCCCAGCACAGAAACGGAAAGAGCGCTTCAGAAACAGAAGCCGAAATTACTCACACCACCGTTCGTACTGGGAGCCTTGGCGTTGAGAGCTTGTTACGTCACCCCTCGCTCTTGGGAGCCTTGGTGTTCAGAGATTGTTGCGTTGCCGCCCGTTCCTGAGCCTTGGCTGGGCCTTGGTGTCAGGAACTTGTTACGTCACCGCTCTCTGCTGGGAGCCTTGGTCTTATCAGCTTGTTTACGTCACCGTTCGCTCTTGGGAGCCTTGGTGTGAAGAGCTTTTTGCGTTACCGATCGCTCTCTATTTGGCGTCTCTGGGCCTTCTTGGGAGTCCTATTGGGGCCCTTGTCGGGCCCTTTTGGAGGCCTCGTGGGAACCTCTTGGGGGCCTCTTGGGGCTTCTTGGGGGGCTCTGGGGGCCTCCTGGGAGCTTCTTGGGGCGAAAGGCTAGACTTTTCGGTTCGTGGTTCCCCTCTTGGGGCCGTCTTGGGGCCCTCTTGGGCCGTCTTGGGCGCCTCTTGGGCCGTCTTGGCGCCCTCTTGGGCCGTTTTGGGGGCCTCTTGGGGGCCTCTTGGGCCGTCTTGGGGCGGTCTTGGGGGCCTCCTGGAGCGTCTTCAACGCAGTGCAAGCCGAAAAGCCTTGTATGCTAAAAATGTACCTTTTCCCATAGGAAATCAATGATTTTCGCCTCCCGGTGGCCTCTTGGGACGCCTCTTGGGAGCCTCTTGGGGCTTCTTGGGGGGCTCTGGGGGCCTCCTGGGAGCGTCTTGGGGCGAAAGGCTAGACTTCTCGGTTCGTGGTCCCCCTCTTGGGGCCGTCTTGGCGCCCTCTTGGGCCGTCTTGAGCGCGTCTTTGGGCCGTCTTGGGGCCCTCTTGGGAGCCTCTTGGGCCGTCTTGGGGCGGTCTTGGGGGCCTCTTGGGCCGTCGTCAACGCCGTGAAAGCCGACAAAGCGCATATGCTAAAAATATACGGCTTCAGCTGGAAAATCTATGATTTCGGCCTCTTGGGGCCCTCTTGGGACGCCCCCTGGGCGCCTCTTGGGGGCCTCTTGGGGGCCTCTTGGGCTCTCTTGGAGCGCTCTTGGGCCGTCTTGGGGGGGAACCCGAAAACATGCAAAAACCCGAGGGTAAACCCGAAAATGGCCATTAACATGCAAATGCACGCACTACCCCCCTCCCCTGGAACCCCATTAGGGCTTGGCCCACACCAGAACGTCATCACTCGTACCTCGCTCTTTCCGTTATCCGCCCGACTGACTGGGGAAAGGCGCCGGGATTGCACAGGAGCGCTCCGCCAGACGTGTGGGCCCGGGCGCCTCGCCAACGAGGAGGGCGGTTGGAGGTCGAACGCCGATCCCTGAACTTCTCCTGGGGCGGGTCGGAAGGGGGGACTAGTATGAAGGGGCCCTGGAACACACAAATAAATACACACAAATAACAGGATCCCCAACATTTTCCAATATCTTCTGGGTTTTCGTCTTCCCCCCCACTTCCCATATTTTCACATATTTTCTGGAGAATCGACGATTCATTGTGTCTGAGTGTGCTTTTTCCCCCTGATAATAGAAGGGGGGGGGGGGGGCGACGCAGCTCACGTAGCTATAGCTCTCGAGCCTCCCAGCGCCAGAGGCGCCGACTGCATCGAGAAAAGCGCCTGGCCGCGGGGCCGAAGTCAGCTGCGTTCGTCAGTTGTCGTCTCCCCCCTTGCCCTCCCCCCCTTGTCCTCCCCCACTCCCGTTTCGCGCGACCCGACGCGCAGAAGCGTGCGCAAGCGCGCGGACGCGTGGACGTGAGCAAGCGAGCGCGCGCACGCGCGGGGGACGCCAGGAATGGGCGCCCGCACAGTGCGGGCCCCCATCCCCGCACGAGGCTGCAAGTGCGGGCCGCACCTACCGCCCCGCCCGGCAGCACCCAGAGGGGTATGTCAGGTGCGCGCGGTGGCGACCCCAGTGCTGGCCTCTGGCACAGCGAAGATCTCTCAGCCTTCTTGGGCGCCCGAATTATCTGGGGTAACTCGGGTCCGGGGTAACTCGGGCTTCGATTCCCGTAAGACGAACCCGAGTTATCCCTGACCCGAGTTACCCCTGATGATTTGGGGCCCTGGACGCCCGAATTATCCGGTGTAACTCGGGTCCGGGGTAACTCGGGTTTGGATTCCCGAAAAACGAACCCGAGTTATCCCTGACCCGAGTTACCCCTGATGATTTGGGGCTCTGACCCTCTGCGATCGGCAGCTTTTCCCGATCGCCGCATCGCTCCGTGCTGGCCGACTCCAGGCCGCCGCCAGCCTCCGACCCGTGGACGCCAGTGGCGGGGTCGCCGCCGCGTCAGCACGACACGAGCCCACCGCACTAGGAGGAGGAGGAGGAGGAGGAGGAGGAGGAGGAGGAGGAGGAGGAGGAGGATGAAGGAGAGGAGGAGGAGGGGGAGGAGGAGGAGGAGGGAGGAGAGAGGAGGAGGAGAGAGGAGGGAGGAAGGAGGAGAAAGAGGGAGGAGGAGGAGGTGGAGGCGGGAAGACGAGCTCAGGCACGGCTGGCCAGGTGCATGCTGAGCGGCGCTGTCCTGCCGCCTCTCCCGCGCCGTCCAGCCCTGCCTCTTCCCTGCGCGGTTCCGGCGCGTCCAAGGCCGAGTGCCCATCGCAACGCCGCGCGGGGGCGGGGGGATGGCCTGGGCCTGGGGGCTTCGAGGCGTCCGATGACGGTGCGGGGTCGAGGCTGAAGCAGGCATCGAGGATCGAGGAAGCTGGCTTGTTCCTCGCCTTCCCCGGGCCTCCGAAACGCTTCTTGGCACCACGGCTGGACCACCCCGGGAAAACATCGCGGTCAGAAAGGCACCCCTGAAGAGGTCGTGGGGGGGGGTCTTGAGGCTCGCGAGTTCTGGCCCCTTGTCTGGAAATTATGGAAGATGTTTCCTCATGGCTGCAAGTTCTAAAGAAGTGTCAGAGGGTCTGGGAGGAATTGTCTGACGTTCTGGGGGGGGGGGTCCGGGAAACTATGGCGGGCGTCTTCCCTTTCCTCCACGCGGAGGTAGGTGTGTGTGTGTGTGTGTGTGTGCGCGTACATCTTAAAAAGTGGCGCGACCCAAACCCTAGAAGTTTCCGCTGTAAGTGTTTCCTTCCATTTTACATGCCCTGGGGGGGGTATGTCCTGAAGCCTCTGGGGTGGAGGGAGGAGGATGAGGGTTGGTGAAGGAACCTGGAGTTTCTTCTTTTGGTGTCGGATCAGACTGTGAGACGCTGATCGACTAGTTTAGTGCGAGTGCGCGCGCTTCCAAATCTAGTTTAGCTCTCGAAGTCTGTTGCTTAGGACCTCGCTGAAACGGTAGATATTCACAAATCTGTGGTGCACAGTGCACAGCAGTGGGTGCAGATCTCTTGAGCGAAGGGCGAAGGATCACACAAGAGAGCGCTGTAGAAGCAAGCAGAATGACAGCGGTATTCTAGTAATCAGGACGAGGAGGAGGAGGAGGAGGAGGAGGAGGAGGAGGAGGAGGAGGAGGAGGGGTGGAAGAGGAGGAAAAAGGAGTAGCGGTGGCATGATGCCGTCCCATATCGATGCACGTTCCCCCGTCCTGGCCAGACCTCTGTCGGGCATCACCGACGACTTCGACGGCGACGACGCCGACGCGGGCGGGGGCCGGCTCCGAGGAAGACGACGCCTCGGCGTGGAGCGCCACCGTGTCGCCGGCGGCGGCGGCGAGCGAGCGGGACGTCATGGCGCGCGCAGAGGGGCCCGCAGAAGGGGGCAGGGGCTAGTTGGCGGTGCGCGCCGGGGGGGGGGGGGCGCGAGCGGGGCGGCCTTGATACGGAGGAGGGAGAGGAGGAGGAGTAGGGAGGAAGAGTAAGGAGGAGGAGGGAGGAGGAAGAGAGGAGGAGGAGAGAGGATTATTAGGAGAAGGAGGGGGCGTCTGAGCAGGCAGGGGGGGCCCTTAGAGGCCTTCAGAGGCTTCTAATCGGGTCGGGCAAATGGGGGGGATAGCAAAGGGGGGGGTTTGAGAATCAGCTCACGTAGCTGATTTTCCCGGCGCCTGCCGGCGCCGGAGGCGGCTATGTATCGTCCCTCGGTGGGGCCGAAACCAGCTGCATGCAGCAAATTTCGTGACCCCCACTTTCCCAATCCCCCCCTTTCGTCCAGCCCGATCTAAGGAGCCCTCGAAGAGGCCGTCCAGGTCCTTCTAGGTGAAGGCCCCCGCCTTCCAAGAAGCTGCCACGCCGCCTTGCGGGCGCACGCTGACACGGATGACGGATCCGTCGATGCGGCGCGAGCGCGCCAGATCTACGGATGGGGGGAAAGTGCGAGTACCCCCCCCCGAAACGTGAAGCCAACGCCGCCTGACTCAGCGATGGAGCGCGCCGACTTTGCACGGAAGCTGGACCCGTCGCTAATCCACGCGCCTCAATCCATGTTTGCGTTTTCACGGTTTTGATGGCAGGCACAGACAAACACTGAATACACAACAACTTTCGGTGCTCCGCGCGGATTTCTCGGATCGGCGCAAAAAAACCCTCTGGCGGCGCCTCCGATGCCCCCCCTGGCGCGCTCCGCGCGCCAGGGAGGGGGGGCTTTGGTGCCGATCCAACAGGTCCGCGCCGAGTTCTGACAACTTATGTTTACGTAGCACCCCGCAGTTGCGGATAAGAGTGAGGGGGCGGCGGGACGTCGGCAGCCCTCCAGGCTCTCAAGAAGCCCGCCGCAGGCGCATAAATTTTCAAGCTGTACAACGAACCCGCCGCATGCGCCGATTTTTTTGGTGAAAGCAATGTGGGTGGGTCGCGGGTGGGGTCGCAAGTGGGTC
>CAUYUJ010011046.1:322538-373832 GCA_963575745.1 Prorocentrum cordatum | reverse complement strand
GCTGAGGCTGAGGCTGAGGCCGATGCAGGCTGAGGCTGAGGCAGGCTGAGGCTGAGGCCAAGGCTGAAGGCAGACTGAGGCTGAGGCTGAGGCAGGCTGAGGCTGAGGCTGAGGCAGGCTGAGGCTGAGGCAGGCTGAGGCTGAGGCTGAGGCTGATGCAGGCTGAGGCTGAGGCAGGCTGAGGCTGAGGCCGAGGCTGAAGGCAGACTGAGGCTGAGGCTGAAGCAGGCCGAGGCTGAGGCTGAGGCAGGCTGAGGCTGAGGCAGGCTGAGGCTGAGGCTGAGGCAGGCTGTGGCTGAGGCTGAGGCTGTGACTGCGACTGCCGTTGCCACTGCGAGTGTCATCGCGAATGCGACTACGACTGCGAGAAGAGCAGAATTATACAACTGGATTCTCATCTGAATCTTAAGGGGAATGCTTCCAGATATGCTCCTACACAACGCTGTTAGGTTGCTTTGCCGGGATAATTTGAGCAGGGACCGACCGTCCCGGCATTCCTATAGTCCTACCACGAAATGTTCTTAGTACCCAATAATGTTCTACTAACAAAAACAATGTTCTTCGAACACAACCCCCACGCGATAAACCAAGACAATCTCCGCCAGAAATGTTCTAAGAACATTTCGTGGGAACCACAAAAGGTTCTTAGAACATTGTTTGGTGGGGCTATAGGCGAGCCAGGACGCTTCGCCACTGCTTGAATATGGACTTCCGCCGGCTTCCGCCAACCTTCCGCCGCCATCCGCCGGCTTCCGCCGGCGGAGGCGGCCTCGGTTTACTTCCGCCGACCTTCCGCCGCCCTCCCGCCGCCTTCCGCCGAGGAGGAGATGGCAGCTCCTTCGACTCTCGAAGGCAACGCCCTTTCTGGAACGCCTCAAATGTCTGCGCCTCAAGTCTGCGAAGCCGCTCCGCGGGGCCCCCCCCTTGTGCGCCGGCGCCAGGCTGGGGCTGGGGCACGCGCGGGCGGTGGAGGCCCCCTCTGGCGCTCCCGAGGGCGAGCAGAGCCACACCGGCCAGGGAAGGGCACATCCTCCTCCTCGTGCTCCTCCTCGTGCTCCTCCTCGTGCTACTCCTCGTCCTCCTCCTCCTCCTTTTCCTCCTTTTCCTCCTCCTGCTCCTGCTCCTCCTCCTCCTCCTCCTCCTCCTCCTCCTCCTCCTTCTCCTCCTCCTCCTCCCCCTCCCCCTTCCCCTCCTCCTCCTACCTCCTCCTCCTCTCCTCCTCCTCCTCGCATCCACGTCTCGCTCCTCCACCTCCTCCTCCCCTCACACCTCCTCTCCTCCTCCTCCTGCCCTCCTCCTCGTCCCTACTCACCTCGTCCAACTCCTTCGCCTGCTCCCCCTCCTCTTCCTCCTCCTCCTCCCTCCTCCTCGTCCTCGTCCTCATCCTCCATCTATCGTTATCCACATTCCTCCTCCTCCTCATGATGATTGATGGTGATGCTCATCATCATCATCATCATCAAAGCAACATCATCAATCGTCATCATCATCATCCACATCATCATCATCAGCATCATCCTCATCATCATCATCATCATCACCATCATCACCAACACCATCACCATCACCATCACCATCACCATCACCATCACCATCATCAGCATCAGCATCAGCATCAGCATCAGCATCAGCAGCAGCATCAGCATCAGCATCAGCATCATCATCATCAGCATCATCATCGTCATCGTCATGATCATGATCATCATCATGATCATCATCATCCCTCTCCTCCTCCTCCTCCTCCTCCTCGCTCCTCCTCCTCCTCCTCCTCCTCCTCTTCCACTTCCTTTTCCTCTTCCTCCCTCCCCTCCTCCTCCTCCTCTTCCTCCTCCTCCTCGTCCTCCTCCTCGCCTCCTCCTCATACCTCCTTCCTCCTTCTCCTCCTCCACATTTCTCCTCATCATCCCCCTCCTCCACCCCCTCCTCCACCCCATCGTCCTCCCTCCTGCTCCTCCACCTTCCTCCTCCTCCTCGTCCTCCTCCTCCTCCTCCTCCTCCTCTCCCTCCTCCCTTTCCTCCTCCTCGACCTCCGCAACATTCTAGTTGATTCGCGGCATTGGCACGGCGTACAGACAAGAAGCTGCCTCAGAGGATCGGTCAATGAGGAACGGAGTTTCTTTTTGGCCCGAGAGGCACCTAACGGACCCAAGGAACAACGAGCGCTTCCGAACCCGAGCTGTTCTTGATCTCCACGTCTTGGAGGGCGGTGGGGAACAACCCAAGACGGACCCAAGGAACAGCGAGAGCTTCCGAACCCGAGCTGGTCTTGATCTCCACGTCTTGGAGGGCGGTGGGGAACAACCCCAGACGGACCCAAGGAACAGCGAGCGCTTCCGAACCCGAACTGGTTTTGATCTCCACGTCTTATAGGAATACACGTCGTTCTGAAGAAGTAGGTAGAAACATTAAGTATGAAGGCGGATAAGTAGATTGGGTTCAGGTCCTCCCAGGGAACAACAACACACAGCAAACGCATTTCGAAACTTGGCAGCAAAAAGGCGCTTCACATAGATTAGGACCTTTGAATTCAAATACGCATACTTTCAACGACCGGTGTGTACGCCCTCGAGACCGATGCCATGAAAATCTACACGGGCAAGGACGTACCGTGACGACTGGCGCGGTGGATTCTGCCAGCGCGTGGACCTTTTCACATTGAACGATCGCGGACTTCCGAGTCGTTCGATGCCCACTTCGGGGGGCCCCTTCTCATTCTCCTCCTCGAACCCCCCCACGCCTCTCCAGGATTCCGAGCCACTTGCGGGGTTCCGCCTGGAACGCCCGCGCTGGGGCCGCCGCCGCGCCGCCAGGACACGAACCTGCCGTGCACACCGCTACCGTTCCCTCCCACGGCCAGCCTGAGCCCTGGCATGACTTTTCTTTGATCTGCAGGGCGAGAGCGAGCCTCTTCCGCTAAAAGCTCCGCGGGACGCGCATAGCTGTAGTTGACAGAGAGGGGGCGAGGGCGGGCGGGGCCTCACGCGGCCGAGAGCGGGCGGAGCCCGGGGATCAGGCGGTGCCGAACGGGACGTGCAGGAAAAAAACACCTTGGACAGGAGCCCGGTGGTGAAGGCCGAACTATCCGGGGTAATTCGGGCCTGGGGCAACTCGGGTTCGGATTCCCGAAAACCGAACCCGAGTTAGCCCTGACCCGAGCTAATTACCCTTGATGATTCGGGGCTCTGAATAGGGGCTCGCCTGTTCTAAGCACCTGGGCCGTGTCTTCGGTCCGGAGAGGATTAAAAGTCGTCTGTCCAAGAAACATATTACAAGACAAGGTTTCGCAACACGGAAATTCAAAACATGCGTACGCGCGCGCTCTTGCGATTTGTTTTAACGAACCATATGTTTCTCATCATTTCCAAAAAAAATACTACCAAACGGGCTTCGCGCGCGCGTGTCAAAACCGTTCGAACGCCCTTGCGCGCGTACCGTCGCGAGAACTCTTTTCGGGTCGGGCGAAAGGGGGGGATAGCAAAGGGGGGGTTTGAGAATCAGCTCACGTAGCTGATTTTCCCGGCGCCTCCCGGCGCCGGAGGCGGCTATGTATCGAGGAATGGGCCCTCGGTGAGGCCGAAACCAGCTGCATGCAGCAAATTTCGTAACCCCCCCTTTCCCAATCCCCCCCTTTCGCCCGACCCGATCTTTTGCAACAAAAACAAGGCGGATCTCACACGCGCGCTTAGTCGCGCGCGCCAGCCAAAATCCTTCAACAACACTTTGGTTTTTCGGATGGGCTTCAAAACCAAATGTCTAGACAACATGCAAAAACAAACGGTTTCGCAACATCAATTTTCAAAAACGCGTGCGCTCGCGATCTTGCGCAGTCTTCAGAAAACCATCGGCTTTTGAAAATTGTCATGGGATTCTGCCAATCGGGCCTCTGGCGCAGCATGCCGACGTCATTCGCACGCCCTTGCGCGCGTCAAATAAAAACATGCGGGCCACTCTCGCGCGTCGGCCGCGCGCGCATGTCGGCGATATTTCAAAACCTTCATCACCGACGCGAGGATGCTGTCACCGTCGCCAGCGTGATCAGCATCGGCGGCCGCCCTGGCCGCGCCTCCGTCGGAGCGGACATCGTCGCCACCATCGCTACTATCATCATCGTGTCTACCGTTGTCGGCGTTGCTATGATACCGCGCCCGCCCAAGTCGTCGACTCGTAATGAAGTGCCCGCTGGGATGTGCCTAGCGGTCAGCGCCACCGTGGCCGCGCCGGTGGCGCCACACTAGCTGGCCGCTGCGCGCGCGTGCTAGGGTTGGCGCGGCCGCAGAGATGCACCAGCCAACGCCAAGCATGCATCGCAATCGCCACCGCATGGGTTTTTCAAACCAAGTGGCGGGTGGGTGGGATGTTTGCAAAAGCGTGGGATGTTTGCAAAAGCGTGGGATGTATCAGCGCCCACAAGTTTTCAAACATCGTTTTCAACAAAAATGAGGCGAAGTGCACACGCGCGCGTCGTCGCGCGCGCATGCCGAAATTCTACAAAAACGCTTCGGTTTCGGACGGATTTCCAAATTGAGTGTCCAAAACACATTCAAAAATACAGGGTTTCGCAAAACAGATTCTCTAACAGAAACCTTACGCGCGCGCTCTTGCGAAATCTTAACAAAACCATGCATGTTTCACGATTTCTTCTTGTACCACAAAACGGGCTTCGCGCGCGCGCGTATGTCGAGATCGTTCGAAAGCCCTTTCGCGCGTGACGTCGCGAGAATCTTCTGCAACAGACGAGACGAAGTGCACGCGCGCGCGTCGTCGCGCGCGCATGTCGAAATCTTTCAACAACCTTCGGATTCGGACAGGTTTCAAAATCGAGTGTCCAAACATTATACAAAGACAAGGGTTTCGCAACACGAATTTAAAACAAAAGCGTGCGCGCGCGCGCGCTCTTGCGTCGTCGTCGTCGTCGTCGTCGTCGCCGTCTTCCTTCCTCCTTCATCGTCGTCGCCTTCGTCGCCGTCGTCGTCCTGTCTTTCCTCGTCGTCGTCGTCCTCTTTGGCGTCGTCGTCGTTTCCGTCGTCGTTGTCGCCGTGGTCGTCCTTCCTCCTCCCTCGTCGTCGTCGTCCGTCGTCGGCGTCTCGTCGCCCCTCCTATTCCGTCGCCGTCGTCGTCGTCGTCGTCGCCGTCGTCGTCTTCCTTCCTCCCTCGTCGTTGTCGTCGTCGGCGTCGCCGTCCTCCCTCCTTCTTCGTCGTTCGCGTCGTCGCCGTCTTCCCTCCTCCCTCGTCGTTGTCGTCGTTGTCGCCGTCGTCGTCCTCCCTCCTCCCTCGTCGTCGGCGTCGGCGGCATCGTCGTCGTCGTCGGCGTCGTCGTCGTCGTCGCCGGCGTGGTCGTCGTCGTCCGCGTCGTCGTCGTCGTCGCCGTCGGCGTTGTCATCGTCGTCGGCGTCGTCGTCGGCGTCGGCGTCTCGTCGCCCCTCCTATTCCGTCGCCGTCGCCGTCGTCGTCGTCGTCGCCGTCGTCGTCTTCCTTCCTCCCTCGTCGTTGTCGTCGTCGGCGTCGCCGTCCTCCCTCCTTCTTCGTCGTTCGCGTCGTCGCCGTCTTCTCTCCTCCCGCGTCGTCGGCGTCGGCGTCGTCGTCGTCGTCGTAGTCGTCGTCGGTGTCGTCGTCGTCGTTGTCGTCGTCATCGTGCGCCCACGGCTGCGCCCGCCGCCTCAGCTGGCCCCCCCCTATGCCACCCCCAGCGAAGTCGAAGGGTGACCATGAACCTCTGGCGGGCAGCACGGCGGCGCGGCCAGCCACCCGCCCGAGCCAGGTAGGTCTCGTCAGCGACCTGGTCTAGGGCGACCTGGATGGCGCTCACCTCCGCCACCGTGGGCTTCCGCCGAAACCGATGTGCGCATTGGGTATCCAGTTCCGCCAAGTCCCGCCCTCTAGCGGCGTAGCGTTCGGCCAGCACATCTGGGCTCAAGCTGCCGTAGTCCTCCTCATGAGCGTCGTGGTCTAGCGAGCTGATCATGTACGGGTCCTGATCAGTCGGACGGACTCGTCTGAGGAGGCGTCAACTGTCCCTTTCTCCGTCGCTGGTGCCACCGCGGCTCGTCGACGTGTAGCACCCACGCCCACGAGGAGGGAGCTTGCTTCGCGGGCCTCTGTGCGGGGGATATCGCCTCCGCCCCGGCCCGGGTTCTGGATGCCCTAGAAGTGCCTCTGATGAGTGAGGCAGTTGGCGGCGCGCACAAAGGGGGCATAGGGGGAGGGCGAACGGCGTCTTAGAAGCAGGAGTGCTTCTAAGAAGCCTTCCCCCCTCCCCCCACCCCCTCTCCGCGCGTGGCCGAGTCAGGGTTCACTGCTTGCTTCCTGGGGTTGTCCAGCCTGCCCTGCAGGCGGCACTGGCGGCCGCCGCGCTGGCCGCGCTGGCCGCGCTCGCCCTCCTCGCGGTGGCGGCGGCCGCACCGGCGCCCGGCTCGGGCCCCAAGGCTTGGGCGACGAGGCAGCGCGGAGCGGCGGTGTCGGCGGCCCGGAGACCTCAACACGTCGAGCTCCAAGCCTGTCCAGGAGCGCGCTCTGGCCACAGCTTCGACGAGGGCGCAGTCGTGGCGGCGAGGGGGCGCTCAGGTGGGCTGGGACCGGCGCTGGAAGATCTCAATGATCTCAATCCTCGCCCTCGATCTTCGATCCTCCCTTTTGAGCTTAGTTGTTTCTAGATCCTTTCAAGTTCTTTTGCATGACATTCTGCTCCCCCACCCTCCCGCCGTCTTTTCGTCGAGCGCTGGGTCCGAAAGGCGAAAGGCGGGCAAGTGAGCCACGGCTTGCGTGGATTCCGGACTTCCCCTCGGGCCTCGTCCTCCACCTCCAGGCAACCAAACTTGCGGGAGTCTGCAGAACCAATGCCTCCATCCTCCTCGATCCCTGATCCTCCCCGATCCTCGATCCTACTCGTCGTCGGGAAACCTCCTTGAGGAGGAGGAGGAGGAGGAGGAGGCGGAGGAGGAGGAGGAGGAGGAGGAGGAGGAGGAGGGAGGAGGAGGAGGAGGAGGAGGAGGAGGAGGAGGAGGAGGAGGAGGAGGAGGAGGGGAAGAAGGAGGAGGAGGAGGAGGAGGAGGAGGAGGAGCCCCAGCCCTCCGCAGCCTCTCCTGCTGAGAGCGCGCCCCGCGCGAGGCGCGGCGGCGGGGGAAACCGCGCGGCACCCGTGCCGCTGCTCCCCTGACCTCTCTGGGCGAGCAACGACATATGTACATGTACGCCCTCCGCGGTCTTGCCTGCACGAACGTCCGCGTTGACACGCACTCCAGAGGAAGCTAACCGCGTACGTGTACATATGTTGATGGCCTCTGACGATCTCCTGGAGCGCATGCTGACCAGGGTTCCGAGGCAGGAGAGCCCCGAATCGAATCGATGAATCGGATCGGCGAGCGAAATGGATCGGATCGGCGGACACCGCCGGCGGAGTCGGAAAAAAAAATCGGATCGGCGGGAATCGGCTGGCTAGTGTGCCACCGCTGGATGATCTGAGCCCGAATTGGAATCCGAAGTCGAATCGTAATCGGAAGCCATCGAAGTCGAAGCGAATCGCATCGGAGGAATCGAGACGAGCCCTGCGAGGCGAATCCGACCGTGGCGACGAAGGCCTCCCGGGAGGCCCAAGAACGCCGAAAACGAGAGAAGGGCAGCGGTGGTGGTGCCGTACATGGGCAGTGTATTCGAGCCATGTGGCGCAAGATGGCCCCACCGCGGACCCCCAAGTCAATATTGGAGGACGTGGCAAGCAAGGGAGCTCGAGTGGACAGAAATATTCGAAACCCCAAATCACCACCCATACCGACTTCGACATTGATATGGGGGGCGGGGGGGTGTCAGTGTTCCTCCAAGTCTGCATTGGATTCGAATATATTGTTCATGTGCTGCACCTCTTCCTCCTCTGGGTGGCGGCGGCGACCCGACGCGCTGTAGCTCACCAGCTCGTCGTCCAGGCGCGCGACGACGGAGCGGTAACTCTCCCCGGCCACGTCCTCGCCCCCAGGCGCCGCGGCGGCGAACCGCCCGGGCAACGCTGCACTGCACCAATACCGCCCCGAGGAGTCTCGCCCGTTTCGGAGGGCAACGTTGCGCTGAGCCACCCCGCATTGGGTATGTGGAGGGGGGAAGGCGTCTTGGAGGGAGGCTGCTTCCTAGAAGGCGCTGGCCCTACATCTGTAGACAAGGCCCGCGCCTTCTAAGAAGCAGCCACCTTCTGAGAAGCCTTCCCCCCTCCCCTACTCACCCCTGCGCGGGGCCACCCCACATGCTCCTCAGAGGAACAAGCCCAACTCTTCGACGATGCGTCTTCTACAACCGGCAGGTTCTCCTCGATGTTGGCTCTTGGGGGCCGTCTTCGGGCCTGGGGGCCATCACACATGGCTCCGGGGCGAGGAACTGGAACTGCCCTTGGGAAAGCGGTCAGGAAATCTGGGGCCGCGGATGGAACAAATCGTGCCGGCGGATGTCTTGGCTCACATGCCAGAGGGGGAGCGAGCGCCGGGGGCGGAGCATCGACATGCAATCGGCGGTACATCGCCGATGGATCGGCGGTATGCCCCCGATCGCGAAGCCGCACGTTCCTGGCCAACTCACGGGATTTCTGGGCGCTTCTGGGGCTCCCAACGTGACTATTCCCAAGGCCCTGGGAGAGTCTTCAAGGGTTCGATCTTCCCACAGTGCACCACCGGGCCACCTGCCATGCTGAGGCGCGGTAGAATGCCAAGTGCTGTCTGGCAATTTTTCTGTAATCTTCTAAAGGGCACCCACATTCTCGTGAAGCGCCTCGCTGCGTGCACCGGTCATGCTCCCGGGGGGTCCCTGGGCGGCCATGGCGCTTCCCTAGGGCTCTCCCAGGCTTCCATGACGGCCCAGGAGGCCCCCAAGACGGTCCAAGAGGGCCCCGAATCGCCGAACGATCGCTCGAAGACGTCCACGATGGCCTCAAGGTGGCGCAAGAAGCTTCCAAGGCGCCCCATGAGGCCGCCAAGAGGTCTCCCAAGAGGGCCCCCAACAGCACAAATCACTGATGTTCCTTGCGTTTTTGAAGGATTTTGGCGTTCTCGCCGTTTTGGCTTTCCGACGCTCCAAGATGGCCCCAAGACGCCCAAGAGGGCCCCAAGACGCCCAAGACAGTCCCAAACGGGGCCCCGGAGAGGGAACGCGAACCGAAAATGCCAGCCTTCCGCCCCATCAAGATGTCCCCAAGAGGCCCCAAAACGGCAGAGGCCTCCCACGAGATTCCAACGAACATACACTAGGCTTGTAACCCACCGCCCAGGCACGGTGGCGGGACTTGCCGTAGGCAGCTGGATCCGCCGCCCCCTGTTGCTTGCAAAAGGGGTGCCTGGCGTGCTGAATCCTATCGTTTTTGGTTTCGGTTCTTTGTCCAAAAGAACTCCCCCAGGGCCTCTGGCGCGTCCCACCGGCCACCCGTAAGGATGCCGAAAATTTGCCCGGACCCGGCTCCAAAGGGTTTTTCCTGGTCCAGACGGCTCCACGACGGCCCAAGATGGCCTCCAAGATGCATCCCAGACGGCCAAGATGGCCTCCAAGACGTCTAGGATGGCCCCAAGATAGCCTCAAGATGGCCCAAGACGGCCCAAGAGGCCTCAATACGGCCCAAGAGGCCTCCAAGAGGTGCTCCAGGAGAGCCCACAGAGGCCAAAGTCCCTTAGGTTTTTCAAGGATTTGGGCATTTGCCTCGTCTCGGCATTCCGACGGCTCAAGACGGCCCAGGAGGCCTCCAAATGGCCTCCAAGATGGCCCCATGACGGCCCAAGAGGCCCCCCAGACGGCCCCAAGAGGGCCCCAAGACCGCCCAAGAGGCCTCCAAGACGCCAAAGATGGCCTCCAAGACGGCCCTGGAGCACCCCAAGAGGGCCTCAAGTCGGGCCAGAGAGGCCCCCCAAACGGCTTCCGACGGCGTCAGACGGGCTAGGGGCCCACCTAGATGGCCGAAGTTGGCTCGAAGCTGGCCCAAGACGGCCCAAGAGGCCTCCGAGAGGGCCTCCAGGAAGGCCAGAAAAGGCACAAAACACGAGTTGTCCTTATGCTTTTGAAGGATTTTGACATTTGCTTCTTTGCGGCCTTCCGACGGCCCGAGACGACCCAAGAGCCCCCAAAGATCGTCCAAAAGGCCTCCAAGATGGCCCCAGAACGGCCCAAGAGGCCCCCAAGACGGCCCCAAGAGGGCCCCAAGACGTCCCAGGAGGCCTTTAAGACGCCCAAGATGGCCTCAAAGACGGCCCTGGAGCATTACAAGAAGGCCCCAAGTCGGCCCAGAGAGGCCCCCCGAACGGCTTCCAACGGCGTCAGACGGGCCAGGAGCTCACCAAGATGGCCGAAGTTGGCTCGAAGCTGGCCCAACACGGCCCAAGAGGCCTCTAACGTTGATTTCCTATGAGTTTTTGAAGAATTATCCCAGTGCGACCCTACCTAGGAGTTGGAGCCCCTAGGAAAGCAGTTTTAGTAGTAACAGTAAAGCTAAGGTAAAGCTAAGCTCAAGCTAAGCTCAAGCTAAGCTCAAGCTAAGCTACAGCTAAGCTAAAGCTAAGCTAAAGCTAAGCTAAAGCTAAGCTAAAGCTAAGCTAAAGCTAAAGCTAAAGCTAAGCTAAAGCTAAAGCTAAGCTAAAGCTAAGATAAAGCTAAGCTAAAGCTAAGCTAAAGCTAAGCTCAAGCTAAGCTAAAGCTAAGCTAAAGGCAAGATAAAGCTAAGCTACAGCTAAGCTAAAGCTAAGCTAAAGCTAAGCTAACGCTAAGGTAAAGCTAAGCTACAATTAAGGTAAAGCTAAGCTAAAGCTAAGCCAAAGCTAAGCTCAAGCTAAGCTCAAGCTAAGCTAAAGCTAAGCTACAGCTAAGCTAAAGCTAAGCTAAATCTAAGCTAAAGCTAAGCTTAATCTAAACTCAAGCTAAGCTAAGATAAAGCTAAGCTAAAGCTAAGCTAAAGCTAAGCTAAAGCTAAGCTAAAGCTAAGCTTAAGCTAAAGCTAAAGCTAAAGCTAAAGCTAAAGCTCCCAGGGGACTGGGGGAACCGCGGGGCGGGGACTGGGGGAACCGCCCGGGGCGCTTTCCACTGCCCGGCCCCTTTAAGCTAGAGAGTAAGAACCCTTCTAGGCAGAGCCTAGGTAGGGAATTGTGGCATTTGCTTTTTTTCGCCCTTCCGACGGCCCGAGACGGCCCGAGTGCCCCCAAAGATCGCCCAAAGAGGCCCAAGACGGCCCCAAGAGGCCCCCAAGACGGCCCAAGAGGCCTCCAAGACGCTCAAGACGGACTCCAAGACGGCCCAAGAGCCCTCGAAGACGTCCTCCACGAAGGCCCGAAAGGGTCAGAACGGCCTCCCGACGGCCAAGATTACCTTCAAGATGCCCACGTGTTCCCCGAAGGCTTTCCAAACCGATTCGGGGAACACGTGGTCCGATAGCTTGGCAGGTCTGGCCTCAACGTTCGGCCACAGAGGCGCTTCCAAAAAGGCAGGGGGCGGCGGTGATTCGCCGTTGGCGTCTTCGATCCGCCGCCTCCTGTTGGCTTGCCACAGGGGTGCCCGGCGTGCTGAACGCTTTCGGTCTTGGTTTAGGTTCTTTGTGCAAAAGAACTCCTCCTGGGGCTTCGGCGCGTCCCGCCATCGGGTCCAAGACGACCAGAAATCTGCACAACGCTGCTTCCAAGACGGCCGAGTTGGCCTCCAAGTTCGCCCAAGACGGAAAGGATGACCCCAAGAGGGCCCAAGATGACCCCACAATGTTTGCAAGACGGCCCGAAATGCCCCCAAGATGGCAAATGATGGCCTCAATAGTGCCCAAAGGGCCCCCAAGACGGCCGAAGAAACCTCCAAGAGGGACCTCCAGGAAGGCCCGGATAGGAACACATCATTGATTTTCAATTGGATTTTGAAGGATTCTGACGTTTGCTCATTTTGGGCTTTCCGGCGGCCCAAGACAGCCCAAGAAGCTCCCCAAATGTCACCACGAGCGTCCAAGAAGACTGCAAGATGGCTCCCTGACGGCCCAAGAGGAAACGACCTCCAAGGCGCTCAAAATGTCCTCCAAGACGGCCCTGAAGCGCGCTAAGAAGGCCCCACGTCGGCCGAGGGAGGCCCCAGTGCCGGCTTCCGACGGCGTCAGACGAATCAGGAACGCCCAAGACGAAGGAAAACTGCACAACGGCCACCCCCAATAAGCCCAATGAGGCCTCCAAGAGACCTCCAAGAGGCACCAAGAAGCACCCAGGAGGCCCCAAGAGTGTTCCAGAGGTTCTCGAGAGGCCTGTTATGTCTTCCTCCTCCTCCTCCTCCTCCTCATCCCCCTCCTCCTCCTCCTCCTCTTCCTCCTCCTCCTCCTCCTCCTCCTCCTCCTCCTCCTCCTCCTCCTCCTCCTCCTCCTCCTCCTCTCCCTCACTCTCATTTTTCTCACCTCTTCTCCTTCTCCGGTTTTTCCCCAAAATTTACCCAGAAGGATTTCCACGACGGCTGGTGGAATACATGATCCAACAATTTGGCCAAGGTCCGATCCAACGTTTATAACGGGCGTCTCGCCTGGGACATCCTGACACAAGCAATCTGTCGGAGACATATATGAGACAAGATGGCTTCCAATGCTGCTAAGATTGCCAAAGATGGTCCCGAAACTGCCCCCAAGACGGCCCGAACGTCGCCAAACGTGGTCTTCAGGAGGGCCCCGAGACGGCCCCAAGGCTGTCATAGGTGGACTCCAAGACGGCCGCGCTGTCTCCATGACGGCCAAAAGGTAAGCCACCTCTTCCTCCGCGTTCCCCATCTCATCCTCCTCCCAACGTGTGTCCGCATAGGCGTTGGGCGACGCATAAATCGCCATAGCGCCGAAATGCGCGACACCATGATGGCGACGATGCCAGCGACGACGTCGGCGCCAACGATGTAAGGGTTCTCCGCGCGACAACTGTTTGATAATTTAAAGCATATGAGCGCGCGTGCCAGCGTATAACATGGCGCGGCAGCTCTGGGCATGTACTACGCTGAAAATGCTGTCTGACGGCGCGCGGGCGCTGCGCCGCGGCGGCGCCGGGCGTGGCCCTGCGCAGGACACCCCGGCGTCCCTCGACGCGTCGGGCCCCGTGTCGCGCGCGCGGGTTCCATGGCGCGTCCACGTGGAAGCTGGCGCGGCAGTTCTGCGCGTGGCCCCGCACCGAGGACGCCCGCGCCCCGCGGCGCGAGGGGCGCCGCGCCGCGGCGGCGCCGGGCGTGGCCCTGCGCGGGACGTCCTGGCGCCCTGTGACGTGTCGAATGCCGTGGCGCGCGAGCGGGTTATCTCTTCCGCGGACGCTTGGCATTCCTCCTGCACTGACTGCACTTCTTGTGGTGCGCGCGGTTGCCGTACTGACTGAAAGCAGAAGTCTCTAACAGTCGGTCGCAACCTTTGCGCTCCCGCCAATCCTTCTGGCCTAGGTTCGCCAGGCATTTCTTGCATTCGGCGCGGCGCTTGCCGCGCGGGTGCATGTCAAAAGCGTTCAGCGGTAGATCGCCCCCGCAGTTCTTGCAAAACCTCTTGCTCGCGCAGATATTGCAGAGCTTCCCGGGCTTCTTCCCATCCGAATCGCACGGGGGGATGCCTATCCCAAGAGCCCTATCAGCGCGCAACCACGTGCGACTCTCCGCTTCGGCGCGCGACCTGGTCGGAACGAGGAATGGAGCACTCCAAGCACACTGGGTCAAAATCGATAACTCAACCGACTACATGCATGGGTAGTTCTGTGCGCAACACATCCCGCAAACTGCCGACATGGTAGACGGCGGACACGCGGCGCGACCTTTTCATTTCCAGAGGATTGGCCGCGCGCCGCCCCTCCCGCTCGAACGCCTTCATCGGGGCTTCGAACAACATATACCGCAAACGACCAACTTTCGCGCGCCATCCGAGTGATACAGCTCCTTGTGGCGGCGCCATGCTGGCCTCTCGTCATCCTGCCACGCGGCTGCCAACGATGGGAGATCTGCGGCCAGCTTCCCGAGCTCAGGCAAGCGATGGACATGCGCCGCCAAGGCCGCCGACTTGGCGCCCCCATCCCAGGGCGCGAGCTCTGCTCGTAGCGCGCGAAGGAATTTTGAATGTAACGTCTGGTCTGGACTCGCCATGCGCACGCAATGCACAATTATTCCTGCGTGCCTCATTCTCCATGAGCAATCATGGATAGGACATTCTATGTCGGCCACCTCCACCTCCCTCCCATCAGCCGCTTCGTCAACAATACCATCGCACGCCAGGCCTGCCGCCCACGAACACCCTACGCATGTTTCCAAGCATTCCTCGCGATGTAGCATGCCCTCGCAACATCATTGCATGCCCTCGCAATGTAGCCGCCTGGCATTGTCCTTGTCGCCGAGGCAATAGCAACAACGTGTACTCGGATCTAAACAACTCTGCGCTTTCTGTCGGCGCTTCAGCTTCTCCATGAGCGCCGCCACGGCGGCGCCCGCGCCAATGCTGGTGGCGCAGCGCGACGCGTGAGATTATCTGGGCACGGCGCACCGGATCTCGGAATCGAGCTAAGTGGGGTTGTCTCGTCCGCAAAACAAAAACAAGTATGAAAACTTGAGCCCACGTGCATCTACGGAAAAGCGAAATAAGAGCACAGTGCGCAAGCCATATACGTATATGGGAAAAGGCAGGGACTAAGAGATCTTCCCCTTCATCCTCTTGTTGCGGGAAATACCTTACCCGGGGCCCAAGATGGTCTCCACGACGGCCATGAAGCACCCCAAGAGGGCCCCAAGCCGGTTCAGAGAGCCCCCCAAGAAGTCTCCAACAGCCTCCAGCAGGCCCAAGGAGGGCCCAAAGAGGCCTCGAAGAGGCCCCCAAGAAGCTCACAGCAGGCCCCAAGGGTGCCCCAAGAGACCACCAAAATGTCTCATCCTCCTACTCTTCCTCTTCCTGTTCCTCTTCCTCTTCATGTTCATTCTCCCCCACGTGTTCCCAGAAAGCTTTCCAAACCGATTCCTAGCCCAATTCTCGGTCACATAGGCGCTTCCTCAAAGGGCAGGGGGCGGCGGTGATTCGCCGTAGGAGCCTTCGATACCAGGTTCTTACATGACCTCATAGCACGGCCCTGGGGACTCGCCCAGAAGGCCAGAATCTTTGAAACGCATCTGATAATCTTAGGTCGGGCATGTCCTCCTACACGCGGATCTTGAACCAAAAAATAAGATGCAGCTAAAGATATCCCAAAATGGTCAAAAGCTAGTCGAATAATCGTCCCCGGACTATTCTTTTAACTATTTCCGAATATTCCTCCTGTCGAGGGACACGCCCGACTCAATGATAATCTTGACATCCCAGACGTTCGACGGTGTAGTGTTCAACCCGCGGCCCCAGCAGTCTAACCCCTCCCCGGGGGATTAGGCTCTCTTGCAAGATCCGTGTTTGCTGGCTCCCGGGCCCGGCCACGGGAACGAGAGCCCAGGATCGAGGAAAAGCACACCTGGCTTGAAACATCATGCCATCGGATATCTGGGCTTTGTGGGCCCCGGAAACGGCAGGGCCGTTTTTCACCGTTTCCAGAAGATTGTCCCTGACAAATGGAAACGGCAAAACAACGGCTCCCGAAAACGGCAAAAAAAACTGCTTCAGGATTGGAACCGGAGCCGGAACCGGTCAAACAACGGCAACGGAACTGGTAAAAACATATCCTGGCGAAGGACCCATCCATATGCAATTGAATATCGCTTTGTGGGTGCCGCTTTCGGTGGGGCTCCCTATGGGGCCACGAAAGGCGTGCCACGAAACGCTGTCCTGGGCGTACGGGGCGCATGCGGGCGGTAGCACTGGGGCCTTTGGTGGAGCTCCCTATGGAGCCACGAAGCGCTGTCCTGGGCGTACGGGACGCGTGCGGGCGGTAGCACTGGGGCCTTCGGTGGAGCTCCCTATGGGGCCACGAAGCGCTGTCCTGGGCCCTCGGCGACGAAACGTGTGAGGGGTGTGCCGAAATGGGTGCGGTGCCGCCATGCCAACGCAGCCACTGGGGCTCGGTGGAGCGCCCTAACGAACGTGTGAGGGGTGTGCCGAAATGGGTGCGGTGCCGCCATGCCAACGCAGCCACTGGGGCCCTCGGTGGAGCTCCCTATGGGGCCACGAAACGTGTGAGGGGTGTGCCGAAATGGGTGCGGTGCCGCCATGCCAACGCAGCCACTGGGGCCCTCGGTGGAGCTCCCTATGGGGCCACGAAACGTGTGAGGGGTGTGCCGAAATGGGTGCGGTGCCGCCATGCCAACGCAGCCACTGGGGCCCTCGGTGGAGCTCCCTATGGGGCCACGAAGCGTGTGAGGGGTGTGCCGAAATGGGTGCGGTGCCGCCATGCCAACGCAGCCACTGGGGCCCTCGGTGGAGCTCCCTATGGGGCCACGAAGCGTGTGAGGGGTGTGCCAAAATACGCAGCCACTGGGGCTCTCGGTGGAGCTCCCTATGGGGCCACGAAACGTGTGAGGGGTGTGCCGAAATGAGTGCGGTGCCGCCATGCCAACGCAGCCACTGGGGCCCTCGGTGGAGCTCCCTATGGGGCCACGAAACGTGTGAGGGGTGTGCCGAAATGGGTGCGGTGCCGCCATGCCAACGCAGCCACTGGGGCCCTCGGTGGAGCTCCCTATGGGGCCACGAAGCGTGTGAGGGGTGTGCCGACATGGGTGCGGTGCCGCCATGCCAACGCAGCCACTGGGGCCCTCGGTGGAGCTCCCTATGGGGCCACGAAGCGTGTGAGGGGTGTGCTGTAATAGGCGCGGTGCCGCCATGCCAACGCAGTCACTGGGGCCCTCGGTGGAGCTCCCTATGGGGCCACGAAACGTGTGAGGGGTGTGCCGAAATGAGTGCGGTGCCGCCATGCCAACGCAGCAACTGGGGCCCTCGGTGGAGCTCCCTATGGGGCCACGAAACGTGTGAGGGGTGTGCCGAAATGGGTGCGGTGCCGCCATGCCAACGCAGCCACTGGGGCCCTCGGTGGAGCTCCCTATGGGGCCACGAAACGTGTGAGGGGTGTGCTGTGATAGTGGGAGGAGGGAGGGGGCAGAGGGAGGGGGCAGCGGGAGGGAGGAAGGAAGGAAGGAGTGAACGCGGGGCGCTGTCTCTTCAAAACGAGGACCCAACACCACAGGATGGTTGGGAAAAACGGCGTCGGAACCGGCAAAAACACGGCAAAACGGAACCGGCCCAGACACCCTCGAATGATGCAAAATTCACGACGGGGAATTGATCTATATTTTCGGCCTCCGGGGGCCCTTACCGGCCCTCGGGGCCGTCAAAAAACGACTCGGGATGCAAAACCAGTCCCGGGGAAGCGGTCGAGACTCCTGGGGAACCGCGTCATGAAAAATTATCCCAGTGAGACCCTACCTAGGAGTTGGAGCCCCTTGGAAAGCAGCATTAGTAGTAACAGTAAAGCTAAGCTAAAGCTAAGCTAAAGCTAAGCTAAAGCTAAGCTAAAGCTAAGCTAAAGCTAAGCTAAAGCTAAGCTAAAGTTAAGTTAAATCTGAGCTAAAGCAAAGCGACAGCGAAGCTAAAGCAAAGCTAAGGCTAAGCTAAATCTAAGCTAAAGCTAAGGTAAATCTAAGGTAAAGCTAAGGTAAAGCTAAGGTAAAGCTAAGCTACAGCTAAGCTAACGCTAAGCTAACGCTAAGCTAAAGTTAAGCTAAAGCTAAGCTAAAGCTAAGCTACATCTAAGCTAAAGCTAAGCTAAATCTAAGCTAAAACTAAGCTGAAGCTAAGCTAAAGCTAAGCTAAGGCTAAGCTAAAGCTAAGCTAAGGCTAAGCTAAAGCTAAGCTAAAGCTAAGGTAAAGCTAAGGTAAAGCTAAAGCTAAAGCTCCCAGGGGACTGGGGGAACCGCTCCCAAAGGACCGGGGGAACCGCCCGGGGCGATTTCCACTGCCCGGCCCCTTTAAGCAAAACGAGTAAGAACCCTTCCAGGCAGAGCCTAGGTAGGGAATTAATGACGTCAGGGGTCTGGGAGGTGGGAGTCGCACAGACGTACATTAGTTAAGAAGATATGCGAGCTTCGCCCTAAACATACGAAACAAATTCTGTTGAGCACCTCTTGCTCGCGAACCTATCCCGCCGAGTGTTCACTTTACGGTGCGCGGAGGCCGTTCTAAAAGAACGCAGTGCCGAAACATCACCTTTCGGACTGCGGCGTAAATTTCTTGAATCGGCGACAGAGCCCCCACCCTGGCGCGCGAAACGCGGAAGGGGCACTGCCAGGGGCGCTGCCAGGGGGTCCCAAGCGCGGATCCAAGAAGTCCGCGCGGAGCTCAGACAAATGTAATTATGTGCATGCAGTTGCTTGCCCTCCGACGGCTGCGAATCTAGTTTCATGCTGACGCCCCTGTCCCCGAAAAGAGGCCTCCAGAATGCCTCCCGCCCACGAAAACCCGGGCACGGCAGCAGGAGACGGAGAGAGAGAGAGAGAGAGAGAGAGAGTTACCAGCCTGGAACATATCCCTATCCCTATGCTGGGCACCTCCTCATCACGATGCCAATCTTAGGGATTCCCTTATTTTTGAGGGCGAATCCCTAAGATTGCCATCGCCTTTTGGCGTGTCAATCTTAGGGATCGGGATACGTTCCAGGCTGGTAAGATAGAGCAAGAGACATAGCCGCGCCCGCTTTGCCCAGGCCGGCGGCGGCCGCCCGTCCGTGTCGCACATGAGCGCCGCGAACAGGTTGAGGTACCTCGCCAGGCTCTCATGGGCGATGAGCGAGGGGGGGAAGAGGGAAGGGAGAAGGAGGATGAGGAGGAGGAGGAGGAGGAGGAGGAGGGAGGAGGAGGAGGAGGAGGGGAGGAGGAGGAGGAGGAGGACGGAGGAGGACGAAGGAGGAGGAGGGGGAGGATGAGGAGGAAGAGGAGGAGGAGGAGGAGGAGGAGGAGGAGGAGGAGGAGGAGGAGGAGGAGGACGGAGGAGGACGGAGGAGGACAAAGGAGGACAAAGGAGGACGGAGGAGGACAAAGGAGGAGGAGGAGGGGCGGGCCTTCTCAGAAGACTCGGAAGTCCCAGGGCCTTCCGCGAAGTCTTCTAAGCCTTCCCCGAAGACACCGAAAATCGATCAGAAGGCGCGAGGGCTTCTGGCAAGCCCCGCCGCCTCCTGAGAAGGCCCTCTCCTTCCCGTCCCCCCCCCCCCCGCTCGCCGTCGAACCCGAGGAACGCGAGGCGGGATGCCCCGGGGGAGCCCGCCACACTTCGGGCCTGGCGGCCGCGGCATGCAGTCGACACTCCTCGAAAGCACGATGCGGGACACCCAGGAAGTGCCAGCGCACCTCGGGCCCGTCGGCCGCGGGAGGCAACCGTCGCTCGTCGAAGGCACGGTGCGGGTATTGGCTGATTGTGGGCCACTGGCGACGTTCAACCTGGAACACCCGCGGCGAGGTCCCCAGCGAAGGGGTCGCCACCGCGGAGAGAACGCGTTTCACGGGCGCTTGTCTTGGGACCATTCGGCGCCGCGTTTCGAACCGGGGGGTGGCCCCCCCCCCAGCACTCGGCGCCGTCGATCAAAACCAGGGGGACTCCCCTCCCCCCCAACCCCCCCCCACCGAACCCCCCCCCCCCTCGGCGCTGGCGCCGGCGCCGGCGCTGGCGGCCGCCAGCAGCGCCCACGGCGGGGACGCAGCGACGATGACCAGAGGCAGCTCAAGGGGGGGGGTTCAAACCCCCCCCCCGTGGCGCCGAGGGGGGGGGGTTCAAAACGCCCCCCCCCCCCTCCCCCTCGGCGCCGGCGCCGGCGCTGGCGGCCGCCAGCAGCGACGCTCCCCGCCACCGCCGCCCGCCGCCGCAGGCGCCGGCTGACGCCGGCCCAGAAATGGAAATCGTCGTCCCCGCCGCCGTTGCCAGCCTCGGGGACCATCTGACCCCGGTCAGTCCTGACCCGGGTCAGTCAGGCCTTGCAGAATCCTGCAAGATCCTGCACCCAAACCCAGGTCAATGCGCAGGATCCTGCAATATCCTGCAGGATCCTGCACCCACGCCTGGGTCAATGCGACCCTGTCCATGCAGGATCCTGCAAGATCTGGCGCTCTGGCTGACCCCCGTTTGCACTGACCCCCGTCTCAAGGCTCCCGACAGCCGCCGCCGACGCAAGCGCCGGCCCGAGGAGAGGGGAAGCAGGGGGGGAAGGGGGCCCGGTCGAACCCCCCCCCCTCCATCCAGGGGGGGGGGTCCGGTTCCAACTCCCCTCTCCTCCAAGCGACCACAGAACGCGCTCTTTCCCACCGCGTCGACACGCGGCGTCCGTAGGACCGCGCAGCTGCGAGTACACGTCAGCAGCAAGGCCAGCCACAACGCACGGGGTGATGGGCCAGAACGGGAAGCAAGCCGGGAAGGGGAGCCTTGAACGGAATGCGAATCGGTACCGATGTGGGTGCAGGCTGGGGGCGGGGATCAGCATGCAGTGGTTAAATTTCTCCAGATGTAGGCGTGGGCTCCGAATGTGCTGGGGGAACACGTGCATTGTAGCCAGCTGCGTCGACTGTGGTCGGTAAAGGGGCCAAGGGCGCATCCGCGCCACCAGATGGCGAGGCAGAAGGGGGCCAGTTGCGAGCCGGGTGGGGCGATTAGCTCGAAAATGCGCAGACCAGAGTATGGAAATCAAGTTCCACATCTCGAGCATACGCAGGATGGCGTAACGACTGGAATCATGCAGACAGGCTCTCGATTATCGCTTCGACGTTGACGCGAGACTGATGGTCCCGCGGGTCTGTGCGAGCTTAAAAGGCGAGGTCGTCAGCGGTGATGACGGGGAGAACTCATACACACGCACCGACAGTGTTGTAGGAATGCGGGACCACCAGAGACACATCGGACATCGGACCTGCAGCTGTCGCGTGCTAGGGCGTCGAAGGCGGGCGCCGCAGCGCCAGGCATGTGGCGTGTGAGGCATTGGCAGATAAATCAACAGAAAGGCATGACAATGCACTGCTATACAGTGGGGGCCCGATTTCAAGAAACCTTCCACAGGAAACCCAATCCTCAGACCCCAGGACGTCCATCGATTTCTGGCGTGGGAACGTCACGCTCGCCCTGGCCAAACCACCGAAGCCCAAGAAACCCAGGGCACCCTGGAGGCAAGCAGGGTATTTCCTGGCATGGGCCTTCACTGGGAGGAGAGAGGAGGGAGGAAGGAGAGAGGAGACGACGACGACGGCGACGGCGACGACGACAATACAAACCGACAGACCACGTGATCCGTATTTTTGTTGTTTGCGTCGCCTCGGCCCGTGGCGCTCTCGCCCCGCGGGCGCGGGGGTCGGCGAGACGGCGGCGGCGGCGGCGCCGCGCGGGGCTGCGGGGTGGCGAGGGGGATAATGAAGGAGGAGGAGGAGGATTATGTTATTCCCATTGTACTTAAATAGAAACCAGAAAATGCACCCCGATAATAACCACCTCGACCCCGAAGCCGTTTAGTATACGCACTCAGGGAAGGAATCGAACAGGGCAAGGCTGTTCATTAAACGCCCAAGGCTGTTTAGTAAACGTCATTTGCTGGGTCCGGGTGTTTTTTTTTCCCTCCCTTGATTAAAGACCACATACCAGAAACAACCTCGAGCACCCAGAGAAAAATGTCGAACGAGTATCGCATCCTGGGGCCCGACGCGTGAAAGCCCTCCAATTTCGGTACTTCCTTGGTGCTCGAAATTCTTTCTGGTGAGCAAGGCTAAAGGTAGGTGGGAACATCAGAAAGATGGGGAAGAAGGAGGAGGAGGAGGAAGTGGAGGAGGAGATAGGGAAGGGGGCTCAGCCGTACGCCCGCGACCACCGACCACCGCTATGCCCTGCAAGCGGACAGCGTGCTTTTTTCGTGTCGCCTCGGCCCGCGGCGCTCTCACCCGGCGGGCGCGGGGGGGGGTGAGACGCCCGCGGCGGCGCCGCCGCGCGCGGCTGCGGGGTGGCGAGGGGAAAATGGGGAAGAAGGAGGAGGAAGCGGAGGAGGAGATCGGGAAAGGGGCTCAGCCGTACGCCCGCGACCACCGGCACAGGCTCGCGCGCGCCGCGTCCGGCCCGATCGCCGCACAACCGCGGGCCTGCCGGGCGCCAGCCGTGGCGGCGGCACCGCCGCCCACGAGCGGGAAGGCGCCCGGCACGGCCGCGGCGACGGCGGCGGCGGCCGCCAAGGCGCTCGCCGATGGCGTGCAGACCGTCCGCGCAGCAAGCTGCGGGGGGGTGCCCAGCGCCCACGCCGCCCTACCGCTCACGGGGTGAGCCCGGGGCGTCGTGTACCTCGGCGTCTCCTGCCCGGTCGGCGTCGGGCTCCGCGGCGGGCGCGCGGGCGGCGTCGGGCTCCGGGAGGGCCGCCTCCGCGAGGCGGGCGAGGCCGCGCCGGGCGGGGCCCGCGCCAGGACCTGCGCGACGGAGGCGGCGGGGGGCACCGCGCAGTGGCGCAGCGGGGGTGTTGTCGACTGCAGCGGAGTGGTTGACCGCCGCACCGGCGTGACCGCCCACTCCGCCGCCGCCGACACCCGCGGCGTGCCGCGCGCGGTGGGCAGCAGCAGCTGTGCGTGGGCCGCGGCGGGCGCCGCGGCGGCGGCGCGCCTGTCCACGACGTGCGGCGGGTATCCCACCGCGGACAGCACTGCCACCTGCGCTGGGGGCCACCCGCCCAACGTCGGCGGCGCGGCGGCCGCGGAGGCCCGGGAGCCAGCCGCCGCGGCCGCGCGGCCAGCGGGCGTCTGGCAGTACAGCCGCGGCGCCGCGGTGGTGGCGGTTGTGCCGATGCCTCGGGCTGGCGGCCGCGGGGACACGTGGCGGGCAGGCCTGCTGGCGGAGGCCGAGGCGGCCGCGGGGCGCTCCTCAGTGCGCGCGGACTCCGCGGGCGCCGCCCGCGGCTGCCCGCGAGCGCTCCCCACCAGCAGCGGGGGCGTGCCGCGGGAGGCTCCTCCCGGCGAGCGCCCTGGCGCCAGCGGCGTGGAGGGTCCGCTGGCTTGCGCTTCGCCCACGGAGGGCCGCCGCCGCGAGGGGCCGCCGCCAGCGGGCGCGCCAGCGGCAACACGGGGCGCGGGAGCGCTCCCGGGGCCGACGGGGGCCGACGCGGGCGTGACCAGGCGGCTGGAGGGCGGGAAAGTCCGCTCGATCGGCGTGGGCGGCTGCGAGGGGTTCTGCGACGCCGGCTCGGACACGGCGGCCGCCTTGGCGGGGCTGCTGCTCCCAGAGAGCGCCAGCCTGGGCCACGACAGGCCCTCGGCGGAATCCCAGGCCAGGTCGCGGCCGACGGGCTCAGCCCTTCTCCCGCTGGTCCCCGCCGCTGTCGAGCACGAGGTCCAGGCCGCCGCCGGCACCGGGGAGGTGCAGCACGACCCGGCCCTCCTCATGACGAAGCTGGTGCCACCCAGGTCGGGGGACCCGTGCACGAGCTCGTCAAAGTCGCCGCGGAGGTCGCGGCGGCCCCCGTCGAGATCTCCGGCCAAGGCCTGGCCTCGCGGGGAGGCCCCAGACGGCGCGGGAGCGCCCTCCGCGCACCGGCCGGGCCTCCAGCCGGTACCGCCGCTGCCGCCCTCCAGGAAGCTGCCCGAGGCGGAGAGGCCGCCGTCGCTGGCCGCGGAGCCCTCGGGCGGCAGGCCCTTGGCGCCGCCGCTCTCTGGCTTGGCGCCTGCCGGCTGGAGGTGGCTCCTGGGGCCCCGCGCGCCGAAGTGGCACCAAGTCTGCCCCACCTCGGCGTCGATCATCTCCAGTTCCTCGACCGTGCGCTTCCTGAGGTCGGCCTCCATCTGGTGCACGTCGTAGACGTACAGCTTCGGGTCCACGCGCTGCAGCGCTCGGCTGAAGTCCGCGCCCGTGGTCAGCAGGCCGTCCTCGTCGTAGATCGCCTGCCTCTCCACGGGGACGCCGAAGTACCGGGCCACGTTCTCTCGCAGGGTGCTCACGAAGGCGCCCGAGCGGATCATGCCGCCCATCGCCTCGACGTCGAACCAGTCGTGCAGCAGGCCGTGGACCTCCACCCGCAGCATGCGCGAGGAGCTGGGCGCGTGGGCCGCGGCGGCCTCCAGCGACTCGCTGGCGCACACCTGGAAGCCGATGGCGGCCGGGTCCCGCGGCGTGAACGGCTCCTCCGCCGACGCCAGCAGCTCGTCCAGGCTGCCGCGGCCTCGGGCCATCGGGCTCCACGGCCGAGGCCACTCGGGCACCGCGGGCCCGGTGCCGGCCGGCGGCGAGGGCACCCCGCGGAGGGGGTGGGCCGCTTGAGGCAAGATGGCGGGCGTGAGCATGAACAGTCCCTGTCTACACAGGGGCGGAAGCACAACACACAGGGATTCTGGGAAGCCATGCGGGGGCACCAGAGAAGGCCAATGAGGGAGTGCAGAGTGCGCCCTGGCGAAAGGCCCAACCATATACAAATGTGGGTAATTACCGCAACGTGGGTATCGTTTTTGGTGGATCTCCCTTTCGGGCTACGAACTGTGTGAGGGGTGTGTCGGAGTGAACGCGGTGGTGCCATGCAAACGAAGCCACTGCGGCCATCGGTGTAGTTCCCTATGGGGCCACGAAGCGTCTAAAAGGGTGTGCCGAAACGTCTGCGGCGGTGCCGTGCGAAAGCAGCCGCTCGGGCCTTCGGTGGAGCTCCCTATGGGGCCACGGCAGAAGGATGTGCCGAAATGGGTCGGGGGGACGCAAGCGAACTGCGCCACGGAGGCACTCGGTGGAGCCCCCTACGTGGCCATGAGGGGTGAACGGAAACGGGTCGGGTGGACACATGCGAACTGGGCCACGGAGGCACTCGGTTGAGCTCCCTATGGTGTCACGAAGCGTGTGAAGGGTGTGCCGAAATTTGTCAGGCGGACGCATGAGAACTGCGCCATAGAGGTACTCCATGGAGCTCCCGATGAAACCACGACATGTATGAGGGGTGTGAGGGGTGTACCTAAGTGGGTTGCGCCATCAAAGCACCCGGTAGAACTCCCTATGTGACCACGAACCGAACGAGAGGTGTGCCGAAATAGGTCGGGCGGACGCATGCAAACTGCGTCGCGGAGGCATTCGGTGGAGCTCCCTGTGGGGCGACAAACCGTTTGAGGGGTGAGCCACTGTGCCGACATGAGACGGGCGGACGCATGTGAACTGCGCCACCAAGGCACTCGGTGGAGCTCCCTATGTGGCCACGAATCGTGCGAGTGGCGTGCCGAAAAATAGGTGGGGCGGACGCGCGCAAACTGCGCCGCGAAAACATTCGATGTGGCTCCCCGTGGGGCGACGCACCGTGTGAAGGTTGTGCCGAAATAGCTCGGGCGGACGCACGCGAGCTGCGCAGCCAGGGCACTCGGTGGAACTCCCGATGGGGCCACGAAACGTGTAAGGGGTGTGCCGAAATGGGCTGGGCGGACGCATGCAAACGGCACCACGGAGGCGCTCGGTGGAGGTTCCTCTGGGGCCACGAGCGTGCAGTGTGTGCGCCAAAGCTGGTCGGGCGGACGTGCAAGCTGCGCCACAGTGGCACTCGGTGGAGCCCCCCGATGCGGCGACGAACCGTGTGGGGTGTGTGCCACAATTGGTCGGGCGGACGCATGCAAGCTGCGCCACCATGGCGCTTGGTGGATCTTCCACTGGGGCCACGAAACGTGTGAGGATGTCCCGAAATGGGTGGCGGCGACGGAGTGCCGAGTTTGACGTGCGGAGGGCACAGGGAAGATGATGGGAGGAGGGAGGAGGGCGAGGAGGAAGGTGAGATGAGGACGCGGGGAGTTGCCTGTTCAAAATGAGGGCCCAACACCACAGTGCACAAGGAATGACAACCATGCTGGCCATCCAGCCTAGACAAATCAGTAAATGCAACGGGCTGGCTCGGAGCAAGTAGTGCGACCATTTCAACGCAACCCCGCGCGATCCCCACAAAAACCACAGGGCGGATATGGCAAACGTCTTGTCGCCGCCGCGCAAAATTACTCCGGAATTTATAACATCAGGGCGGGCCTTATTTTTTGGGGTCTAATTTGAGCTGTCTGCAAGGTTCCGAAGGTCTGCGCACACGGCTTCCCGTTCACGGCTGGTATGGGGGAGGTCTCCTATCTATTTTGACACGTTAGGTCCTACAGCAGCGCAGCCCCGTTGGCAAATCCAACTGGTGGGCCACGCAGGGAAACGCGTTCGGACGGGAAAGCGACTCCGAGCTTCTTAAGAAGCGTCGGGGGGGCGTCACCCCCGCCGACAGCCCCACATCGACCTCCGTCGCGGGCAGCCACTGCTCGCCGAAGACGCTCCGACCCCCCTCGCGGCGCGACGACGAGGCGAGTTTGACCCCCGTTGGGGGGGTACCCCCCCCACGCTTATTAAGAAACCCAGAGTGAGCACAGCTCATAATCTGCACATGTTCATTTGGCGCGCGCAGGGCCTGGGCAACCAAAAGGCAAGCAAGCAGTCAGTCGAAGGGTCCGACTCTGCCCTGCTGGCGGACTTGTGAAACCGAGAATAGAACTGGATCGGGAGACCACATCGTGTACGCAGCGCTACTGAAGCCAACCCGTAAACAGCACTGGAGACTTCGTACGACATTTAGGGAATCCTGGGGCTTCCTGAAAGTGTTCTCGACTCACCGCTCCCCCAGACGCACCTCCAAGGCAACTGCGGGATACCGACAGCCAACCATGGGGCCCTGTTGACGTCCTCTGAGGGCCTCATGCTCGTCTGTTGCCCTTGGACCACTCCCTCTCCTACGAAAAAAGCTCGGCACGACGGAAGAGATGACGGCGGGGGCGGCGGCAACACCACGGCCACGCCGACGACGACGGCGGCGGCGATGGCGACGACGGCCGCGGCGGCGGCGGCGGCCACGACGACGAGCGGTAAGGCAGGGCACTGCCGCAGCTCCGCCCCGTGGCGCCCGGCCAGGGCGGTCTCGTCGAGCAGCCTGGGGGCGCCCGCGTCGCCGCCATCGTCCCCGTCGCCGATGCCCCCGTCTCCGTCGTCGTCGCCGGCGTCGTTGCCCTCGTCGCCGTCACCGCCGCCGACGCCGCCGTCGTCACCGTCCTCGTGGTTGTTGTCCGCCTCCCTCTCTCTTTCATGCCTCCTCCTCCTCGAAAGCAACCGACCCCTCTCCTGACTTGTACGAGAAGCGCATCGGAGGCGAACGTGCTGCCGCGTCGACTCGATCAACACACAAGCACACACGCACATGCACGCACATGCACACACAAATACACACAAACACTCACACACACACATACACACACACGCACACACACACGCACACACGCACACAAACACACACACGCACAAACACACACACACAAACACACACACACACACACGCAAACGCACACGCACACGCACACGCACACGCACACGCACACGCACACGCACACGCACACACACACACACACCTCGCATGGACCAGTTCTCAGCAGGCAATGACATTCGTGTTTCTCCTCTTGCTACTCCGACTCGTCCGCCTGCGTACCTCGTCAAACTCGTCCCTCCTTTGCAGCCTCCTCCTCCTCCTCTGCCTCCTCCTCCTCCTCCTCCTCCTCAGCACTGCTCCCCTCCTCACACCTCCTCCTCCTCCTCCTCCTCCTGTTCATCCTCCTCCTGCTTTCGCGTCCTGGCACGCGCTGACTTTTGCAGCGGGTGTACACCAGGACAGGACGGGTGAGGAGAGTCCGAACTTGCGCCGAAGTGCAACACTGGAGGGGACCTGCGAACCGTAGCCCCTGAGCCAGGCACTCACAGCATCGACGCAAGGAGCCCGCAGGGAGGAGGAGGGACGGGGAAGGAGGGCCAACCACGGCGCTGGACACATGCAACCTGGGACCCGACCGCCGGCGCGGAATACACATGCAGCCTGGGACCGGCCACCCGCACCGGCCGGCCCCAGGGGCGGCGAATCGCAAGGGAAGAGGGGACAATGAGGCGGACGAGAGGTGAGGACGGGGGGCGAGGGTCGGCGGCGCGCAGAAGGGGGTAGGGGGAGGGGGGAAGGCTTGTGAGGAGGAGGCCGCTTCCTGGCAGGCGCGGGCCTTACATTTACAGACAGGGAGCGCGCCTTCTGAGAAGCAGGGGGTGCTTCTAAGAAGCCCTCCCCCTTCCCCCTGCCCCCCTCTGCGCGCCGCCAGGTGGGTGGGGGGGGGGTCGCTGGTCTCCGTGCTGGTCGCCGTGGTGCTGATGACCCCCCCGCGTGCTGGCCAGCCTGCCGCTGCTGCTGCCGGCAGCCTAAGGGCTGGAGAGTGGCGCTGCTGAGCGCCACATCGGCGGCGCGGCAATGCAGAGCACCTTCAGGACGGGGAAGTTTGAGGGGGCCTTGGGATACACACACAAATAAATAGACGCATGTATCAGGATCCCCGATGCGTCCAAATACTTTCCAGGATGTTGTTTCTCCCCCCTTCCCATATTTGCCCATATTTTCGGGAGGATCGACGGTCAATTGTGTCTATGTGCTTTTCCCCCTCCTGAAGGTTCACGGCGTCCCCCCGCAGGGAGACGCTGCAGGGGAGCCACCCGCGCCAACCGCTGCGCCCATCAGCGCCCGCGCCGGCGGCGGGATGCACGGGTAGCCAACGCGGGGAAGGCGCCACTGCCGCTTCAGGCGCCGAGGGCCGCGAGCATCGCCTCCGCGCTGCCCACTTGGAGGAGGCAGCTCATCTGCTTCCAGGAGTACCGCAGCACCTCGGTGCGCCCAGCGCCCTCCAAGCCGTGCGCCCGGGAATGCACGTCAGCGACTGCAGCGTCCCCTGGGCGGCTGCCCGCCTCAAAGACCAGGGAAACCAGGTCGCCGCCGCGAGGTGGGTACCCTTGGCGCTTGGCGTCCTCTCGGGTCTGGGTTGCGGAACCGTCCCAGCCCGAGCGTGCCCGCTGGCGCGACTGGCGTCGCTTTGCGCGCAGGTGACGCTCGCGTCCAGGTAGACAACGTTGCCTGTGACCGTATCGCGCGTCGCGACGTCCAGCTGGACCAATTCGGTTCCAGGCCAGGACCAGCTGTTCTGCGGTTGCCGTGTAGCCCGAAAGTCGTGCAGCGCGTCCTGCGTCCACGTTCTGCAAGGGCCGCAGTGCACTCCCGTGCGTGTCGTCCGCGTCGGTCCAGCACGGCGCCGCAGAGCGTGCCGTCCTGCTTGCGGTGCTGACAGTGCCCCGGTCGTCCTCCCCCAGCGTCGAGAGCAGCTCGCTGCACACCCGCTCTCGTAGCAGCCCTGTCCAACATCCATGCCTGCCAGTCTGCGGCTCGTCCAAATAGCTGGCCCAGTCCACCGCGTCGATGGCGCCGCCGCTCTGCGCCCGCAGCCTCGTCTCCGCGCGCCTCGCGGCGTCTGCCACGGCGGGGGCAATTTGGCCGCGAAGCTCTGCCAGGAGGCTTCTCCCAGGCGTTAGCTCGGGCGTGTCCCCCTACAGGGAGACCTTGGGCGGCAAATGAAAACGACCTAGCTAATGCCTCAACCCGGCCCAAAAATATTCAAACATCGCCCTCGTGCTATTTTTCCATGTTTGAATTTTCCCTCCTGTAGAGGGACAGGCCCGACTTAAGAATAGCTGGCCCAATCCACGGCGTCGGTGGTGCCGCCGCTCTGCGCCCGCAGCCTCGCCTCCGCGCGCCGCGTGGCGTCTGCCGCGGCGGGGCAGTGGGCCGCGAAGCTCTGCCGGGGGGCTTCTCCCAAGCATGAGCTCGGGCGTGTCCCCCTCCAAGGGGATTTGGGGCGAAAAATCAAACATGCCCACCAAGTGCGCCAAAATGGTAAAACATTCATTCAATCATCGCCCCTGTGCTCGGGCGCGTCCCCCTGCAAGGGGGACCGTGGGCGACGCCTGCCACGGCGGGGTACTATCCCCCTGTGGGGCGGCGCCTGCTGCGGCGGGGCAGTGGGCCGCGGAGCTCCGCCGGGGGGCCCCTCCCAAACAGCACCCAACACGCTCTTGGGAGCGCGAGGCAGGGGCTGCTCAGGTTGGCGCCGCCGCGGCTGCCTCCGTGGCCGAAGCCATGCCCAAACCCTCCGCGTGCGAGCCGGAGGCAAAACAAGTTGCAAGCATGGCCAGGAAATGCTAGAACAAGTCTCAACTACCTTTTGGCTATTTTTGAATATTCCCCCAGTAGAGGGACAGGCTCGACTTGAGTCTAGGGGGCACCCGACGAAGTACTCCACCCCTCGGACAGCGGCCTCGTACAGTCGCCGTCTTCGCAGTTGGCTCGCAGGATGTGGGTGGCGCACCCTTTGCAATGTGCAGGAGGAGGGAGCTCTCGCGCGTGCCAAGGCCGGCCGATCGAAGATCACGGAGTCGCGAGATCAGCCTGTCAGCCGCCCGCACCGCCTCGACACCGTCGGTCCAGTCGTGCACAGCGAGGCGCGCGAGCGGGTCCTCGCTGTTCACCCAAGAGGGCGGAGACCCCCAAAGCAGCGTAAAGTGGGCTTCCTGAAGCGGGCGAGTCTCGGGGGCAGCTGTGTCGTCGGGTCCCGTGTCGAGGCCACCGTACTGCTCTCGTTGAGGGTGAGCCCTTCCGCTGTCAGGCCCAGAACGGCCACGTCGAGGCCCTGTTCGGCGACCGAAGCGGGAAGCACCACCATTAACGTCGTCACAATAAAAGAACAATGCTGTATGGGGCCAACTGCCAGCGGTCCCGCGAGGGCCAGGGCGAAGCTGCCTGGGGAGAGTGGGCAACCCTCTTCCTTCTCCTCCTCTTCCACTACCTGCCCCTCTAAGCCCATTGCAACTAGACGCTATGAATGCTACTCTCCTCTCTCCCCTGATCATCTGATCACGTCCGGAGGATGCTCGGACCCCCTCCGCGTACTTTACACACAAGATTTCCGGGAGTTGGGTTTTCGCAGTTGTTTTCAAAATGCTGCTCCCGCTGCAGCGCTGGCCTCATGTTCGGGCTTCCGCTCGTTCCAAATCGTGCTCCTGCTGCAACGCTGGCCTCATTTCTGCGCTTCCGCTCGTTCCGAATCGTGCTCCCACTGCAGCGCGGGCTTCATCGCCGCGCTTCCGCTCGTTCCGAGTCGTGCTCCCGCTGCAACGCTGGCGTCATTAGTTCCAATGCAATGCCATGCCAAGGCATGCAGTGTAATTATATGTGGTGTTACGCTGTGCGATGCCACGCCTTCAGCTGCAGTGCTAGGATATGCAGTGCTTGACAACGTAGTGCCACGCCATGCTATGCTATGCCGAGCTTTGATCTTCAAAGCCATGCTATGCCATGTTCTGTTATGTGCCGCTGTGCGATGCCGATGCCATTATTTGCGTTGCAATGCTTTGCGATGCAATTCTTCACTACGCAATGCCACGCCGTGCTATGACATACTACGCTCTGCCGTGCTCTTCTGCGCCCTGCTATGCCGTGCTCTACGATGCATCGCGCACCATCTCGGGATCATTGCCCTGCTCGACATCCGACTATGCGAATAGAGGGGAGATCTACGCCATGGTAAGGAATGGGAGGGAGGGGTAGGCGGTCAGATATGACGCGAGCGCACCTAGCTTGCCCTCCCCCTCTCCCCTCGTCGAACAACCCAAGAACGCCCTCCTTCTCACCTTCCTCTTCCCTCCTCTCCCTCTCCCTCTTCCGTGACAGGGGCGATGATGCGGAGGAGGGATGGACGAGACGGCGGCGAGACGGGAGGAACGCGAAGAATCCATGGAATTCATCCGGGCGGGACTCCTGAGTGAAAGCTCAGACCCTACCGTTCAGCACAGGCTCCGACAGCAGGTGCATCCAACCTATCTCGGCCAGGCGGTGCATCGAATCTAACTCGGCCAGGCAGCACATCCAACCTAACTCGGCCAAACAACTCAGGCTCCTGGGAACTGCACCCATGGTGAAAGCTCAGGGCCTAGACGCCTAGACCCCAGTTCAGGCTCCTGGGAACTCCATTCCATTTGTGGGCGGGAGCCCCATGTGCAGCCTGCTCAGGTTCTGCTTCCCTGTCTGACTCGGAAGAGGGGGCTGTACTCGGCAAGCTTGAAAGGGGCCTCCACACACAACACAACACAACACAACCCAACCAAACCCAACACAGCACAACGCAACACAACACATCGCAACACAGCACAACGAAACACACAACAACACACAGGCACACGGACACACAGACACACCGACACACAGACACACGAACACACACACACACATACCCACACGCCCACCCACCCACCCACCCACACACCCACTCACGCACGCACACACACAAGACACACAACACAACACACAACACACACAACCCACACAACCCACACAACCCACACAGGCACACAACACACACACAAAACACACGCACAACACACAACACACAACCCACAACGCACACAACCCACACAACGCACAGCATACAGACACACACACACGCACACACACACACAACCCCCACACAAACACACACACACAAACACACACACCACACACCACACACACACACACGCTCGCACGCACGCGCGCACGCACACAAGCACACACACACACACAACCACGCAACTTCTCGCACGAGGAGCAGCACAGCATACCTCGGTACACCTCGAGGTTGCGCGAGGGATCACAGAGGTGGGAGCTCGTATGGTTGCCTTCCTCGGCACCCACGGGGTCACACGGCACGATCCCAGCGGACGACTCAGCCTCGCCGGCGGGACCTGACCCCGCAGAGCCCCGACACACCACGGAAGGGAAAGGCATGAGAGGGCACAGGAGGACGAGCCAAGCCAAGACAGGAGCCATTACAAGCGGGAGGAGCAGGAGGAAAAAGAGGAGGGGGAGGAGGGGGAGGAGGAGGATGTGGAGAAGGGGGAGGAGGAGAGGGAGGAGGAGGAGGAGGAGGAGGAGGAGGAGGCTTCTGGAGGCCCTCGGCGCGGCCAGCTGAGGTGCAGCTCCACGAAGCCGGAGGGGACCTCGACCTCGGCGACGCGACCGCCTCTCGTCCGCCGATCCCCGCGGTCACACTCCTCGACCCTCCAGCGGCCCGCACTGTTTCGCCACTCCACCTCCTCCTCCTCCTCCTCCTTAGTCCAAGGACTCCAGCTCCAACTCCTTCTCCTCCTCCTTCTACATCCCATCTCCTCCTCCTCCTCCTCCTCCTCCTCCTTCTCCTCCTTCTCTCCATCGATTCCTCCTCCTCTCTCAACCTCCTCCCTGCTTCCCCAATCCCTCCCCTGATGTCCCCTCCTCCCTGCTCCCCGTCCCCGCTGCTCCTCTATTTCTATTGTTCCTGATCCTGGCCACCCCGTCCCCGGTCTCTCCTCAACTGCGTCCCGTCCCCCCTCCCTTATCCTGCGTCCCCCCCTCCCCGAGTGGATGCTTCTCCGTGACCAGGTGGGTTTTTTGGGGTGGCTGGGTGTTCGTAGTGAGGGCCACGGGGGCCCCAGAGAATTTGAAACGACGAGTGAGGCGGAGGGGGTGATGGGGATGAATTCCGACTACACCAGTAAAGAAGGAATCTTAAGAGCCTCCCTGGCGTCTCTGGAGAGCCTCCCTTGCGCCCTTACGAGCCTCTCCAGCGCCTCTGAAGAGCCCCAGCACAAGCCTTTTTTCTTTGCGCAGGCCCTAAGCTTTGGGCACCTCTTACGAACATACTTACAGCCTTGTCGGCACCAACTTGAAGCCTCTTCGGCGTCGTGTAATAGCAACTTCGGGGCAGATTGGAAGCCTCTGGGATGTTCGTGGACGCCTGTGACGTAACGAAGGTCCCAACCGTCTGCAGCTGTGTGCATCGCTAGGGGACGTCTCATCATACTGCGCACGGGGGGATGGAGGGAGCTGACGCCCTCTGTGGGGCACAAGATGCGTAAGGAGCGTGCCGAATAGGGCGGGGTGTCAAGATGAGCTCCACCACTGAGGCGTTAACTGTCACGTATTACTTGTTCCTGGTGGTAGCTTCGTTGAGGTGGTTTTCATATGTGGGCCCATTTACAACGAATTGCAATGTCCACAGATCTAGGCCGTGTTGCTGGAACAGAACGCCTCTGCTCCTCAGCGCAGGTTTGTTTCCGCATGCGTTACTGCTATAAGTCAGTTTGATGACCCTTGCACATTCAGTAAGTGGAATACTTTGCTAGTGAGGCTACGCTGAGCATGTATACGTATCGGGGTGTCTTGAAAACATGATTCACGCTTTGATCTCTGCTGCATCCATAGCCCGTTTGAGAGTGAGCACCCCCGATGATAGCAAAGAGGGGGTCACCGAGTCAGCTTGCGTGGCTGGCTTTCCCGTCGCCTCCCGCCGCCGCAAGCGCTCATGTATCGAGGCCCCGCGGCGGGGACGAAACCAGCTGAACGCAGCAGATTTCGTGCCTTCCCCCCTTCCAGTGGGGACGGGGATCGGTTAGACGATGCTGATCGTAACCGTCGTCATCGTCGTCGTCGTTGTTAACGTGGTCGCTGTCGCCAGGGGCATCGGCGTCGGTCGTCGCCATTGCCGTCGTCGGCGTTGTCGGCGTCGGCGTCGCCGCCGCTGCCATCGATCAACTGGCCAATCCGCAATCGTCAATCAATCAAAATCCGCACGCTGCACGTGCCTCGACCCCTCCAGGGGGCAATTCCCCCCCTCACCCCACCCCACCCGGCATCGATTATGTTGGTGGCCCAGGGGCCTCGATCTAGGATCGATGCTTCTGGACGTTTCTTTTGTTGCTGCGCCTCAGGGCCCCCGCCCAGAGACCACCGTCGCTGTCGTGGCGTCGTCGTGATGTCGTGGCGTCCCCTGGGGCCCGAAGCTGCGATAAGTTGCAGCATCGCGAACCATCACGACCCGAACCCCAGGCCCGATCTTTCTGCTGCGCTTTTTCCGAGGGCGGATTGATAATTATGTGATGACCCTGGGCCCCGAGATCGGGCGAGCATGCCCAGGAAACACCTGGGCCTCGGGGCCGCCGTGGTGTCGCTGCCGTCGCATCGCCGTCGGTGTCGTATCGTTGTGGCGTCGCCGTACCGACGTGTCGTCGTCGCGCCGTCGTGGCATCGTCGTGGCGTCGTTGGGTCGTCGTCGTCGTCGTCGTCGTCGTCGTCGTCGTCGTCGTCGTCGTCGCGTCGTCGCGTCGTCGTCGGCGTCGTGGCGTCGTCGTCGCGTCGTCGTCGTGGCGCCGTCGTCGCCGTTGCGGCGAGCGGCCGTACGGCCTCGACCACCTCCAGGCCCCCCTCGGGAGGCTTCCGCACGTCCATCGCCCACCTCGCGGCCCTGGGAGCCCCGAGCCAGGAGGGAGAGAGGATGGGGAGGAGGAGGAGGAGCCGGAGGAGGAGGAGGAGCCGGAGGAGGAGGAGGAGGAGGAGGAGGAGGAGGAGGAGGAGGAGGGCAGTTACTCCCCACTGTGCTCTGCCCCCTAATCTGGTAGTCATGGTCGAGTTTCGACTTGCCTCTGCCAAGGCTCCCTCCTTGCCCTGTTCGTGGGAGGGGTTTACCTCTCCCCCTCCTCCCTCGCCTTTGCCTGGGAAGGGTGGGGTGGGGGGGGGCGCGGGTAGTTAGAGCGCTCAAGATCGCCCAAGACGGCTGCAAGAGGGCCTCAGAGATCCTAAGATGGCTTTCCAAGATGGCTCAAGATAGGTCAAGGTGGCTCAAGAAATCCTCCGACATACCTCCAAAGACCCTGCCAAGAGATGACCCCTCTTTTGCTTTTTTGCTGGTTGTAGGGCCCTGAGCCCCACTGCCCCAACACGAGGGGGGGGAAGTCTACGATTTCCTGATTCGGGCAGCTCGCCTGGCAATCGCTACAACCGGTCCTGGGCGCAGCGCAAGGCAAGTGCCCGATAATCTTCTTCAGGAGGGGAAAAAACACACAGACACAATCAATCGTCGATTCCCAAGAAAATATAGGAAAATATGGGAGTTGGGGGGGAAGACAAAAACCCAGAAAATATAGGAAACTATGGGGGATCTTTTTATTTGTGTGTATTGATTTGTGTGTCCCAGGGCCCCTTCACTTTTTACGACGACGAACATTGCAAAACAACTGCAAGCAATCATCGCAGACGAGCCAAATAAAGCCGGAGCAGCAGGGGCACATTTCTTATATGGTTCGGCCAATTTCCCCTACCGTTTCTGCGCCCCTCATACGCTTCCACGGCGGCCCTTTCCACTGCATGATTCTACACTGCCCTCTTTCTAGCAACTCTGAAGGGGCCCCAAGACACACAAATAGATACACACAAATAAAAATATTCCCCATATTTTCCTATATTTCCTGGGTTTCTGTCTTCCCGCCCACTTCCCAAATTTTCCCATATTTTCTGGGGAATCGAGGATAAATTGTGTCTGTGTGTTTCTTTCCCTCCTGAAACTCCCCTGACGAATGTTTTTGAATGGGCTGGTGTGGATATTTTGTCACAGCCGCAGGCGAAGGCGCCAACGGCGAGTCGAGTCGGCTCGGGCTGCGAGCGGAGCTAATTGCCGGCGCGCGCGCAGGTAACAGCAGGACCTATCGCCGGGGGAAGCAGCTGCGCCGAGGGCCGTGCTGCAACCGCCGAGGCTGAGAAACGGCGCCGGGCGTGGGGACTGCAAGCTGCTGGGGCTGCCGGGAAGCTGCAAACGTGCAGGTACCCCGGGAGCTGGATCACCAGGTACGTGAATTGGACCTTGTCACCACAGGGCGCCAGAGGTTGGCGCGCCACAGACGTGACGAAGCGAAGGACTGCGTGACAGCGCTGGTGTGGGTTTTTTTTGATCGCGACCGCGAGCGGACACCCGCGCGGCGTCACAAAGTCGGGCAAAAAAGCGAGGGGCCGCTACGCCGAGCCGGCTACACTGCACCGCGGGCGGAGCAGGAGGGGGCGAAACGACGAAGAAAAGCTGGTGTGGATACTTTTTGGTCGCGGCCGCAAACGAAGAGCGCAGGCGGCGAGAGAAGTTGTCCGGGCCGACGGGCAAACCTAATTAGCTACAAGGCGCTCTGGCGTGGATATTTGTTTTGATCTGCGGCCCAAAGGACGGCTCCAGAGGGCGGGTAAATCTCGACAGGGGCGCAAAGCGAGACGATTGGCAACGAAGGCAGATAAGCCTCTGGTGTGGATACGCGAAGCGTCAAGAACTTCAAACTGCCGCCTGCTCTTTGTGTTGAACATTGACTCTAGTACAGCGGGTGGGGGACATTGCATTGGATTGGAGGGGTGGAGGTGTATGCTCAAGCGACCTGGCCTGCCCGCGCGGCACCTGTCCACGATGATACCTGACGAGCACGAGGCAGGCCTGCTCCCTACTGTACTTACAGTGCACGTGTAGTTAGTTCCCTGCTGTTCGCCTCCTCCTGTTATGAATGATTAGTGTTGTTATGTTGCAGAATATTGTTATGGTGCCCCTTCTTCTCTCCCCCTACTGACGGCTACGTCTCCGTGCCTACCAGGGCTTCTCTACTTTCCTGACTTTGTGCACTTCCAATTCTGCACGTGCCGTCAGCTTAATGTGTATCGCGCGTCGCTAAATGAGACTCCCCTTTTTTCCGCTGAATCACCAGAATAGAACGCTCCAGATCCGCTGCTTCATATTGCCAAGCGTAAAAAGGAGGAAGAGGATGAGGATGAGGATGAGGAGAGGGAGGAGGAGGAGGAGGAGGAAGGAGGAAGAGGAGGAGGAGGAGGAGGAGGAGGAGGAGGAGGAGGGGGAGGAGGAGGAGGAGGAGGAGGAGGAGGAAGAGGAGGAGGAGGAGGAGGAGGAGGCGAGAGGACAGAGGATCACGTTGGTTGAAGTGGTTGGCTCTTGCCGAACCCCTCGAAGCCCCCAGATGCCCCCAGGGGAGAAGAGTAAGAGGAGGATCAGGATAAGGGGATAGAGGAGCAGGCGAGATAATAACAAAGAGGCCGGGGGAGAGGAGGGAGCACGAATGAGGCAGGGCAAAGGAGAATGATGATGAGGAGGAAAGGGAGCAGAGGGAGAATGGTGGAAAAGGAGATTCGCGGATCGAGATTCGAGGGCACAGTTTGTGGACATGTCTGGCTCCTTTTTTCGCTCTGGCTCTGTGAGGAAGAGCCGGGAGGAGTGAGGATGAGGAGGAGACGATTCATGATGGAGACGGAGGTCCAAGGATCGAGGCTTGACGGTAAAAGTTTGGAACGCTCCTGGCTCGTTTCGAACCTCTCGCTGTGGAGGCAGCCGGAGGCCCCGCAGGAGCATAACTTCGAGGAAATATTGTAACGCTTGGTTTCGCTCGTCGTGTAAATACAGTCGGGGCGTTGACCTAAGGAACCCTAAATAAGGAACGAGGCCTCTTTTTCCCATAAGTTAAACTTCGATTTCCGATCGAAAACAGAAGGATAACCTGAGGCAATCTGTGAAACACTTAAGGAACACGGAGCCCCTCCCCAACGAAAAGGGTTCCTTCTTCAGGGCCCCGACTGTACCATTTCAATCATAGACACCTGCTCTGGTACAACCTGAACGGTGCCCAGGGACCCACACGCACACACACACACGCACACGCACATGCACACACACACATACACACATCTATACACACAAATCCCAGGGTCTCCCACATTTTCTCTTACTCATCTGGGTCTTCGACTTCCCCCCCACTTCCCATATTTTCCAATTTTTCCGGGGAATCGACGATGAATTGTGTCTGTGTGCTTCCCCCCCTGAGCATGGTCAGCCCGGGCGAGCAGGGAAGTAGGGAAGTGGCATTCGCACCGCGCAGATCCGGCAATTGTTGCCACTTCGAGGGGCGACGTTACGGGGGGGGGGGGGGGGAAACATCGACTTGGTATCATTACCAGCCTCGAACTTATCCCTATCACGAATGCGTACTGGGTCGGGCCAGTGGACTGCCAGGTACCCGTCGGCGATCCATGGGCGATTGCAGATCGATGCGTCTCCTCCTCCTCCTCCTCATCCGCCTCCTCCGCCTCCTCCTCCTCCTCCTCCTCCTCCTCTCCTCCTCCTCCTCCTCCTCCTCCTCCTCCTCCTCCTCCTCCTCCTCCTCCGCCCCTCCTCCTCCCCCTCCTCCTCCTCCTCCTCCTGCTCCTCCTCCTCCTCCTCCTCCTCCTCCTCCTCTTGTGTCTGTTGTTGTTCCCTCCCGGCGACCTCTGACACCGCCGGGGGTGCCCGAGCCTGGAGCGCCAACGAGGGCCCAAGGTGGCCCACAAATCTTTCAAAGGCACCCTAAGACAAGCACAGCGTCAGGTCTGGCCTGCCCCCCTACAGGCGCATTTTGGACGAAAAATCAAAACAAAGACTCGAAACATCGTCCCAAGACTGTTTCTTGTTGTAAAAAAACAAACTATGTTTGGATATTCCTCCTGTGGAGGGACAGGCCCGACTTAACCCTAAGACAAAGCACAACGGCCGAAGATGGCCGCAGGACGGCCAAGCAGGTCCTTCGACCGCCCAAGGAGACTGGAAGACTGCCCCCCAAGAGGACCTCCTCAAAGGCACCCTAAGACAAACACAACGGCCGAGGATGGCCGCAGGACGGCCAAGCAGGTCCTTCGACCGCCCAAGGAGACTGCCCCCCAAGAGGACCCCGGAAAAGCGCACTCCACGGATTTTCCGTAGTATGAGTTTGCACGGTTTTGGCACGCTTTCCCTTTCGTTCTCCAGAGCCTCGGGCCCTCCAGTTCGCCTCTGCCTCCGCTCCCTCCTCGAAGAGGATTGCCACGCGATGCCAGCCCGCCCGTAAGGAGGGGTAGTGTCCCAAGACTTGGCAACATAGGAAAAAAGACAGAGCATCCCTGACTGTGCCCCACCCTTGCAGAATCTCCTCAAAACAACCTCAGGGCCCGCTGGGACGCTGCGTGCCAGCTCGGCTGGAGCGCCCCAACATCGCCCAAAACTGGCTCACGGCCCTCCCGTAATCCTCGGCACGTTGGAAGGAATCGACTCATCATATCCAGCTGCGGCCAAAAGACACTTCGTATGATTTCTAACTCGCGGCAAGCATCACATCCGCAACCGTGTCGCGAGACATCGAATGGAATATCATCGCTCCCCTTCGGGTCCTCGATCTGGAATATCGTGCTGCAATGTCAGGGCCCCAGACCTCGGATTCCTGGGCCGTTCCGGACGTTTCCGAGCGCTCTAGGGTACTCCTGAGGTGCGTCGCGCTACTTTTCCAGGGGCCAAAGAAGCGCGGTTGGGGACCCACTCTTCCCACACTTCCTGATACAGTCACGAGGGCCATCCTAAGATTACCTTAGGACCTTCTGCGGCTGTCTCGGTTGGAAGCCCTGAAGGTCAGCCAGAACAACCCACATCCTTGGACATCATGCATTAACATTGCCGGCCTTCGGCATCAAGAGCGTCAAGGACTGCCTGCCCATGAGTCCCTAAGAACGCCAACAAATGGACATCGGGCGTCACCAGGACGCCACCAAGACGGGTCCAAGACGCCAACAAGACGGCCCGGGGAACCTCGAAGGGCCAAGAGCCTTTCACTCCAAGACGATCCTCGAGACCGCCACCAGGGCACCAGCGCGAAAATGGTTTCCAGGAAGCCGCGAAATGTGCCCCAAAGGCCCAAGAGGCCTTCAACGTATCATCACGAGTCCACCTGCAGAGTCCCCAAAAGATGCCTGTAGTACACGGCTCAGGCACAGTGGCGGGATGGGTCGAATACTCACCTGTCTTATGTTCGAAAACAAGGCGGATCTCGGAACCAGCTAAAACGAAGCTGAACAGAGCATAACTAGGCTGTTGCATGCCACGGCGTTGACTGGCATTTCCTTGGGCCCACCTTTTCTTGCCCTGAACTGTTGAGACGTGTCCGGCTTTGTATGTTTGTGCCTGGCGCTACTCTCTGCTGCTCTCTTTGCGTTACTTTGCTTATTTTATGTGCAAAGACTTATACTGTTTTTGTATATACTGTTTTCTAGGTTCTGTTGATTTACATTGCATCGCATTGCATCGATTTCCGCTGTATTGTATCGACTGGCTTCGCTGCCATTGACATTGACTATCGTTGTGCGCAACCACATTGTACTTGCCGCTCACTCACCATTGCGTTATATGATGTTATATTGAAATGGGTTGCAATTGTGAATTGCGACTTGCTTTGAATGCAGACCGTTGCAGGAACCTGCATGGCGATCTGTGCACCGTGTTGTATCACTGATTTCTTCTGCGTTAAGTGCGCTGCGTTGCACTGCAATTGAAGGCACGTGCGCAACATTTGCGTCACGTGCGATTTGATTCGCACTGCTTCTCAACAGGGCTTTCAAGAAATCGGGGGGGGGTCCTCAAGGGACCAGAGAGGGGACATTCACGAGCTACCCAGACGAAGATCACCAGAGCAGCCAGTCCCGCCGCACAGCTCCAGTCGGACCCCTGGGGCAGGTGTATCCTGCGCCACTGGGGGCAAACACTGCGCACGTTGTTTTGCAAGCGCGATGGAGACGCGCAGGCGGGGAAGGTTCGCGCGCGCGCTGCGCTGCGGCATGCTCACTGCAAGTGGCCGGGCGCCCCTGGCCAGGCTTCACGAGGCGCGCCGACGGAAGTTCCAGAAGCACCACGAAGCCCTGAGAGACCCCCAGACGACTCCGTAGAAACAGCACGACAAGGCAACAACCATGCACTCCAGCAACGTCGCCACACTGCTGCTGAAGGCATCGCTCCCATTCGTGGTGGCAGATACGCACAACAATACGTCTTGTTCGTTACTCACGAACCTTGAAACTGGCTGTGCTGCAATCGCAGATCGACAATACCGCGTGCAAGCACGTTGTGGGATCACGATTCAAACAAGAAAAGGTGCCTCATCAGATGTCAACAAACATTTCTCTCCACTCCCCTCAAGGAAGAAGACGGCTCTGGATTTTGAGCTGCGTGGGCAAGCTTACAATTATGCGTATGTTTACGTGGGGAGACTCTGCGTCACTCTGCGTATATTCGGCAGGCGGGAACATCGAAATGCCTGGCTGCCTCCTTGCACGATGGGAAAAATCCAACGTTTATCGCCCTGCTGCTGGCCCGAGACTGGTTTGGATCGCGAATGTGTGAACTCCCCTCGCTGACATCTCATCATGTAGGGGTGTGCTGCGTTCTGCGCTGGTGTCATGTACTCTACATTTGCAGCGTGATTACTGTTGCCGTCGGTACCTTTGTGATTGACCACCCACGGCGTGGGGAGTAGGCACGGCACCAAAATGAACGAGCAACCAAGCGATGCACGCAACAAGATCTTCCGCCCTAAGTTGATATCCCTGGGGAAATGGCGCGGTAACCACCGCCAGAGTCAGTCCCGTACTGAAGCGACACCTCATCGTGACCTTATGCTTCCATGGGAACTTCTGTGGAGTGCTCCCAATCGGTCACCTGACAGAGGACCAAGGGCAACTCGCCATTGATCACATGGCAGGGTTTCTGGCACAACACGGTCTGCATGTGCCCCAAGATGAAGAAGCACAACCATGGACAATGATGGAGAACGGTGCCACACGCTGTCACCAAGACGCCGGCATTATTCCCTCCCCCCTGCGCAAGCGCCATGGAGAAAGGCAGGAAGGGCATGGGGAGAGGACGCGAAACATCGAAGAGCAACGCCACACACTTCTAACTCGGTGCAATGTGCGACTACTGGCGAAAAACGCACAAGCCGCGGCAACACATGCGGAAACAGCTGGCTGTAAAAGCAGATTTCGGCGCCCGTCGCATCGATGCCTCAATGCGATTGCGACTACAATGTGAACTCGCGCGTGCGTAACCCATACTGTTCAAGTTGGTGGGGCTCGCACTGGTGCTCCACGCAAGTGGGGGGGAGGACGAACGAAACCAACCCGGGAAAATAGGGGCAAAAGACTGGAACACAGTCCCGTCATGCAACGCGCGGTGTTGCAGTCAGAAACTGGGCCAAACTTGACGTGGAAGCTCGGGGCCCACCAAAGGGGGGGGGACCCTGAGGAGGGGGGGGGAATTCGATCCGCTGGTGTATCGAATTTCCGAAAAACGATGTCCCCCGCGCGCCCCGATTGTCGACGCCTCTCGGGTTCCGGCGGCGGCCGGAAACCTCGTTTTGCATAGTTTTTCTGCGGTTCGATGCGCTGACAGACCGAACTCACCCCCCCTGTGGCATCCCCCCTTTGCGAGGTCCCGAGAAGCGGCTGAAGCGAAGGAGGAAGAAGCGGCGGAAGCAGCGCCAGAAGAGACGCCGGAGCACGGAAGAGAGGAGGCGTCTGGAACAGAAGACTTCGCGTGAACCCGTCGAGGGTTCCCTGACCTCGGGGCCCGACGCGGAACAGCATGCCGGGCCGATCGGCGCGGCTGAGGAGCACCGCGGGCTGGCCCATGCCCGGCAGCCCGCCCCGTATAAGCGGGATGAAGGAGAAGACAACTAACATTAGGCCGGGGCTGCCACCCAACATGCCGATCTTCGAAGACAAACTATAAATATTAAAAATAACACTCCACATTTTCCAAACATATACTCAAACAGTCGTCCCCCGACGATGTTTTAAACCAGTTTTGAATATTCCACTGTAGAGGGACAGGCCCGACTTAAACTAGCAGCCGCTGGTGAGATCGGACGCCTCTGCCTCGCATGCCGCAGCCCCAGCAGAGGGGGGCCACAAAAGCCCGAGAAGGCAGGGGGCCGCCACCCCCGACGACAACGACGACGGTGACGGCGACGACGACGACGACTGCGACAGCGACGACGACGACGGCGGCGACGATGACAACGGCGGGGGGAAAGGAGAGAGAAGACCAAGGAGGAGGGGAAAGGGCGGACCCCTGACCCCACAAGGCGCGGGGCCCCCAGGGGGGGGGATAAGCAGGTGGCACCACTTGGCTGCCGGCCAACGCGGGGCAACACATCCCGCTCCCTCCCCCCCTGTCGGGACACGAGCATGTCGAAGTTGTAATTCTTCCCGCCGCTGCTTAGGAGAACACTCTCCAAACAAAGTGCGGTTCTTTTGCTTCGCCGAGGGGAATGCAGAGAGGCGAGGGGGAAGAGGGGGAGAAACAACATAAACGACAGGCAATGGCGGCCACATCCGGCCAATTGCGGAAAACCCGTTTAGGCGGCGCTCAGAACCTGCATGCCCGCTAGATGCCCGCGGACTCTTTCAAGGGCACGCTGAAGAAGTAAGTCCCCCAACCGACCGTGCGCGGGGTGGCCGTGCCGCAGGGTGCACAGCGACGTGCGCAGGGCACACCAAGCGATCGCCCAAGACCTGGCGGTTGCGCGGCGTAGACTACGCGAGCCCAGTCAAGCACACCAGCCTATCAGCTGGAGCGGCCTCTGGCAGGCGCAACATCGACAAGTGATTCTGCGGAACACCAGGCAGTTCGCGTAGTGTTCGATGACCGCAATGAAGAAGGCACACAGGTGAGCGCCGCCTTGCATTCCACCCTCTGCAAAGGGTGCGGAGCGCGGCCGCGACGACGCGCGGCGTGGCGCGCGTGGGCAAACTCCCGCAGGACCTCGACACTGCGGTAAACTCGCCGGCCAGGCAGCAGCAAAGACGCAACCAACAAATCGAGGCGACGTCGTAGGTGACGGCATTCTGCCTCCGTGCGGTCTGGCCGGAGCGCCTCATGGCAAGCGCGTTGCCACTGCTGCCGGGCCCTTTCGGGATCGGCAAGTTCCATAGGCCCGCGGGCCGTGGCTAGTATTGGGCCACCCGCAGCGCGTTGATCGCGGCCCTCCGCGCGCTCTAAGAGTCTAAGAGGAACAGAAAGCTCGAGTCGAACCACTTGGCCCAATGGGCGGCTCGCCAATCTGGGGGCTCACATTCTTGTCGCAAGCGACAAATTTCCTGCGCGCGTGCTGCCGCTCGGAACCCTTCTGCTGGAGGAGCTTCCCAATTGGACACCCTGCTCTTCGCGGCGTCGACCAAGGCCCGGAGGTCGTTGAAGTCGAGGGCGCAGCGCGTGCGCTGCAGCTGTCCGAGGCCCCGCCATGCGTCTGGGTGTTAACAATCCACAGGGGCCAGGCAGAAGATGGACGAACAATCTGCGTTCGTGGACCTCCCATGCGTTTGGGGCGTCATCTAGCTGTTCGACACATGACACCACAGGCGGTAGGTACTTGCTGTACGCCGCCAAAGAAACGGTCATGTCGCCCACGATGGTCCTCCAGATTTCTGCGCGCTCATCGTATTCGCGAAGCGCCCTAACCCAAGATTTGGCCTGCCGTTCAGGCGCGATGACGAAACCGAGACACACCGACAAAGGGACTTTGTGAAATCCCCCTAGGCAGGAGCGCAAGCACATCATCGAGCGCGTTCCGCCTCCACGTCCACAAGATATAACGGGATCCGCTGAGACTTCCGATGGTGCAGCTTCAAGCCAGAAGCGCGGGCATACGCGTCGAACATCGGCTCCAGAACCTGCAATGCGCAACGGAGAGGTCGTCAGCGCCTGCTCGCACCAATGCTCTCGGCGAGGCGCGGGCTATTAGCCGAAGCACGATATCGCCGGCCACTGCGAACAATAGCGGCGATAACGGGCAACTTTGCTGGATGCCCGAATCCATCCTGAAACCGTCAAACCTGGCGCCGCCGACATAGATGATGCAAGTCGTGTGCCGATAAGCACATTTTCGTGCGCATCCCTTCGTGCGCCCCCTATCCGGGTGACGAGGTAACCATCTCGCGTTCGGCTGTTCCAATGAGCATGGCCATCCTTGCTTCGCACGCGGCCGAGGGAGCTCACCAACGGAAGATAAGCTACAGTGGCAGAGCATGCTCAGCACAGGTGCGCAAGTGAAATGGAATCTCCTGGTTATCGCGTACATTGAGCCTTGGAATGCCTGGCGAGACGAAATACTTGAGTTTACTGCACATTCCCTCGGTGACACACAAGTGAACGTGTGCTACATCTACCACCGTGCCTCTGGGCACGGAAAGGGCGTGTCCGCAGGTCCGTTGCCTAATCCTCTAAGCCCCGCTCCTGAGACTCTTAGGAACCCAGAGCCCAAATTTCTGGCCCAAGAGGGCCCCGAGACGGGCCGAGAGGCCCTGAAGACAGCCCAAGAGGGCCCCGCCCGAGTCGCCGAACGATCGCTCCAAGACGCAGAAGATTACCCCAATGCGGCCCAAGAGGGCGTCAAGACACCCCAGTAAGCCTCAAAGAGGCCTCCCAAGAAGGCCCCAAGAGGCCAAAGGTATTGATGTTCCCTGTGCGTTTTGGAAGTTGTTGACCTTCTCGCCTTTTCGGCTTCCTGACGCGCAAGCACGGCCCAAGAGGCGCCAAAGACCACCCCAAACAGGCCCAAGGGACCTCCAAGAGGGCCCCAAGACGGCCCACGAGCGCCCCAAGACGGCCCATGAGGACCCCAAGACGGCCCCAAGAGGGGTCCAAGAAAGGGAGCACGAACCAACAATCCGAGCCTTCCACCCTGCGAGGCCCCAAGAGGCCCCCAAGAGGCTCCAAGAGGCCCCAAGAAACCCCCAGGAGACCCCAACAAGGCGCCAAGAGGCCCCCTAACGGCCCCCGAAAGGCCACCCATGAGATCCCAACGAACACCCAATAGGTCTCATACCCATACTTAACCAAGGCACAGTTGCGGGATGGGCCAAGGGCCATTCGATAATTACACCGGAATCAGTGAGGCTATAAACTGCCAGACACATGCTCGCTAGATCCAATGCAGCCTAAAGCCAAATGGCTACGTAAACGCGTGGCAACTCAACTCGATCCCTAGCAGATACAGCCAAAACAAATCATCGTGGAGTAGACGACACCAGGAGGAGAGAGAAGGAGAAGGAGGAGAAGGCGGAGACGAGAGTGGACGAGTACGGGGGGGAGGGGGAGAGCGAGGGAGGAGAAACGAGAGGGATGAGGGAGGAGGAGGAAGAGGAGGAAGAAGAGGACGGGGATGTCCCAGGGATGAACAAACTGGGAGCAGGAGAAGGGAGAGGAGGAGAGGAGGAGGAGGACCAGTGGAAACCCAAGAGTCATCAACGATATTGGAATTCACCCTCCCTCCAAGCTCCCTCTTCATAGACCCCTACAACGGCTCATTTCCATTTAGGGAACTGCATTGTTGAAAGACAATAGTTTGAAGATCCTGAAACATGCCAAAACAGGGTTCTCGGGACTTCAACGCCAAGCATCAACCCGACTGCTGCGTCTTGACGATCCAGAACCGTGCCATAACGCCAGTTTTTGGAACTTCAACACAGCGAATCAACATAACTGTAGCGCCCGCATAATCGTGATCCTTCCCAAAACACCATTTCCGGTACGTTGATCATGGGAATGCGCGCAACTCTTGCAATATGCTGACACGAATATGCGCGGCGCTAAGGCGAGAACCACATGCTGAAAAGGAACCACCCTCAATCCGTGAAGCTCTTGCATTTGTTAGACGAATGTGCGCCGCGCTAAAGCGAGAGATAAAGTTTGAAACCACCACCCGCCCTCAATCTTGAAACTCTTACAGAATATTAAAACGACTGTGCGCGGCGCTAAAGCAAGAACCACATGTTGAAAAAGAACCGCCCTAAATCCGTGAAACTCTTGCAAATGTTTCAAACGAATGTGCGCGGCGCTCAGGCGAGAGATACATGTTGAAAACCACCCGCACTCAATCCGTGAAACTCTTTCAAAATCTAAACACCCATGTGCGCGGCGCCGAGGCGAGAACCACATGTTGAAAATGACTCGCCCTCAATCCGTGAAACTCTTGTTTTCTTTCAAAACGAATGTGCGCGGCGCTAAGGCGAGAGCCACACTTTGAAAACGACCCGCCCTCCATCCGTGAAACTGCTGTCACTTCTTAAGCTTCAGACTCATAATTGGTGAGGAAATCTCAGGCGAAACGCCCGGCCCGCCCTAAAAACTGGCCTCGGGGTGCGACAGAGAGGAGTTATCTACAAGATCTATAAGGAGAATGGAGGAGGAGGAGGAGGAGCAGGAGGAGGGGGAGGAGCAGGAGGCGGAGGAAAAAGGTGCGAGGTCCTGAGATCGATCTAAGTCCACCGAAGAGAACCCGAACTTCCATCCTCTGGCGGGTCTACTGCCTCCTCCGGTTCCTCCCGTTCCTCCTCTTCCTCCTCCTCCTCCTTCTCCTCCTCCTCCTCCTCCGTATGCCGCCCTGATCTTCGTCATTCATCCGGGCCAGAGTGAATGTGGCCAGAGGGCCGCACCACATCGCCGATGCACCAGCGACATCAGGATGAAGAAGACTTGCCTCCAAATTGCGCCGAATCGCCGATGCGTCGGCTTTGCGGGGCGATCCTTGAACCCCATTAGCCCCAGCCCCGTCAGGAAGGCATGGAACCATCCTCCTCCTGCCCAACCTCATCCTCCTCCTCCTCCCCCCCTGGTCCGCCTCTACGACCAGGAACTGTTGCTTAGCGTATCGCCACGGCGACCCCGGCGACGCGCACTGCCTTGCAAATGGATAGCGTGTCGCTCCTCTCCGCGGGGCAGGAGGCTCGGGAAGGCTCGGGTCCTTACTCACCGGGAATGGGGACGTGGCAAGCGTGTCGCACCGGGGCGTGGTGGGCCAGTGTCGGCAGAGCGACACGCTGTCCAACAGTTCCCGCCCTCTATCCCCTCCAGCCTCTGCTCCTCCCTCCCACCCTCCTCCCGCCTCTGGTCGGCACGCAGACTGCTGCAGTGCCCCGAGCCCGACCGACCTCCCTGGCTGTGGCGGAGGTGGGTGGCGATAGAAGCGGCTCCTAGGTAGGACAGAAGGGGCTCTTCCCCGGGCGTGTTCCCCTACAGGGGGATTTTCGACGAAAAATAAAACATGCCCCAAAATTACCCCAAACTGGCAAACAAATATTCAAAAAATAGTCCCCGGACTATTTTTTACAATGTTTTGATTATTTTGGGGGCAGTTTGCATTTTCCGCCGAAAATCCCCCTGCAGGGGGACAGGCCAGACTTAACCCCAGGCTCAAGGAGGGCCCCGAGAAGAACGGGAAACTGTGGAAAGCCCGAGGCCTCCTTACCTGGGGACCCGTCTCCGTCATGTGCCGTCTGGCTTCCGAGCCACGATTCGGGACTTCCGCGCCCGTTCGGAACGAGTCGGGCACCCCTGGAATGCGTTTGGCGAGGGGCAGCTGGTGAGAAACATCCCGAGTTGGGGGGCAACTATAGAGGGGGGAGTGCCACAGGGAGGGGAACATCGACCTTGGATCGGCGATGCATCGCCGATAGATCGGCGATAGGCCCCCGATAGCGAATCCGCACGTTGATGCGCAGGGTGGGACTATCGGGGACCTATCGGCGATCAATTTGCGATTGGTGGGTGATACATCCCCCCTGTGCCTATTTCCCCCCCTCGCTGCCCCTGACGAACATGGAAAACACCCAGAACCGCAGGAAAACCGCCTGAAACTTCCGTCGTCGGCGTCATCGTCGGCGTCGTCGACACCGCCGCCGCCGGCTGGCGAAGCCGCCGCTGCCGCCCGCACAAGAATAAACAACTGCACAATCATGAACTGGCGGCGCTCCACGCGGCTTTCTTGGAGCTGCGCCGTGCGGAGCACCGGCAGTTTCTGTTTATGATGCCGTCTTTTCTTCTTCGAGCCCGGCGCGGCGCGAGCGCGCGCCTGAAGTCAGGCACGCAGTCCGGCGTGACTGGCGGGGGGAAGCTGGAGCGCGCCTGCGCGCCGACGGGAGTCGGGCGGCGTCGCCCTCGTCGTCGCGCTCGCTCTCGCTGTCGCCGATGTCGTCGCCGTTGTCGTGGTGGTCGTCGTCGCCCTCGTCGCCGCCGTCGCCGCAGACGTCCAACGTCGTCGTATTCGCCGTCGTCGTCGTGCCGGTGTGCGCGGAGGGCGAGGGGGGACGTCGTCGGACGTAGGGAGGGGAGGAGGTGATGGGAAGGAAACGGAGGAAGAAGAGAAGGAGCAAGGCAGGTGGAGGACAAGGAGCATGAGGAAGGGTGGGTCATTGTCGTCGTGGTCGTCGTGGTCGTGATCGTAGTCGTGGTCGTGGTCGTCGTCCTCGTCGCCCTTTTCGTCGTCACCGTCGTCCTGTGAGATGAAGGAGCAGGAGGAGGCGGAGGAACGCAGAGGGCGGAGGGGAGGGAGGATGGAACAGCGAGGCCCGCACCAAACCAGAAAGTAAATGATACCGTCGCAGGATGGAACGAGCATTGTCGGGGTCGCGGCGAAACGTGAGGAAGTGGAGGCAAATCGGGAGGGAGAGGTAGACGGTGATGAGGAGAGAAAAGGGACGACGATGCAGAACAGGACAGCGAAGACGAAAAGCTGCATCGACGCGCCCTGATCGCATGGTTCGATTCTCTAAACCCGATCGAAGAGAAGCGCGACGACGGCGACGACGGCGACAGCGTCGGCGAAAACGACGGCGACGGCCACGACGCCGCCGTCTTCCCCAGCGACACCGCCGCCGGAGACGACGGGCGACGGCGATGGCGTCTCGTCGTGCCAGCGTCGCGCCGTGTCGGCGTGGGGTCGGGCTGGCGGCGAACACGACGGCGCCGGAGACGACGGCGCTGCCGCCGGCGCCGCTGCCGTTGGCGACGACGGGCGACGGGCCCACCAGCCCCTTCAAAGTTTGCAAGCATGCCGAGCAGGCCAAATAGTCAGTTACATATGAGAGGGTGGTGGGCGACGGGCGACGGGCGACGGCGACGGCGCTCGACAGAAGACCCCTTGAGACAATCGAGTAGGGTCGAGGATGTTGGAGAAGAATCGAGGAGGCGGAGGATCGAGGAGGAGCAGGAGGAGGAGGAGGCGGAGGAGGAGGAGGAGCAGGAGAGGAGGAGGAGGAGAGCAGGAGGAGCAGGAGGAGAGGAGGAGAAGGAGGAGGAGCACGAGGAGGAGGAGGGAGAAGCAGGAGGAGGAGAAGAGGAGGCGGAGGAGGAGGAGAGGAGGGGAGGAGGAGGAGGAGGAGGAGGAGGAGGGAGGAGTAGCAGGAGGAGGAGCAGGAGGAGGGAGCAGGAGGAGGAGTAGCAGAAGGAGGAGGAGCGGACGGGAGGAGGAGAAGATGAGCAGGAGGAGGAGGAGAGGAGGAGGAGGAGGAGGAGAAAAGGGGAGGAGGAGAGGAGGAGGAGGAGGAGGAGGAGGAGGAGGAGACAGGAGCAGAGAGGAGGAGAGAGGATCAGAGAGGAGAGAGGAGGAGAGAGGAGAGAGGAGACAGGAGGAGACTGGAGGAGACAGGAGGAAACAGGAGGCGAGATGCTGAGAGAGGAGGAGAGAGGAGGAGACAGGAGGAGAGAGGAGGCGAGAGGAGGAGGAGGAGGAGACAGGGGACAGGAGGAGACAGGAAGAGACAGGAGGAGACGGAGGAGACAGGAGGAGACAGGAGGAGACAGAGACAGGAGGAGGAGGAGGAGGAGGAGGAGGAGGAGGAGGAGGAGGAGGAGGAGCATCGAGGACGTTCCAGCCGCCGTCGCGGCAGCGGCGGCGTGGAGTCGAGCCGGCGGCGGGCGCCACAGAGGCGCAGGCGGAGACGAGGCGCGCCTCCTCGCTCAGGGCGGCACGGCCCGCCTCCTCGGCGGCGTCCACGCGGTCCTCCGCCCGATGGGGGCTGAGGGGAGGAGAGACACTAGGAGGAGGAGGAGGAGGAGGAGGAGGAGGAGGAGGAGGAGGAGGATGAGGAG
>CAUYUJ010011046.1:283849-322438 GCA_963575745.1 Prorocentrum cordatum | reverse complement strand
GGGAAAAACCGATCGTAACAACACAACCGGATCCGACCAACCCGTTTTGCCTGAGACTTCCTCACGAAAATGATGAAAACGTGGCTGCGGCCTAGGCGCGGCGGGGGGGTCGTGCACCAGGGGTCCCAACAATAATTATTCTTTAGAAGTAATAATGTTCAACAACAACAACATCAACAACATCAACAACATCAACGGCTGCGGCCTAGGCGCGGCGGGGGGGTCGTGCACCAGGGGTCCCAACAATAATTATTCTTTAGAAGTAATAATGTTCAACAACAACAACATCAACAACATCAACAACATCAACGACAATAACAACGACAATAACAACGACAACGACAACGACAGCGACACGTACAGCGACAGCAACAGCAACAGCAACAGCAATGCGCACCGCAGAACCTCACTTCAGCAACGCGTCCAAGGACCGTGAATGACCGTTCGGCACCTCACTCCGATGTTTGTGGGGTTCTCCACTGCCCAAGCTTCCGAGAGGCCCCCAAGACCGCCCAAGACAGCCCCAGAGGCCCCCAAGAGGGCCGCAAGACGGCCCAAGAGGCACCCAAGACGGCCCAGGAGGGCCCCAGACAGCCCCAAGAGGGGCACAAGAGAGGGGGCACGAACCGAAAATTCGACCCTTCCGCCCCAAGAGGCGCCCAGGCGACCCAAGGAGACCCCAAGAGGCCCCAAAAGGCCCCGAAGAGCCGAAGAGGTCCCCACGAGGCCCCAAGGGGCCCCCAAGCGGCCCCAAAGAGGCCTCAAAACAGCGGCATCAAAACTGCCTCCTGGAAGCCCCAAGAGGCCTCGGCGAGATCCCAACGAAGATCCAAAAGGCCTCAGACCCAAAATCCAGACATGGTGGCGGGATGGGCCGAGGTCCATTCGACTACTACTGGTAACAAGTCATGAGCGTAATGGCGACAACATTGAAAAGCATCGAAAGACAGTATGATGAACATACGAACGCCATTAATCATGGTAGCACGAACGCGGTCAAAGCCCATGAAGCAGTATGCTGATGCCAGAGGCTACAAATATGCGGCGGGGGGGTGTAACTTCTTTGTTGCCTGCTGCCACCGCACAAGTGTAACCTCAGCTAGCGTCCTAGCACGGCTCATAGAAAGACACCCCGTCGTCCCTTCCACAGCCACCCATTGCTGAGAAGATCTGGCCGCTGGAACATCTGTCGATGGCCGCCGCCATCCAGCGGTAGTCGAGCAGACGCGGCGACCAGGGTCAGGCGATGTTGCGGTCCTCGATGGAAAAGAAGCGCGCTTTGTCGTCATCGCATCCTGTCATAAGCGTCTTGTCCACTGGTGAGGCCTCAAGCGCCTGCACGGGGAGCAGGTGGATGCCCAGCTTCATGAAGACTGGAGATCCCGTCTGCGCGTCGAAGAGGCTCACATCCCCAGCCCGCGTGTTGCTGCTGGCACTGGCCACGTACCGCTCGCCAGCCGCAAAAACGGCCGTGCTGAACTCGCACGCGCGAGGCCCGAAGCCCATGCAAAACACCTCCTGTCCCTGGCGTACGTCCCACAGCCTATGCCTGCCGTCAGAGCCAGAGCTGAGCAGATACCTCATGTTGCGGCTCCATCTCAGCGAAGTCACAGAGAGACCACCATGGGCGTTAGGCAGCCGGTTGATGACTCTGTGCGTGACCGCATCCCACAGGTGAATAGAGCCGTCGCTCGAGGCGCTTGCAAAGACCCTGCCGTCGCTGGTGCACCGCAGGTCGTTGATAGCTCCACCGTGGTGGTGTTCCTGGTAGAAGCTAGTGAAGCAGCTGAGCGTTTGCAAGTCGTACAAGCGTACCGCCTGATGGTTCGTCCCTACAAACAAGAAGTCCCCGCAGGGATGGATGGACAGGCAGCGCACGGGGTGCACATCTTGTAGGACGGAGAAGGCCTTCTTGTGACCTGGGGGACGGGTGAGGTCAAAGATCTTGACAGCCCTATCCTTCGAACCCGAAAAGAGGGTCGGGTTTATGGGGTGGAAGGCCAGGCACGTGATGCTCCCCAAATGGTCCTGTAGAGTACGCGTGACAGGCTTCATCAGCTCTTCCTCGGTGATGCGCATCCGGCCAAGAGGCCCGTCCGTGGCGGCAGAGCATGCCTTCATGCGAGCTGAGTCCAATATCTTGATGCTACCGTCGAGGCAGCCCGTAGCGCAGAAGCGGCCGTCGCTGGAGATGGCCACTGAACGGCACGCCTGCTTGTGCTGGCAGGTGTACAGCAGCCTGATCTCGGGAGGCTTCTGCACGCCCGAGCCTGGCACCTGCTGCTCCTGCATCCCCGTGGCCGCAGCCGTCGCCCTGCTGGTCTGTGCGGAGGCGCCGCTGGTGCCCTCCGTGCCTGCACCAGGGCTGGCGCTTTTCGCCGCCGCCGCCGCGTCGAGGTCCAGGTGAGACTCTTGGGGTCCCAGCGGCGGGACTGGAGAGCAGAAAACAGGTTTCCATTCGCCACGCGGCTCGTCGCCGAACGCCCACTTCAGACTCTTGCCGTAGCCTTCCAGCAGCGCGTCCTTCTCCACCTGCTCGTTGGGCTGCAGGCGCAGGCGTTCGGAGAGGCTCTGGGCCTCCCCGACGAAGCCGTCGTCCTGCAGCTGCCTGATGAGCAGCTCGTAGAAGCTCACCTTCAGGGCCGAAAACTCGCGCGGACCCTGCGAGCCGTCCACGCCGTGCCCGGAGACGCCCTCCATGGGCGCAGCGCCGCCGGCCGCCGGCGCCTCCACCGCAGCATCCGCGGCCGCCGGCAGGGGCGCCACGCCTCCGGGCAGGGCGGGCGCGGGCGGCCCCGGCACCGCGGCAGCCGCCATGGCGCGGGCGAGCCGGAGGGGGGGGGCGGGGAGAGGCTCTCAGGCGGGCGGGCTCGCGGCGCGCAGCGGGGGGGGTGAGGGGTTAGGGGCGTCGGCAGGGAGGGGCGCAAGGCGCGGGGCGCCCCCGCGCGTCCCGGGGCACGCGGGAGGGCGCGGAGGGGCGGAGTGGCCGTGGGGGGGTGTGTGTGGGCGCGGGGCGGCCTTCCGAGAGGAAACTCGGAGATGGGCGAAGAGGGGGGTGGCTTCTCTGGGAGCGGTCGCCGCCCCTCGGGCCAGGGCCCCCGTCGGCCTCGGGCCCAGCTCGGCTGCCAGCCCGTCTGGGCCGGAGCCGACGCGGGGCCGAAGCCGAAAGCGGCCTCTTCCCTCGGCGGCCCCGCGCCACACGCCTGCTGAGGAGCGCGGAGGGCGCTTCATCTTGGCGGCGGGCAGAGGGGGGTTGGGGGCAGGGGGGAAGGCTTCTATAGAATCACCCCTATGCTTCTTAAAGGTGCGGGCCTACTCTGCAGATGTAAGGCCGGCGGCTCCTTCTAAAAAGCAGCCTTCCTTCTAAGAAGGGCCTTCCCCCCCTCCCTACCCCCTCCTGCGCGCCGCCATTCATGCAAAGACCTCCTCCCGTCCGTTGCCCCACGCACACCTCCTCTTCCTCCACCTCCGCCGCTCCTCCTCCTCCTCCTCCTTCTCCTCCTTCCTCCTCCTCCTCCTCGTCCCCTCCTCCCCTCCTCCTCCCTCCTCCTCCTCCTCCTCCTCCTCCTCCTCCTCCTACCTCCTCCACCTCCTCCTTCTCCTCCTCCCCCTCCCCCCCTCCTCCTCCTCCTCATCCTCCTCCTCCTCCTCCTCCCCTCCTCCTCCCCTCCTCACTCCTCCTCCTCCTCCGCCGTCCATCCCCTCCTCCTCCCTCCTCCTCCTCCTCCTCCGCCTCCGCCTCCGGCCTCCGCCTCCGCCTCCGCCTCCCCTCTGCCCCAGCCTCCTCCTCCTCCTCTCCTCCTCCTCCTCACTCCTCCTCCTCCTCTCCTCCTCCACCTCCCTCCTCCTCCACCCCTCCTCCTCCTCCTCCTCCTCCTCCCCTCCTCCTCCTCCTCCTCCTCCTCCTCCCCCATATCCCCCTCCTCTTCCTCCCCTCCTCCACCTCCTCCCCTCCTCCTCCTCCTCCCTCCTCCTCCTCCTCCTCCTCCTCCTCCTCCTCCTCCTCCTCCTCCTCCTCCTCCTCCTCCTCTGCCTCCTCCTCCTACCCCTGTCCTCCTCGTAACTTCTCCCTGTCGCGCCACCAGGTAGGGCGGGCCGGTGTTCTCATTTTCCTCTCCTCCCCTCGCCTCTTTGTGACCGACAGTGGTTACGCAGCCAATTTGGCTTTGGGGCGCTCTCGCGCCAGAGGACTGAATGTTCGTGCGATCTCACACACTTGGTTGAGAAAAGTGTTCCTTCTAGGCCTTTCGGCCCTCTCTGCCCCCGATGCCTGCTGACAATGGTAGCCGGAGCGTGGACGAGGCACTGGGTCAAGGGGGCGCTGCTGAGCCAGGTGTTGAGGGTGCTGCACGTGAACAGGAGGTTCCCGAGCGAGGGGGCGCCCATGCGACCGACCCATGGGAAAGGATCTCCACTCCTCAGAAGACAGACGGGGCTGCAGCCGGCCCTGATTCAGATGAGGACGCTTGGAGAAACTGGGGGCGCGCAGGCTGGTCTGATTGGCATTGGTCTTCCTCCTGGAGCTGGTGGGGTTCTGGCTTGTGGGGAAAGGCACCTGGGGATGAAGTCAATCGAGACTATTCTGCGCCTCCGACGTGGCATGGGTTAGAGAATTTGGAGTTGTACTTGGCAAGTCGTAAGTCCTGGGACGGGCGGACCGCGTTCAAGGCGGAGACCCGCGCCGGGCGAGTGATCGAGACGTTCCCCATCGAGCTTCAGGCGAAATTCAAGAGTATCAGGCACCTGACCGACGAGAACGACGGCCTCAGTAAAGTCATTGACCATCTTAAGTTGCTCAACGGGGAGCGTCCAGGGGATAAAGAGCGTGAGGCCCACAATCAGGCACTCTTTGACTACTCGATAAAGAAGGGAGAGTCCCTCACGGACTACGTGATCAGGAGAGATCAACAGATTGCGGCCGCAGAGCGGCTGGGTCTGACACTTCCCGACACGGTAAAGGCCAGATACTACGAGGAAGGAGCTAACTTAACCTCCCAGCTTCGACTCAACCTGAGGACCCTGATGGCTGGTAAAAGGACCGTGGAGGCTATTCGTGCTGCTCTACTGGAACTGGACATCACTGAGAGGCAGACGCTCCCGAAGCCGCCGGCGCCTGCTCAGGCCAGGAGCTTCGCGACCACGGTACCGGTGCTCGACGAGGCGGGGGATTACGAGTGCGACGCATGCGACGACAGCGAGTGTTTCGGGCTCTATGAGATGGAGTTCGATGAGCAGGAGCTTGCCACCATTCTCGTTTCGCTGGACTCACAGGACCTTGACGAGGAGCACATCATGGAGGTGTTTGCTGAGGTGACGCTCCCTCAGCGTCGTCGCACATGGGCAGAGTCTAGGCAGCTCAAGACGAACAGAAAAGTGGACAGGGATTTCTTCGATCGCAGCAAGGGAAAGGGAACGAAGAAGGTCACCAGAGACGACTTCAAGAAGAGGTCCCGCTGTTCGAACTGCGGGGAAAAAGGGCATTGGCGAGAAGACTGTCGACGACCATATCGGAGTAAGGCAGATAGGTTGAAGTCCGAGTCATCACGGTCGGCAGCGGTCAACAAGGGCCCGGACAAGAAGCCAGCGCAGAGCTCGTTCTACTTCAATTTGGACTACGACGCGACTCACTCCGGGACGAGCTGGGCAGCGATCTTGGATGAGTCGGGCCAGGTGGGCTCGCTCTCCGCTGCCGCCGCGACTGCGGGTCAGGTGGACCAGCAGGAGCGCGACCTGGGTCAGGTGGATCTGGAGGCGCTCGCGGCGGCGACGCTGCAGGACATGGACGAGTACGCGCTGGTAGACACCGCTGCTGGACAGGCTCTGATAGGCACACCAGACATCGACAAGTTGAGGGCTGCTTTCAAGAAAAAGGGTTTCGAGATACATTTTGTCGACACCGACAAGGTTCCCACGGCGAACGGAGTCGGAGGAAAAGTCAAGCCAGTCGGAGTTGCAGCAGTTCCGGTGTCGCTTCAGCATTGTGGAGTGGTGGAGTTCTTGGTCCTCCCGCATCCTTGCCCTCCCCTGCTTCCGGCGAAGTTTCTCGATTTTCTGAAGTCCGTAATAGATCTGCGTCGTAATGTGATGACGATTGGAGAAGATGGGAATCGACGTGATTTGGATCTGCTCAAGCTTCCTTCGGGGCATCGAGCAGTATCATTGATAGGATGCAAGCCGAGCGAATTCGCCATTAGTGAGGATCTGGCCAGCAAATTTCCACCTTTCGTCGTGAAGGCAGGTCGTGGTGATGTCTGGGCCGAGATCCCGATGACGCTCCAGGACTGCTGGGTTCAGGTTCCAGGTGCTGTTCGTCGGGTGCACGTGGGTCCTCGCCGTGAGGCTTTCAGCTTCGCCGAGGCTGAGCCGCCTCCTGTTCCAGTCTCGCAGTCAGGACCGGGCCGTGTCACGTACCAGATGCTCGACAGTGAGTTTTCCGCTTGCAACGTCGTCGAGAGCATCTGGGTCAACGGCATCCCGAGCGAGACCCTAAGCTTCACGGGCCGCTGGATCGGGTACACCGAGTTCCCGACCGAGTGCTCGGATCAGGACTTAGGGGAAGGGCTGCAGCGGGGCACGTGCGGTAGATATCCCTCTTTCCCCCTCTCTCTAGGCCTCGATTCAGAACAGCCGGGTACCAGGACCAGACAGTTTTCAGGTCTCGGGACTAGTCGATCCTCCGTAGCACATCCCGGCTCAAGCGATGACAGCAAGCAGCCGAACCAGCGAGACCGACCAGCGGTACCACTAGGACAGCACCAGAGCGATGCCATCCGAGAAGATCAGGATCATCAAGAGCCGGAGCGCCCGCTCGCTACGGAGCTTGAGGCACCAGGCGCTGAAGGCCCAGCGCGACGACTTCCAGCCCGACGAGGACCTGGAGGTCATTCCCGAGAACACGGAGGAGGACCCCGACTCGGAGCTCGAGATGAACTGGGACCAGACTCCAGATCCTTGGATCGACGGCATGCTGAGCTCAATCACCTACGAGGAGGAGAGCATGACGGCAGTGGAGAAGGAGCTGTTCTTCGAGGGTGCCTTCCTGCTCAGCCCAGCTGCGCGCACCTGGAGGAGGTGGTCGATCAAGATGATGCTGTACCTCAGGGTGTGCGCGATTTCCCGTCTGTCGGCGATCGTAGCCCCTCGCATGTCCAAGGTGAAGAGCGAGGAGGAGGAAGCGAAAGCGAGCTGCTCCCATCCGATGGAGGCGAGGTGGAGCGGCGGAAACGGGTACGGGTACTACTCGAAGTGCCAGATCTGCGACGCCCGGCTCAGCTTCGTGAGGAAGACGAAGGAGGAGATCGAGGAGACCAAGCGCAAGGTGGTGGCCAAGCGCGAGTCCAAGACGAAGGTCGAGAAGGAGGAGCCGCCGGCGGAGATCAAGGTCGAGCCTCCACCGAGGTACAAGGCTCCGTCGAGGTACGTCGAGTTCTGCGACGGGGTGCCGGTCAAGCCGCCGCCGCCGACGGCGAGGAAGTCCTTGCCGGTCACGAAGCCGAGGGCGATCAGCAGCGCGGCAGGCAGCGGCGGTGCGGCGAGCAGCAGCAGCGGCAACCTCAGCAACATCGAGAAGGGCTTCGAAACGATGCAGTGGATGATGGTGGAGGACCGCAAGGAGCGCCAGCAGCAGATGGACCTGCTGATCAGCGTGATGAAGGGGCTCGGAGCTCTGCGCCCGGTGGCCGCGCCTCAGGAGGACGAGGAGAGCTAGGCGCCGCCCGGAGTGACGCATGCACGGAGGCAGATGCTTCCGGCCCTGCCGACCTCTCGGGTCGGTCTGCTAGGCTTGAAGCCAAATGTCCTGATGAAAAAGGAAGCCCTGCCCATGTCACTCCTTCCCGTCCTTCCTCCTCTGCCTCATCCCTTTCCTTCCTGAGCAGAAAGATCCCAGCCCAGGCTGAGATCCTTGACGCCCTTCCCGACCCAGGGTCTCACGGCAGCTGGATTGTCAAGAGCTTCAAAGCTGCGGCGAGAGACCTCGCCCGCCCGGTCAGAAACCGGGATCCTCGTTTCGCGTCAGGGGTCTGGGATCTGGAGACCGGTAAGAGGGTCAGTCGAGATGAGGTCTCCTCTTTGCTCTCTTGGGTTCCCAGACGTCTTTCGGACCAGGAAAAGGGAGTCTGGGCCACGCAGCTGGCTATGGGGCGGTCCGGAGGCCGGAATTTCGGAGATCCGCTCGATGGGGTTCGAAGGCTCCGGGTCCTCGACTCAGAGTCAGGGACGGTCGTGCTGGACGAGCTCTGCGTCTTGTTGTCCTTCACGGCTGTCGCCGAGGCCTTAGATGGTCTCCCCGCCAGTTCCCTGGACATCGAGCTCTGGACCGAGGCTGCCGGGGCCCCAGTCGGCCTCGACCCTAGACATCCAGTTTTCTGGGGGCAGGCGGAGTCCGAGATCACGGGAGAGCTTCAGGAGGCTTCGGGAGCTGCGAGTTCGACCTGGTGTTTCGCGGACCGCTTCGCGGACTTCGAACAGGACACATTTGTTTCGCCTACAGTTCCGAGGAGGGTCCGTCAGCAGGCTCTGCAGGTCTTGGAAGGGGCGGGGATTAGGAAAGTTAAGAGACGTGCCCGAAAGGACGTTCAGAAAGCCCTGAAGAGTTTGGGGGCTACGATATGTCTCGAGCTCTTCTCTGCTCCGAGAGTGGAGCCCGAGCTCAGGCGTCTGGGTTTCCCCACTTCCCCCTCCCTCGATCTTAGGACGGGGTGGGATTTCCGCAAGGCCGAGGGCCGAAGACGTCTCTGGAAGCTTCTGGACACTGAGAACCCTCTCACGATCCTGATGTCCCCTCCCTGCACGGTGTTTAGTATTTCCAGGACGACGGCGGACCAGATGGATCCGGCTAAGAGAGCCCGGGCAGAGCAAGAAGCTCTGCTTTTCATTTCTGTCTGTGCTCAGGTCGCGTCGTACCAGCATCAGAAGGGGCGTTTCTTTCTGCTCGAGCATCCTTTGACCGCCAGTAGCTGGCAATTGGTGAGTATCCAGAAGCTCGCGGCTCTTGAGGGGGTTCGTTACGTGGACATGGATCAGTGTGCTTTCGGGCTTTCGGTGTCCCCAGGGACCGTCTCCAAGAAACCCACTAGGCTGTTGTCTAACAGTCACGATCTCCTGCGCGCCTGCTCTCGCAAGTGCCCCGGAGATCATGAGCACCTGCACTTGGTGGGAGGGGCCAGGACGAGGGCGTCGCAGCAGTACCCCCGTGAGCTCGTGGCCGCGCTCTGCAAGGGGGTGGAGCTGACAGCCGCGCGCGCTCTCTTTTGCCAGCCGCCAGAGGACGATCCATCCTACCCTGCCAGGATGACTGAGGAGGGAGTTCAACAGGTTGACTCAGACACCGACGAGGAAGAGGATTCCTCCCCCTCCCCTCCAGGTCCCGAGGATCCGCCTCCAGGGGATGATCCGGAGCCCAGGGTTCCGCCGGGGACGGGGGGTCCTTCCGAGCCGAGGCTCGACCGAGAGACTCAAAATGAAGTGCATAAATTGCACGCCAACTTGGGCCATCCCAGGCATCAAGAGTTTGTCCGGTCCCTTAAAGTTGCTAAGATAAGAGACGACATCGTCAGGTGGGTGGCGAAGTCTTTTCGATGTCCTCAATGTGATGGGGAGGCCCGTCCGCACTGGAGACGTCGAGCCCAGCTTCCTAGGACGTATCGTTTCAACAAGCTTATGGCGGTGGACCTCTTTTACATCCAGGCCTTCGGAGAGAATATCCCGGTGCTGAATATGATAGATCACGGGTCTAACTATCAATGCTGCACGGTCTTGAAAAATGCTACGGCTCAACAGGTGTGGTCGGGCTTCGTTCGGGCCTGGGTGCGGCCGATGGGGGTGCCAGAGATACTTATGTCCGACGGGGGTCCCGAATTTGAGGCCATCTTCCAGCGTGCTCTCGAGAATCTGGGGGTGTATCATCATGTCTGTGATGCCGAGAGCCCACACCAAAACGGAAGGTGTGAGCGGCACGGGGGACTTGTCAAGACCACTTTGTTTAAGGCCATGAAGGCGACCTCGATTAAGGACCGCGAGGAGCTGGAAGACCTGATTTGTGAAGTTGTCTCGGCGAAGAACCGTTTCAGCAATCGTGGGGGGTATTCGCCGTTTCAGATGGTGTTTGGAGAGAACCCCCGCATGCCTCAGCATCTTCTCTCAGACGATGCCGTCGACGAAGTCGGGGTTCAGGATTTAGTGCTTGGCACACGGGACTCTGAGAGTCCGGCCTCGACTTTCGCTCGAAAGCATTTCCTGCGTGAGGAGGCACGTCGCGCGGTGATGTCCCTGGATGTAACGGAACGTTTGAAGTATGCCGCTCGGGCCAGGCGTCACGCTGATATTGCCTTTCGACCTGGTACGTGGGTGTATGTGTGGAGAAAGCCGCACGGAGGCAAGCAGAGAGAGGGCTCTGGGGCCCGCTGGACCGGTCCCGGGGCCGTGGTTTTCCAACAAGGCACTACCGTGTGGGTGGCAATGCGCACCCGACTGCTTAAATGTTCGTCGGAACAGGTCCAAGAGGCAGCTCGTGACGAAGCCCAGGGAGCTGAGCTTCTCGACTCCTAGGCCTTGGCCGGTCTCAGATCGGAGCTCCAGAACCCATCTGGTCGTGTCGGGGCCGTCGACGTCGAGGCTGAAGGACCTCCACCCCCTGAAGCCTGGGACGCCAGGGAGCCGGATCGAGAAGCGTTTGCCCCTCGGGTCGCCCAAGTCGAGCGACCAGTTTTGCCGGCGCCGCCAGTCGAGCCTGCGGCGGTGGCCCCCCCTTCCGACTCGGTCAATCAAGGTACGACCACGGGAGGACGGACGGCCACCGTTTCACATAGTAGCCGCCAGCCGCCCTCCTCGACTGGAACGACTCCGCCTCCCGAAACTACTAGATGGGGCCCCCTTCCCGAGGCGCTGAGGCAAGCCCTCGATGCCCCACCGCTTCCGAGGTCTCTTGCTCCGTTTCCTGCCTCTCCCCCTCCTGTCGTTCCTGCCTTGCCCTCGCCCTCCATTCCTCCACCCACGGACCCCGTAGAGGTGGTTCCTCCCCCCCAGCAGAGACCAAGGCTGACTCCAGTCGAGGAGGCAAGCGGTCCAGGACGCGTTCAGCGAGCCGTGCAGGAGTTCGATCGGAGATCGGGCGGAGTCTTGGGCAATGATGTCCCGCTGTGCATCCTCCGGGACCGGGCTTCTCGACCGTCGCCCGCCGGTTCCGCTCCTCTCGCTCCCAGACCGACTGTCAGGTCCAGGTCCCCGGTCCGATCCGAGCTGCCGGTCCAAGAACCAGGCGAGGCCTCAAGAGGCCCAGATGATGCCAGCTGGTTTGCTGGGTACGCCGATCGGGAGGATCCTCAGGACGACGAGCTCTGGAATGAGTTGTGCAGTTGGTACGGTTGGAAGTCGGACTTCTGGGAAGCGTCACTTAGTTTTGCCTCGCTCCCTTCCAAGTGCACGAGTGACGCCCCTCCAGCTCGCAGAGGCGCGGAAGTCTCTTTGAAGAGTTTGACCTCGGAGGAGAGACGCCTTTTCGACTTTTCCGATTTAAAGGAATGGCAGGCGATCGTCCAGTCAGGAGCTGTGCGGGTTGTTCCGTCTGCCGAGGCTCAGCTGATTCGCCGCCGATGCCCCGACCGGGTTCTGGGATCCAGGATGGTTCGCAGGTTCAAGCCCCAGGAGGGCTTAGGGGCGCTCCCAGAGGCTAAGTCTAGGTGGTGTGTGCAGGGTCATCACGACCCAGATGGGGGGGAGCTTCAGGTTTACGCCCCGACCCCACAGGCAGAGAGTCTGATGCTGACCCTCCAAGCGATCTCCTCCCTCAATTGGACACTTGAGGTGGCTGACGCTAAGAACGCTTTCTGCCAATCAGATCGCCTTAGGCGCCCTAGAGGCGCGATCTTTTGTGAGCCATGCCAAGGTCTGAATTTGGCTCCTGGTGAGCTGATCGAGCTCGTTGCGCCCGTGTACGGTCTGAACGATGCCCCGCTATTGTGGCATAGGACCCTTACAGATTACTTTGTCACTGACGGCTTTCAAAAATCGTTGCTTGAACCTTGTCTGTGGGTTAAGCGTTCCAGTACGGGGGCCCCCAGAGCGATTTGTCTCATTGAGGTCGATGACCTCATCATAGCTGCCCATCCAGAGGAGAGGGACGGGCTCAGGTCTCGCCTTCAGTCTCGGTTCAATTTCGGGAAGTGGAAGTTTGGGGAATCTGATTTCGCTGGGCGCCATCTGAAACAGGTCTCGGGGGGGGAAGATCCTGGTTGACCAGGAGAAATACGTGCTTGAGCAGCTCGCGCCTATGAGGCTCGAGAAACACAGGCGCGCGGAACCCTCCTCCCTTTTGACCCCCGAAGAAGTGAAGGGATATCGCACCATGGTGGCACAAATCCAATGGCTTGCTCGAGAAACCAGACCGGATGTGTCCGGAGGAGCCTCGTTGCAATCGGCCGCCCTTCCAACCCCCACCGTGGAAGATGCCCTGGTCTGCCTTAAGATCGTGAGACATCTGAAGGCTACCGCTTCGCAGCATATCGTGGTGTGGCCCCTGGACCCGGTGTCTCTGACGTTTGTCACCATCTCCGATGCTGGTGGTCCGGGTTCGGCTCGTCGGAACGGGGCCCAGGGAGCGTTCCTCGTCGTCGCGGCGGATTCGGAGATTCGTCGGAATCGCCGTGCTAGAGCCTCGCTCTTGGCCTGGAGGTCAACCCGTCTGAAGAGAGTCGTGTCATCCACCAGCGCCGCCGAGACTCTTAGCTTTGTCGGCCGCGCTCGCCGAGGCGCAGTGGCTCCAGGTGATGTGGAGGGATCTTGTCTTTGCCGATGTGAATCGGCCCGACTGGCATCTCGCGTCGGCACCTTTTTCTGTTGTCTTGAGCTCTCAGTGCACTCTTGCTCATGATGTCTCCTCTTTGTCAGTTGTAGACGCCAAGTGTGTGTTTGATACTCTCAGTAAGAATAGTGCTGGCTCGAAGCAAGATCGTCGCACGTCGATCGAACTTGCTGTGGTGAGAGATGCTATGTGTGCTGTAGGTTCTCAGATCAGGTGGGTCCCTCATGGCCGAATGGCGGCAGATGCACTCACGAAGGCGGACCCCGGCCGAGGAAATCTTGCGCTGTCCGACCTCCTCTGCCGAGGTACCCTGTGCCTTATTGATGAAGACGGCCACTTGTCGGAACGGGCTCTCAACAACTCCCTGAAGTGCCGATCGAGGACGGCTTCGAGGAAGGAGCTGGCTCGTGAGAGTGAGGAGAGGTCTCTTGAGGATCCGGTTTATTGTGAGTTATCCGGGGTGTCTCGGGGGATCGGTGATGTTTCGGGGCCCCTGTCGGTCCCACTGAAAGTGGTCCCGCTGTTCTCATTTTCCTCTCCTCCCCTCGCCTCTTTGTGACCGACAGTGGTTACGCAGCCAATTTGGCTTTGGGGCGCTCTCGCGCCAGAGGACTGAATGTTCGTGCGATCTCACACACTTGGTTGAGAAAAGTGTTCCTTCTAGGCCTTTCGGCCCTCTCTGCCCCCGATGCCTGCTGACACCGGGAGTGTCGCCTGAGACTTCCTCACCATGGTGATCCTGAAGCTTGAGACTTGCAACATTCCCACGGATGAAGGGCGGGCAAGTTTCAAAATGTGGCTCTCGCCCTAGCGCCGCGCTCATTCGTCCTGAAAGTTTGGGGCCATTTCGAAAATGGAGGGCAGGTCCTTTTCAAAACGTGGTCATCGCCTCAGCGCCGCGTACATGTGTCTCAAAAGTTGGCAACATCTTCACGGATGGAGGGCGGGCCGCTCTCGGAATGTGGTGACAGCCGTAGCGCCGTGCGCATTCGTCTTAATCAAAGTTTGCGACAGATTCAAATATGGAGTGCGGGTCCTTTTCAAAATGTGGCTCTCGCCTCAGCGCCCCGCATATTCGTCGTATACAAAATTCGCTAGAATTGTGATTTGGCTGGGCTTGGGCCGTCAGGACGCAAAGGTCGTGAGTCATGTTGATTCGCGGTGTTGGAGTCCCAGGAAGGGTGCTCCAGCGCGATTTAGGAATGTCAGGGCGCAACAGACACGTTGATTCACGGCGTTGGAGTCCTGGGCAGGAGCTGCGTTTTCACAGGGTTGAAGATTTTCAAGCCATTGACTTCCAATGGGGCACATGACCTATGAAGAGGGACCTTGGCCTAAGAGGGGCCTGTGAAGAGGGACCTATGAAGATGGAACTATGAAGAGGGACCTATGAAGAGGCAACTTGGCGGGAGGGTTTATTCAAACATCGTTGATGCGTCTTGAGGATGCACTGGTCCTCCTCCTCCTCCTCCTCCTCCTCCTCCTCCTCCTCCTCCTCCTCCTCCTCCTTCTCTTCCTCCACCTCCTCCTCCTCCTCCTCCACCATCTCTCCCTCTCACTCCCCCTCCCCATCCTCCTGCACCCATCTGTCTTATGAATGCCGTCCTTGTCGGGTCACCAGAAGATGCCCCCAAGAGGCCCCCCAGATAGCCCTCAACAGATTTCCCAAATGCCTCCAAGACGCCCTCCGGATGCCTGCGAAGAGACCACAAGAGACGTCCAAGAGACCTCATGTTCACGATCAAGCACGGTGGCCAGATGGGCCGAAAGCCACTAGATCCGCCGCCCCCTTTTGATTCATCAAAGGGGCGCCTGGCGTGTTAAATCCTCTCGGTTTTGGTTTCGGTTCTTTTTCCAAACGAACTCCCCCTGGGGCTTCGGCCCGTCCCGCCGGCCACCCGGAAGGATGCCGAAAGATCTTCCAGAGGTGGTTGCAAAGGTTTTTCCGTTCCAGACGGCTCCAAGATGGCCTAAGATGGCCTCCAAGACGGCCAAGATGGCCTCCAAGACGGCTAAGATGGACCCAAGATGCCTCCAAGATGGCCCAAGATGCACCCAAGTCGGCCTAAGATGGCCTCAAGCTGGCCCAAGACGGCCCAAGAGGCTCCCAAGAGGCCTCCAAGACGGCCCAAGAGGCCTCCAAGAGGTCCTCCAGGAAGGCCCGAAGAGGCCAAAATCATTGATTTTCCGTTGTTTTTGAAGGATTTTGGCATTTGCGCATTTTCGGCTTTCCGACGGCCCAAAAGACGGCCCAAGAGGCCTCGAAAACGCCCAAGATAGCCTCCAAGACAGCCAAGATGGCCCACGATGGCCTCCAAGATACCTCCAAGACGGCATTCCGAGGGCTCAAGACGGCCCAAGAGGCCCCCAAGATCGCCCAAGAGGCCCCCAAGAGGGCCCCATGACGGCCCAAGTGGCCTCCAAGACGGCCCCAAGAGGGCCCCAAGACGGCCCAAGAGGCCTCCAACACGCCCAAGATGGCCTCCAAGACGCCCAAGATGGCCTCCAAGACGGCCCCGAAGCGCAAGAAGAGGGCCCCCAGTCGGCCCAGAAAGGCCCCCCAAACAGCTTCCGACGGCGTCAGACGGGCCAGGAACCCACCAAGATGGCCGAAGTTGGCTCGAAGCTGGCCCAAGACGGCCCAAGAGGCCCCCAAGAGGGCCTCCAGGAAGGCCAGAAGAGGCCAAAAGCCTTGATGTTCCTAAGGTTTTTGACGGATTTTGACATTTCCTTCTTGTCTGCCTTCCGACGGCCCGAGACGGCCCAAGGGCCCCCAAAGATCGCCGAAAGATCGCCCAAGAGGCCTCCAAGACGGCCCCAGAACGGCCCAAGAGGGCCCCAAGACGGCGCCTTGAGGCCCCTAAGACGGCACAGGAGGCCTTTACTGTAAGACGCCAAGATGGCCTCCAAGACGGCCCTGGAGCATTCCAAGAGGGCCCCAAGTCGGCCCATAGAGGCCCCCCAAACGGCGTCCGACGGCGTCAGACGGACCAGGAGCCCACCAAGACGGCCGAACATGGCCCTAAGATGGCCCAAGACGGCCCAAGAGGCCTCCAGGAGGGCCTCCAGGAAGGCCCGAAAAGGCCAAAACCATTGATTTCCCATGGGTATTCGAAGGATTGTGGCGTTTGCTTTTTGTTCTGCCTTCCGACGGCCCGAGACGGCCCAAGTGCCCCCAAAGATCGCCCAAGAGGCCCAAGACGGCCCCAAGAGGCTCCCAAGACGGCCGAAGAGGCCTCCAAGACGCTCAAGATGGCCTCCAAGACGGTCCAAGAGCCCTCCAAGACGTCCTCCAAGAAGGCCCGAAAGGGTCAGAATGGCCTCCAGACGGCCAAGATGACCTTCAAGATGCCCACGTGTTCCCCGAAGGCTTTCCAAACCGATTCGGGGAACACATGGTCCGATAGCTTGGCAGGTCTGGCCTCCACGTTCGGCCACATAGGCGCTTCCAAAAAGGCAGGGGGCGGCGGTGGTTCGCCGTAGGCGTCTTCGATCCGCCGCCCCCTGTTGATTCATCGCAGGGGTGCCTGGCGTGCCAAATCCTCTCGCTTTGGGTTTTGGTTCTTTTTCCAAAAAAAAACTCCCCCTGGCGCTTCGGCCCGTCCCGCCAGGGTCCCGGAAGACCGCGTAAACCACCTCAGCGTCCACACAAAATCCTCCAAGACGGCTCAGGATGGCCTCCAAGATGGCCATGTTGGCCCAAGATGGCCTCCAAGATGGTCCAAGATGGCATCCAAGTCTGCCCAAGATGGTCCAAGACGGCCTCCAAGACGGCCCAAGACTGTCCAAAAGGCCCCCCAGAGGCCCCCAAGACGGCCCCAAAGGCATCCAAAAGGTCCTCCAGGAGGGCCCGAAGAGGCCAAAATCATTGATTTTCCTATGGTTTTTGAAGGATTTCGGCATTCGCTTCTTCTCGGCTTTCCGACGACCCAAGACGGCCCACGAGGCCCCCAAGATCGCCCCCACAGCGCCAAAGAGGCCTGCAAGATTGCCTCAGGACTGCCCAAGAGGCCCCCAAGATGGCCCCAAGAGGGCACAAAGACGACCCAAGAGGCCTCCAATACGCCCAAGATGGCCTCTAAGACTGCCCTGGAGCACCCCAAGAGGGCCCCAAGTCGGCCCAGAAAGGCCCCCCAAATAGCTTCCGACGGCGTCAGACGGGCAAGGAGCCCACCAAGACGGCCAAAGTTGGCTCGAAGCTGGCCCAAGACGGCCCAAGAGGCCTCCAAGAGGGCCTCCAAAAAGGCCAGAGAAGGCCAAAAACATAGATGTTCCTAAGGTTTTTCAAGGATTTTGAGATTTGCTTCGTTTCGGCCTTCCGACGGCCCGAGACGGCCCAAGAGCCCCCAAAGATCGCCCAAAGATCGCCCAAGAGGCCTCCAAGATGGCCCCAGAACGGCCCAAGAGGCCCCCGAGACGGCCCCAAGAGACCCCCGAGACGGCGGCCCTGGAGCATTCCAAGAGGGCCCCAAGTCGGCCCAGAGAGGCCCCCCAAACGGCTTCCGACGGCGTCAGACGGGCCAGGAGCCCACGGCCGAAGATGGCCCTAAGATGGCCCAAGACGGCCCAAGAGGCCTCCAAGAGGGCCCCCAGGAAAGCCCGAAACAAGCCCAAAACATTGATTTGCCGTGAGTTTTTGAAGGATCGTGGCATTTGTTGTTTTTTCTGCCTTCCGACGGCCCGAGTGCCCCCAAAGATCGCCCAAGAGGCCCAAGACGGCCCCAAGAGGCTCCCAAGACGGCCCAAGAGGCCTCCACGACGCTCAAGATGGCCTCCAAGACGGCCCAAGAGCCCTCCAAGACGTCCTCCAAGAAGGCCCGAAAGGGTCAGGATGGCCTCCAGACGGCCAAGATGACCTTCAAGATGCCCACGTGTTCCCCGAAGGCTTTCCAAACCGATTCGGGGAACACATGGTCCGATAGCTTGGCAGGTCTGGCCTCCACGTTCGGCCACATAGGCGCTTCCAAAAAGGCAGGGGGCGGCGGTGATTCGCCGTAGGCGTCTTCGATCCGCCACCCCTGTGGCTCGCAACAGGGGTGCGCGGCGTGCAAAGATTTTAGGCAGTTGTTGGTTCGCTTCAAGGTCCCGAGGGTCTCAGTGCCAACAGCCCGCGGGCCACCCGCAAAGCCGCGTGAAGACCTCAGCGTGCAGAACAGTCGCCCCGAGACAGCCAGGATGGCCCAAGGTGGCCGCCTAGATGCCTCCAAGACGGCAAAGATGGCCAAAGATGCCCTTTTAAGACGGTCCCAAGACGGCCTCCAAGACTGGCCGGGGCGCCCCCAAGATGGCCCAAGATGGCCCCAAGATCGCCCAAGACGGCCAAAGAGGCATCCAAGAGGACCTCCAGGAAGGCCCCAAGAGGCCAAAATCATGAATTGCTTTGGGTGTTTGAAGGGTTCGGGCGTTCGCTCATCTTCGGCTTTCCGACGGCCCGAGACGGCCACCAAGGTAACCCCGAGAGCGCCCAAGAGGCCTCCCGAAATAACCCTCCTGACGGCCCAAGAGGCCCCCAAGACGGCCCCAAGACGGCTCAGCAGACCTCCCGAAGGGTTTCCACAGCGGCTGGGGGAACACGTAGTCCGATAGCTTGGCCAAGCTCTGGCAGCAGCGTTCGGCCACACAGGCTCTTCCAAAAGGCAGGGGCGGCGGTGATTCGCCGTAGGCATCTTCGACCCTCCGCCCTCCGAAGGCCAAGAGGTCCCTGAAGCCCCAAGGATGTCCCAAGGTCCCAAGAGGGTCTCAAGAGGCCTCCTCTTCGCAGTCCTCCTCATCCTTCTCGTCCTCCTTTTCCTCCCTCTGATCCTCCTTCCTGTTCCTTTTCCCATGTGTTCCCTCAAGGTGTTGCACAACGGCTGGGGGGAATACATTGTCTAACAGCTTGGGCAGACTTCGGCCCAACGCTTGGCCGAATGAGCGTTTCCGATAGGCAGGGGGCGGCGGTGGTTCGACGTAGGCGTCTTCGATCCGCCGCACCCATTTGCTTGCGAATGGGGTGCTTGGCGAGCCAAGCATTTAGGTTGCCAGTAGGGCGGGCCGATCACACTGGCCACTCGGAAATTACCCTGTGACGTACCCAACCCATTTGTATCATGAGAAACGAGGAGTTGGCCGAAACTTGCACAGACCATCAAATTGCAGGATCCGTTGTTTGATATGTAAGCTACTTGGGACACGCGCCAATGGCATGATGCGCAGGAGAACCATACAAGAACGAGGGGCGACAACTACAGGCTCGAAGAAAACATGGGGAGTCGGGAACGAAGAGCAGGAGAAAGACGTGCGGTAAGCTCACTGTGCCGGGCCCCTCAGCAGCCCTCGAAAGTGGCGACAGTTTCACAGATCGCAGCCCCCCAAGGATGGCGAGGTCTAATATGAGTCTGCGGTGAGTACCCACTGTGCTGGGCCCCTTCAGCAGCCCTCGAAAGGGACGACAGTTTCACAGATCGCAGCCCCCCAGGGATGGCGAGGTCTAATCTGCGTCTGCTGTGAGTACCCACTGTGCTGGGCCCCTCAGCAACCCTCGAAAGTGGCGACAGATTCACAGATCGCAGCCCCCCAGGGATGGCGAGGTCCCATTTGAGTCTGCGGTGAGTACCCACTGTGCTGGGCCCCTCAGCAGCCCTCGAAAGTGGCGACAGATTCACAGATCGCAGCCCCCCAAGGATGGCGAGGTCCCATTTGAGCCTGCGGTGAGTACCCACTGCGCTGGGCCCCTCAGCAGCCCTCGAAAGTGGCGACAGCTTCACAGATCGCAGCCCCCCATGGATGGCGAGGTCACATTTGAGTCTGCGGTGAGTACCCACTGTGCTGAGCCCCTCAGCAGCCCTCGAAAGTGGCGAGAGTTTCACAGATCGCAGCCCCCAGCAGCCTTCGAAACGCAGCGACGAGCCAGGTAAGAAATTGGCGACAGTTTCACAGATCGCAGCCCCCCAGGGATGGCGAGGTCTAATTTGAATCCGCCGTGGGTGCCCACTGTGCTGGGCCCCCCAGCAGGCCTCGAAAGTGGCGACAGTTTCACAGATCGCAACCCCCCAGGGATGGCGAGGTCCCATTTGAGTCCGCCGTGAGTACCCACTGTGCTGGGCCCCCCAGCAGCCCTCGAAAGTGGCGACAGTTTCACAGATCGCAGCCCCCCAGGGATGGCGAGGTCCTATTTGAATCCGCCGCGGGTACCCACTGTGCTGGGCCCCCCAGCAGCCCTCGAAAGTGGCGACAGTTTCACAGATCGCAGTGGCGACAGTTTCACAGATCGCAGCCCCCCAGGATGGCGAGGTCCCATTTGAATCCGCCGTGAGTACCAACTGTGCTGGGCCCCCCAGCAGGCCTCGAAAGTGGCGACAGTTTCACAGATCGCAGCCCCCCAGGGATGGCGAGGTCTAATTTGAATCTGCGTGTGGCGTCACTGTGCTGGGCCCCCCAGCAGGCCTCGAAAGTGGCGACAGTTTCACAGATCGCAGCCCCCCAGGATGGCGAGGTCCCATTTGAGTCCGCCGGGGGTACCCACTGTGCTGGCCCCCCAGGAGGCCTCGAACGTGGCGACAGTTTCACAGATCGCAGCCCCCCAGGGATGGCGAGGTTAAATTTGAACCCGCCGTGGGTACCCACTGTGCTGGGCCCCTCAGCAGGCCTCGAAAGTGGCGACAGTTTCACAGATCGCAGCCCCCCAGGGATGGCGAGGTCCCATTTGAGTCTGCGGTGAGTACCCACTGTGCTGGGCCCCCCAGCAGCCCTCGAAAGTGGCGACAGTTTCACAGATCGCAGCCCCCCAGGGATGGCGAGGTCCCATTTGAATCCGCCGTGGGTACCCACTGTGCTGGGCCCCCCAGCAGCCCTCGAAAGTGGCGACAGTTTCACAGATCGCAGCCCCCCAGGGATGGCGAGGTCCCATTTGAATCCGCCGTGGGTACCCACTGTGCTGGGCCCCCCAGCAGCCCTCGAAAGTGGCGACAGTTTCACAGATCGCAGCCCCCCAGGGATGGCGAGGTCTAATTTGAAGCCCGAGGCAAAACAGCAGCCCTCGAAAGTGGCGACAGTTTCGCAGATCGCAGCCCCCCAGGGATGGCGACGAGCGAGGCAAAAGCAGGGGAAGAGAGGGAAGGGGGGGGGCGGGAAGGTTCGCGCGAGCAGTGCTCTATTCAAAACGAGAACCCAACGCAGGAGGGTTGGGAATTATCCTGGCGAAAGACCCAACCATAAGCAATTGTTGGTAACGCGTGGTGGGTGCCGCTTTCGGTGGGGCTCCATATGGGGCCACGAAGCGCTGCCTTGGATGGGGGAACCGCATGCGGACTGCGCCACCGGGGCGGGCCTTCGGTGGAGCTCCCTATGGGGCTACGAAACGCTGCCCTGGGTGGGGGAACCGCATGCGAACTGCGCCACTGGGGCCTTCGGTGGAGCTCCCTATGGTGCCACGAAACGCTGCCCTGGGTGGGGGAAGCGCATGCGAACTGCGCCACGGGGGCTTTCGGTGGAGCTCCCCATGGGGCCACGAAGCGCTGCCCTGGGTGGGGGAACCGCATGCGAGAGCAGCCACTGGGGCCTCCGGTGGAGCTCCCTATGGGGCCACGAAACGCTGCCCTGGGTGGGGGAACCGCATGCGAGAGCAGCCACTGGGCCTTCGGTGGAGCCCCCTATGGGGCCACGAAGCGCTGCCCTGGGTGGGGGAACCGGCGAACACCCCCACTGGGGCCTTCGGTGGAGCTCCCTATGGGGCCACGAAACGCTGCCCTGGTGGGGGAACCGCATGCGAACACCCCCACTGGGGCCTTCGGTGGAGCTCCCTATGGGGCTACGAAACGCTGCCCTGGGTGGGGGAACCGCATGCGAACACCCCCACTGGGGCCTCCGGTGGAGCTCCCTATGGGGCCACGAAACGCTGCCCTGGGTGGGGAACCGCATGCGAACACCCCCACTGGGGCCTTCGGTGGAGCTCCCTATGGGGCTACGAAACGCTGCCCTGGGTGGGGGAACCGCATGCGAACACCCCCACTGGGGCCTTCGGTGGAGCTCCCTATGGGGCCACGAAACGCTGCCCTGGGTGGGGGAACCGCATGCGAACACCCCCACTGGGGCCTTCGGTGGAGCTCCCTATGGGGCTACGAAACGCTGCCCTGGGTGGGGGAACCGCATGCGAACACCCCCACTGGGGCCTTCGGTGGAGCTCCCTATGGGGCCACGAAACGCTGCCCTGGGTGGGGGAACCGCATGCGAACACCCCCACTGGGGCCTTCGGTGGAGCTCCCTATGGGGCCACGAAACGCTGCCCTGGGTGGGGGAACCGCATGCGAACACCCCCACTGGGGCCTTCGGTGGAGCTCCCTATGGGGCCACGAAACGCTGCCCTGGGTGGGGGGGAACCGCATGCGAACACCCCCACTGGGGCCTTCGGTGGAGCTCCCTATGGGGCTACGAAACGCTGCCCTGGGTGGGGAAACCGCATGCGAACACCCCCACTGGGGCCTTCGGTGGAGCTCCCTATGGGGCCACGAAACGCTGCCCTGGGTGGGGGAACCGCATGCGAACACCCCCACTGGGGCCTTCGGTGGAGCTCCCTATGGGGCTACGAAACGCTGCCCTGGGTGGGGGAACCGCATGCGAACACCCCCACTGGGGCCTTCGGTGGAGCTCCCTATGGGGCCACGAAACGCTGCCCTGGGTGGGGGAACCGCATGCGAACACCCCCACTGGGGCCTTCGGTGGAGCTCCCTATGGGGCCACGAAACGCTGCCCTGGGTGGGGGAACCGCATGCGAACACCCCCACTGGGGCCTTCGGTGGAGCTCCCTATGGGGCTACGAAACGCTGCCCTGGGTGGGGGAACCGCATGCGAACACCCCCACTGGGGCCTTCGGTGGAGCTCCCTATGGGGCCACGAAACGCTGCCCTGGGTGGGGGAACCGCATGCGAACACCCCACTGGGGCCTGTTCGTCGCGAAGCTAGCGGGGCTACGAAGACGCTGCGCAGGGTGGGGGGAAAGCATTGCGAACACCCCACTGGGGCGTTCGGTGGAGCCTCCCTTATGGGGCTACGAAGCGCTGCTGCCCACTGGGTGGGGGAACCGCATGCGAACACCCCCGCTGGGGCCTTCGGTGGAGCTCCCTATGAGGTCCAAACGAAAACGGCTGCCCTGGGTGGGGGAGACCGCCTGCAACACCCCCAACTGGGGCCTTCGTGAGCTCCCTATGGACAGCCTACGAAAGCGCTGCGCTGCCCTGGGTGGGGAAAACGCGACATAGCGAACACGCACCCCCACTGGGGCCTTCGGTGGTGAGCTCCCTGTGGGGCTACAAACGCGTGAGGGGTGTGCCAGAGCAAGCAAGGAGGGGAGAATAAAAAGAACAAAGCAGAAAAAAGGGAGGAGGGGAAGAGGAGGAGAGGAGAGGACGCGGGCACCGTCTCTTCAAAACGAGGACCCAACACCACAGGATGGTTGGGAAAAACAGTTTACATCCGCTTTCCCACCCAAGATGGCCCCAAGAAGGCATCCGAGATGGATGCCCCAACATGTCCCCACGATGCCTCCAAGACGGCTCAAGACACCTCCAAAAGGGGTCAAAGAGGGCCCAGACGGCAGAAAATGAGCCCAAGACTGCCTCAAGCCGGCCCAAGAGGCTCTCCAGGAGGGCCCGAAGAAGCCCAAATCCGCCGACCCCCTTGGGGTCACGGCGTGTGAGATGCTTTCCCCTCCTCAAACCCCTCACCCGGGAGCCCGGTCTGGCCAGTTTGGAGGGGGGGGCAAAGGTGTCGGCCGCACCCTTGGAGCCTCAGGGGGGCCCAAAACGGGCCAGGAGGGCCCCAGAAGGCCCCCTGGACGGTCCACGAGGGCTACGAGTCGCCGAAAGATCGCTCCAAGACGGTCCCAGAGGCCCCAAGACGCCCCAAGAAGCCACAAAGAGGCGTCCCAAGAGGCGCTCCAGAAGCAAATATCGCCCTTTCCCGATGGAAAACGCATATGTTTAGCACATTCGCCTCTTGGGCTTTCACGAGGCCCACAACGACCCAAGAAGCCTTTAAGATCGACCCAAGATAGCCCAAGAGGCCCCCAAGAGGGCTCCAAGACAGCACAAGAGGACCCCAAGACGGCCCCAGAAGCTTCCAAAACGACCCAGGAGGGCCCCAGGACGGCCCCAAGAGGAGGCCCAGAGGGGGAACCCGAATGAACAGTTCGAGCACTCGGCCCCGAAAAAACCTGAGGAGGCGCCAATAGGCCCCCAAGAGGGCCCCCGAGAGGCCCAAAAGAGGCTCCTAGAGGCCTCAAAATTGCTCCCAGGAGGCCTCAAAAATGCTGCCAGGAGAGCCCACAGAAGCCCAAGAGCAGAGCGGCGATCCGCCAACCGCCCCCGACGAAATCCCAAGAAGCTGAAACCCCAAGATTCCCCAGAAATCGTTCCGCAAACTCCGTTTTTCCCTCTTAGTGCCGCCCCAAGGGGTCGGCGGTGCGGCGTCAGCCAATGAATCATTCGTTTCCCAAGGACTCTCCAATTATGTTCGAGTTCTAGCCTTCTCGGGCTTCCGACAGCCGAACACGGCCACAAGGAACTCCAAGATAGCCTGAAGACGGCCCACGAGGCCACCGTCAGAGCCCCAAGACGGGCCAAGAGGACAGGATAGCCCCAAGAAGGCCCCAAAACGGCCGAGACAGGCCTCAAAGATGGCTCCCCAAGTTACGGCTGCCGAGACGCACTCCATATGGGCACCCGTGACCAGAAAGTGTCTTCCCCTTGCCGCTGTTACTCCTCTGCTCCCTCAGGCATCTTGTAGCTTGAACGTAAGCCCACGGACCTCTCGACCCCTTCCCAAGGACAAACTCTTCATCCCTGACGTTTTCGGATGGCCCACCTGGGCCCGAAAACGGCATGCAGACGGAAATGACCCCGAATCTCCGTCTTGTGTTTTTCACGATGTTGGAGGCCTGGGCCTCATGATTTGGCACGCCCGGACCGGGGACGCAACACACGGGCACGATGATGACCAACAGCAGGTGCTCTCCAAAACCATCAGGGGCCGCCGTTGAGGTGCCGACGTCTGTCCCAGGTGGACTGCGTTCGCGGCGACGCCGACAGCGAGTTCTGCCCAGGGTGGGCAGGAACCAGTCGGGCGGCCTTCGCCACCATCTTTTCCGTCCCCACTGCGGTCTTCCAGACTCTTGGAGGGCCATCCCCCTCGCCCCATCCCCATGTGGGCGCTGCCGGTCCTCCCCCGCGCCCTCTCGTCGGCGCCGGCCCTCTGACACCGCACCTCGGGCGTGCGGCAGGCGGCGCACCAGCAGCTGAGGCCTCGCCTCCGCGACTGTAACCCAGCCCGCCCGAGGGTGGGCCGGCGTAAGGGCCGAAGGGACAAGCGCACGATGTCTGCTCCGAGCAGGGACCGACGGCCCCGGCATGCCCTGTGGGCTGGGCCAGCCACGGCACGTTCTTCGAACAAGAGAACGTCCTAACAGCGAAGGCACCGTCGATTCACAAAACGATGTGCTAAAACACGACGGTCTCAGCCAGAAATCTCCAAAGAAGATTCCGTGCACGCCACGAAACGTTCGCCGCTGCTGGTCTGCTGCTGGTCACCGTCGCCGGCGGCCCACCTGGCGTCGTGCGGCGGCTCCCCTGGCCCTCGTCCGCGGAGCTCGTCGGGCTCCCGGGCCGGCTCTGCGCCGCGCGGCTTCTTTGGCGGAGGATCGAGCCGCCGTCGGAAGGGAAAGCGTCGGCACAGAAGTCGAGATCGTTGATCGTTAATCCTAGATCCTCGTCTTCCCCGCCCCCATTTCCGTCTCTCCATCCAGGGAGCAGAAGCACCACCCTCACGATGAGCACCCCGACAAGTGCCGCCGCTAGTCACGCACCCAGGGACGGAACCGAACAGGGCAGGGCTGTTCAGTAAACGCCTAGGGCCGTGTCGTAAACGCCACTTACGGTCCGGAACACTTGCTTAGCGTGTCGCCGCGGCGGCCCCGGCGACACACCACGCCCTGCGAGTGGACAGCGCGGCGTTCCGCTCCGCGGGGCGGGAGGCTCTGACAATCTCGGGGCGTGGACACCCGGGGACCGAGAGACGGGCCGCGTGCCGCCCCGCAGCGTGGTGGGCCAGAGCCGGCGAAGCGACACGCTACGCACAGCTCCTGACCGTGTGGAGGTCTGTCGGGCGGGTGGAGGAGGAGGGGGAGGAGGGGGAGGAGTAACGAGTGAGGAAGAGGGAAAAGAGGGAGTAAGCGGGGAGGAGAGGGTAAGCGGGGAGGAGAGGAGGTAGGAAAGGGAGGGTGGGAGGAGGAGGAGGAGAGGAGGAAGGAGAGGAGGAGGAGAGGAGGAGGGAGGTGTGAGGAGAGAGGAGGAGCAGGGGAGGAGGGGACCGAGGGGGTGACCCACGATTAGTGAATGGGGGGTGAAGGAACAGGCTCTGAAGAGGCCCTTCAGGGCCCCTTCTGGGAGCCAGTTGGTGCCCCACAGGGGCCCTGCAGGGCCCCTGTTGGGCCGGTTCCTTCACACCCCATTTAGGTCGTCACCCTGATACCTCGCAGTGTTTTCACGGCAGCTTTCTCGAGGCATCGCTGCTGTCTCTAGCTTGCATCGACATGTTCGCGCAAAGCGGGTCCTTGTCGGCTTTGTTGTTTCGTCATTAATTCTGAGTTGCGTATTCTTGTTCATGCGTTTCGTTTTCTGTGGCCCCCCATTGACTACCACCCCCCGCAATGCGGGGTGCTTTGCCCTCCCTTGACCATCGCCCCGACGCCTCCGCTCCTCCCTCTTTTCGGCGCGCCGGCACCCGGCCTCGCCGCGCCGGCGGGGCGGGGCGGGGCCCCCTCGCGTGGCGGAGGGGGGGCGCCGCTCAGAGGTCCGCGAAGGTCCTCGAGGGGCCCTGGAAACGAACGACGGGGCTCCTCGAAACGAAGGAAGGGGGCCCTGGAAACGAAAGAAGAGGGCCCTCGAAACGAACGAAGGTCCTCGGGAGGTCCTCGGGAGGTCCGCGAAGGTCCTCTGCTCCCGGTCCCGTTCTGCGGTTTATGCTGCCAATTCCAGCACCGTCCTTTTGTGTCTCCCGGTGAACCGCTGCCGTTCTCGTCTTCGGTTCCGGTCCTGGCCCCAGTCCCGGAGCAATCCTTCCTCCATTTCCGGGAGCCGTGTTGTCTGTTCCCAGACATGCGGCCCTCCAATCTTGTGATGCGTGGGTCCCTGGGGGTCTGGGCCACTTTCCGAGGACCGGCTTTTCGTCCCGAGTCGTCGTTTGACGGCCCCGGGTCCCGTTGAGGGCCCCTGAGGGCCGAAAATGGCCAAAAACCAGCCGCTCCCATTTTTTGCGGAGCCTCGGATCTATATGGGTTCTGACATTCCGGAAGTGTTCAGAACGGCCAAAAAAATAAAGCCTTGTCGCATCCGGGGGCAACCAAGCGAAGGTCCTGCGCTCCAGCCCGCGCTCCAGGCCGCCGCCCGAGGCGGCGCCCGACAGCGTGTCCTGCCAGGTCTCGTCGAGGTAAGCGAGGCTGACGTGCTCGGGGACGTCGCAGCAGGTGAGGAGCTGCCGCTCCAGGAACTGCGTGTCCTTCGGGGGGGCCCTCCTCCTCTCAGATCCTGGCGTTGCGATTTGTGCGCAGCGGTCGCTCTCGCCCGGTTTCGGGCTGGGACCTTCACAGATCGATCCGGCTCGAAAGATGGCACAGGAAGATGGGGTCCCGGGCTCCAGTCATGGTTTGTTTTGCGATGTTGCAGTTTTTTTTGACTCGAACAGGAGGGCCCTGGCCCAAGGAGCTGGGTTCCTGGGCTGCGCTGTGTTCGCCTGCATGGCGGACCTGAGCAAAGGGCAGCGGCTATCACGAATTGGCCACTCTCAGACCAAGGACAGCAAATGTAGATACATGTCCAGCCCTCCCCGTTCCCGGGATACGTCTCCTCGGGAGCGGGGAAGAGAGAGAGAGAGGGAGAGAGAGAGAGAGAGAGGCTGGAGGGGGGGCGATGCCAGTGGGCGCTACAAGGTTCTGACAGTCCTCTGGGCCAATCAGCCTCTGCCCGAGGTCGTACAGCGCCATGACCTTGGACCACCCTGTATCCCTCCCTCCCTCATCCTCCTCTTCTACCCTTTATTTCTCCTCCTCCTCCTCCTCTTCCTCCTCCTCCTCATCCTCCTCGCCCTCCCGCCTCCTTGACAGGCATACCCGTGCCCTCCTTCTTGTCCTGATGCAGTCCTGCTGCAGCCAGCGAAGTCGCTCCCGAGGCGAGGAGGTTCTCGTTGACAGAGAACCCGAGCAACCCCACCGCCCCGATCCGCTTCGATCGCGGAGTCATCGGCCCGTCCGAGTCCCGACGCTGACCCTGGATCCCTCCTCCTTCCCATCCTCAGCCCCCTCGTCCCCCTCCTTCCTGTGCTTTTCCCTTCTCCTGCTTCTCCTTCTCCTGCTCCTGCTGCTGCTGCTGCTGCTTCTCCTCCTCCTCCTCCTCCTCCTCCTCCGTCTGCTCATCCTTCTCCGTCTCCTCTTCTGACTCCTCCGTCTCTGCGATACCTGCCTACTCCACGTCGGCCAAATTCTCCTCCATCTTCGCAACTTCATAATTATCCCCATCCTCACGCCGCTTCTCTTTACCGGTTCTTCCCGTTCATCCTCCTCCATCTCGCCATCGTCCTCCTCCGCCGCATCTTCCCTCCACCTCATCCTCCTGCTCACCTCCTCCTCCATTCCTTTCCCTTATAAATAACTTCTCCCTGACGCACCCCGAGGCCAGTTTTTAGGGCGGGCTGGGCTTTTCGCCTGAGACTTCATCACTCTGACTCTGAAGCTTCAAAAATGTTAAGAAGAATTTCACGGACTGAGGGCAGGTCGTTTTCAAAATGTGGCTCTCGCCTCAGCGCCGCGCACATTCGTTTGAAAACTTCACGGATTGAGGGCGGGTGGTTTTCGAAATGTGGCTCTCGCCTCAGCGCCGCGCACATTCGCTTTTAAAATTTTGCAAGAGTTTCACGGATTGAGGGCGGGTGGTTTTCAAAATGTGGCTCAGGCCTCAGCGCCGCGCACATCCGTTAAAAAATCTGCAAGAAGATCTTCACGGATTGAGGGCGGATGGTCTTCACAATGTGGCTCAGGCCTCAGCGCCGCGCACAGTTGTTCCAGAAAACTGCAAGGGTTTCACGGATTCCCATGATCAACGTACCAGACATTGTGTTTTGGAAAGACTCAGGACTATGCCGGTGCAACAGTTATGTTGATTCGCGGTGTTGAAATCCAAAAAAAGACGTTCTGGCACGATTGCAGATCGTCAGGACGCAAGAGTCAGGTTGATCCGTGGCGTGGAAAGCCCGAGCACAATGTTTTGGCATGCTTCAAGGTCTTCAAACGGTTGTCTTCCAACGAGGCAGCAATGGAAATGAACCGTTATAGAGACTTATGAAGAGGGAGCTTGGAGGAAGGGTTCATTCCAACATCGTTGATGACTCTTGGGTTTACACTGGTCCTCCTCCTCCTCCACCTCCACCTCCTGGTCCTCCTCCTCCTTCCCTCCTCCTCCACTTCTCCTCCGCGCTCCGCGATCCCCACCCCTTTCTCTCATGCTTTCTGTTAAATTGTCGTATTTTTGCGCCTCCTCCTCCCCTTCCACCGCCTGCGAGTCGTCCACGTCGTCGCCATCATTGTCATCAATCTCGTCCTCTACGCGTTGATCTTCAACACCATGATATGCCATGTAACGCTATGCCGTGTTGCGACATCCGATTGTAAAGAATGGGAGGGAGATCTACGCCATGGTAAAGAATGGGAGGGAGGGGTAGGACGTCAGATATGACGCGAGCGCACCTGGCTTGCCTCCTCCCCCCCCTCCTCCCCCCTTCCACCTCCTACTCCCTCCCGCCCTCCTCCTCCTCCCTCCCCCGCTCCTCCTTCCCCCTCCGATGTCGTCTCGGGGGCATGACGTCCCTGTCGCCGTAGACGGCGAGCCGGAGCCCGATCTGGCCGATGGCGCCCCAGAGCACGGTGGAGGCCGAGGTGCCGAGCTGCTGCTGCCTCTGCCAGAGCGCGAGCCCGTCCTGTGGGTCTTTGGGGGCCAACCGCTCATCCTGCCCTCCGCCCACCCCCGCCCCAGAGAGGACTCTTCCCCCACAGACTGGGTCGTGGGCTCTGGTTTTCTCGGGCCATCCTCCACTCCCCCTTCTTCTCTTGCCCCCACGTGGCCCTCCTGCATGCCCTTCCCTCTGCACGAGTCCCTCCTCCTCCTGCGTGCACTTCCCACTGCACTAGTTTCGGTGAACCGAATACCAGAGAATACCACCTTGCCATGTCACCTCCACAAGTCCCACCAGCACCGCATTTCCTACTCCAGGAAAGCTGCGTCAGACCGCGCGGGCTATGCAAATACCCTGTTATCTGTCTGGTTTCGTGCCCTTCGCGCTTCACCAGTCCCACGACTTCTGGGATACGTCCAACTTCAAGAGAATCATCAATACCAAGGTTCCCACTCAAAAAAGGCCTCTTCGGACCGCGACTGGTATCGGAATACCATGTCTGTATCGTGTCCCGTGCCGTTCCACTACACGGGCCCCAACGGCACCTCCTTTCGCTCTTCAGCGAACGCCACGCACACACCCCACCACCAATGCCACTTCTCCGAAAGAACGCGTTTCACGGGCGCTTGCCTTGAAAATATTGGGCAGGGTCTCCCTCACAACCTCCCCACCCGAGAGATCCACATACAAAAACAAGCACCCCTCCAAACCAGGGAGACCCAGCTCCCCAATGCAGGGGAGCGGTCGTTCCGTTCGGGAAGCAGAAACCTCGCCATTCCCCAGCTGCTGGCAAACGACGACGACAATACCGACAACGACTGCGACGACCACATCGACGACGACGACGACCACCACCACATCGACGACGACGACGACGGCGACGACGACGACGACGACAGCGTCAGCGGCGGCGACGACGACGGCGACGACGACAAAGACGACAGCGGCGGCAACGACAGTGTTCTGGACTAGTGAGCGCGAGGCAAACACAAAATACACAGGCAAAGCTGCCTCCCGGGAGCCCGCGAAAGTGGCGCCAGTTGCGCAGTTTGCAGCCACCCAGGGAGCTGCGAGGTCTCGGCTGCTCCGCTACTCCGCCGTGCCTCCCAGGAGCCCAAGAAAGTGGCGCCAGTTGCACAGTTCGCAGCCACCCATGAGCGCAGGAGGAGGCAGGAAGAGGGGGGGAGAAAAGAGAAGGAGGAGTCGCGACCGCTGGGACAAATCAGCGCAATGGGAAGGGATGGGAGGAAGGGATAGCATGTCAAACATGGCGCGAGCGCACCTAGCTTGTCTTTCCCCCCTGTTCTTTCCCCTCCACTCCCCTCTCGCCCGCCCTCCCCCATGCCCCCCCTGGCCCTCCCCTGCCCTCCCCCCTCCTCGCCCTGGAGGGAAGGGAGTGCCGGCTCTGTGTCGGCCTTGGGTGGGGGCCCGGAGATCCAGGATCGCGCTCGCGCCCACGGTCGGCCCCGACCCGCCCTGGCCCATCCACACGGAGATGGAGGAGAAGTAGACCACGCGGTTGAGGCGGCTGCCATGTGCGTAGCTGTGAAGCCTCTGACTACCTACCAGACCACCCCAACCATTTCGGGTTGGGGGGGGCAAGGGTTCCACATGTGTTTTTTCGATGTTTCCCGACCCCTCCCCCACTGGAAATCGAGGGTAAATTTGAGCCTTCGGGTTGGGTTGGGGTGGTTTGGTGGGTGGTGAGCCTCAGGGCCGCATGGGCCTTGCTGCCGAAGAGGCCGAAGATGGACCCGTCGAGGGTGCCCGTGGCCTGGACGAGGTCGGTGACCGCCGTCCCGGGGCGGAAGCGCCGCGCGACCCTGCCGCAGGGCTGGGCGGGCCTGGCGCAGGCTCCCTCCTCGGCGCCGTGCTGCTCCTGCCAGCCACGCCCAAGCATCGGGTGAAGCCAGAAGTACCCCTGGCCCAAAGGTGCCCCAGGATTCTCAGGGTGGCCCGGGCGGCGGCCTCCAGGGTACCCCTCCACGAGGCCCCGAGGGCCCTTGGGCCTCCAGGGCACCCCTCCACGAGGCCCGGGGCACCCCTCACGAGGCCTCCAGGGCTCCTCTCCAGGGCCCAGAGGTGCTCCGAAACGGAGCGACAAGCTGGGGGCACCTTGGGCCAGGGGCACTTCTGGCAACGCCCGAGGCCAGGCCCCCCCCAGCCCTCCTCCTCCTCCTCCCCCCCTCCCCTGGCTTCAGGGGAGGCGGGCAGGGCCGCCCACCCCTCTCTCGCCTCGGCACGAGAGCAAGCAAGAGCCGCCCGCTGGCTTCGGCGAGCTGGCGGGCTGCACTGCCGCGCCCGAACGACCGCGGGGAAACCGGGAGGAGGGACCGATGCCGCTGCTCCTCAGAGTTCTCCTGGGGAGCGGTCCGACCACGAGTTCGAGGCGGATCCAGAGGTGGCGACGAGGGCCCCCCAGGAGGCCCAGAAGTGCGAGCGGTGTCCGTACCATTTCCTCTCCGGAGACCGACCCCCCGCAAAACCCTCCCTCGCCGGGGCTGGGCGCCACGAGGCTCTCTATGGCGGTCCTCCGCCCGAGCGGCCGCTTCGGTGCCCGCGGCGGGCTGCTGCTCCGGGGCCGGCGGGGCCAGGGACTCCGCGAGGGCGAAGAGCCTGGCGGGCGCCCGCTGGCCGAGCACCGCCTCCTCGCACAGCTGCAGGGTGGGGGCCTCGATGTCGCCGTGGCGCGGCAGGCGACCGGCGTCGACGATCGCCATGTTGAGGCCGCGCGGCACCGCGTGGTGCAGGAAGACGCTGTGCAGCGCGTCCCGGAGCATTCCCACGCCGCGGAAGGGCAGGGACAGGTTGCCCACGCCCGCCACGAAGGACACGGCTGGGCACGCGGTCCTCAGCTCCTCCATCGCGTCGAGGCAGCCCCTGATCTGCGAGGCGTCCTCGGCGTCCCTCAGGGGGAGCAGCCCGCAGTCGAAGATGATGTCCTCCGCGGGGAAGCCGAGGCGCTCCCGCAGGAGCGCGAAGCTCCTGCGGCAGGCGCGCACCCTGTCCTCGGGCGACGCGGCGCGCTCCTGCCGCTCCACCGGCAGGACCACGACTGCGGCCCCGTACCTCTTGCACGTGCTCGCCATCTGCAGGAACTCCTGCTCCCCAGAAGCCAGCGACAGCGCGTTCGCGATGCCCTTGCCCTGCGCGTGCTTCAGCCCCTCCTCGATGACGGGCCACGAGCCTGAGCTGATCACGAGGGGCGCGCTCGCTAGCCTCGGGTCCTGGACACACAGGCGGACGAACTCGCCCATGGCGGCCGGCCCCTCCAGCGGGCACCCGTCGAAGTTCAGGTCGAGGGCGTCGGCTCCAGGTCGAGGGCGGTCGGCGCCTGAGGGCGTCGGCGCCCCTCTCGAGCTGCTGCGCGCACAGCTCGAGCACGGGCTCCCACTTGCGCGCGCCACTCGTCGCCTGGCACGCCTCCGCGAGCACCCGGAGGGTCGCCGAGCCACCTGCGTTGCACCTCTGGCCCACCAGCCAGCAGCTGCCCCGCGGCGCCCGCGCCACCCGCCCAGTGGAGCGGGCAGCTTGCGGGCACAAGGAGAGCAGGTGCGCCTTCTCAGGACAGCCCACAAACCACGAGAACGGTGAGATTCGAACTCCTCTACTGGAGGCCTCCTAAATGGGCCCCTGATAGATGGGGTCGGAGGATCGCGCAACATCGCCGGTGCATCGGCGATGCATCGGCGATACATCCGTGATGCATCGGCGACGTCGGCGATGTATCGGCGAGGGGAAACTCGGGCTCCACGTCGAGCCGCATCGCCGATGCATCAGCAAAGCAGCGCGATCCCCCGAGGCCATCTACTCGGACCCCATCTGGGTGGCCTAAGGTCCACCTCATCCCCCCTCACCATCCCCATCCTCCAGGCCTCGGAAAAAAATAGCGCGAACACTCATGCCACATTCAGCCGTGAACGCCTCCCCCTCCCCCCAATGCTCAGAGTTGGCGGTGGGTCTGAGGAGTTGCACCCCGACCGCAGTCTCCCTCGCGCGGGCCAACTTTGAGTTTGGGGGGCAGGGGGGTGCTCACTCATTGTTTCCCTCTGCCCTCCCTCAGGGAGGGCGCGGGTCTCGCCGTCCCTTGAGCAGGGACCGACCGTCCCGGCATTCCTCTAGTCCTACCACGAGATCTTCTTAGAACCCAAGAATGTTCTAAGAACGAAAACACGGTTCTTAGAACATACACCCGATGTGACAAAACAAGACAGACTCCACCAGAAATGTTCTAAGAACATTTCGTGCAAACCACGAAAGGCTCTTAGAACATTGTTTGGTAGGGCTACAGGCGAGCCAAGACGCTTCGCCACTGGTTGAATCCCCGCGGCTCTGGCCGCCCCGGGCCTTCTGCTCGGCAGGCGTGGAGCGCCCCCGCCGCGCCAGGAGCGCCGCCGCGGGCTGGCTCGGGGCCCGCGGCAGAAGTCCCGCGGAGGCCGGCGGAGAGCTGCTCGTCAGGGCCAGGCGCACCGTGGTGCCGCTGTGGACGTTGACGTAGGCCAGCAGGCGCTCCGCGTGCTTGCCGTCGGCGGATCTGTTGAGCACCACCTCCTCGCAGAGCGTTCGCACCTCTGGGTCGATGTCTGCGCACCGAGGCAGACATCCCGGCTCCGCGAATGCCAGGTTGACCCCTCTGGGGATAGCTTGCCGCAAAAACACGGCGTGAATCGCGTCACGTATCATGCTGAGACCACGGAACGGCAACGACAAGTTGCCCAGGCCCGCAACGCACGACACGCCCGGGCACGTGCTCTTCACCTCTCCCACTGCGCTGATGAAGTCGGCCGACGCCTTGCCGATATCCAGCGCGGTGGTGGCGCCCAGGCAGCAGTCGAAGATGATGTCCTCTGCGGGAAACCCCAGCCTCGAGCGCAGGAGATGATAGCTGCGCTGGCAGGCGCGGACCCTGCCTTCGCGGCTCTCCGGGAGACCCCCCTCGTCGATCGAGAAGACGACAACGGCCGCGCCATGCCTCTGGCACTCTCTGGCCGCCAAGACGAACTTCTCTTCTCCAGACAGCAAGGAAAGCCCGTTCGCGATACACTTCCCGGGGGCGCTCTGCAGACCCGCTAGGATCACCTCTAAATTGGAGGAGGTGATCGACAGTGGCAAGCCGCGGAGACTTGGGTGGCTCGAGCACGCGGAGACAAATTTGGCCATCAGGGCACCCTTGGCGGCAAGGGACGGGTCCTCGACGTCCGCATCGAGGTTGACGTCGATGATGTCGGCACCACGGTCCGCCTGCTGGGCGCACAAGTCGACGGCAGACCCGAAACTGGCCCCCGAAAGGGCGCCAGAGAGTGAGGTCTTGAGGGTGTCGACGAGCGCCTTGAACTTGGCGCTGCCCATAGACGCACACTGCTGGCCGATGACTCGGAAATCCGCGTCGCACGGCGTCGGGCCCCCCGTCAGGCCAGACAGCTGCAGGCTGGACTCGGCAGGGGCCTGCGGCTTCCGCGGCGGCGCGGTGCGCAGCGCTCCCACCAGCGCAGCGAGATCTGCGGCCGAGGTGTCCGCGCCCCCGCCGACAAAGTTCAACAGACCTCTGGCCGCCAGCGCGGAGGCGTCCGCAGCCATGGCAGCGCTGCCCAACACCGCCGCGCACCAGCCGCGCGCGACGTCCGGCAGCGCCTCGAGGTGCCCCGGCGCACCCGCCGCGCCGAGCGCCAGGGGCCGCGCGTGCCTGAGCGCAACAGCAAAGGCGGCGAGCGAGCCGCCCGAGGGCAGCGCCCCGCCGTCCCCGGTGGAGGCGCAGACGATCACGGGGAGCCGCTGCCTCTTCAGCCTGAGGGCCTCGGGTGCACCCCTCGAATCCGGCCGGACCCACGGCGGTCTGGTCTTCAGTGGCTGCCTCCCTCCTCCCACCCCCCTCGGCCACCCCTCCTCCAGGTCCGCCCTGCTCCCTCCTCGTCCCTCCTCCTCCCTCCTTCCCTCTGGTGCATGGCCCGCCCCAAAAGCGCGGAGACCCCGGCCGATCATGGGCCGACCGACCACCCTAGTCCCGCTCGGTCGACGTCTTGGCTGGGACTGGCCCGACAGACTGGGACCCGGCCGACCAGGTCGGGGCTCCCTGAGCTCGCGGCACATGCGTCGGCGGCTGCGACGGCGGCCTTGGCGCCGAGAGCGCTGGCAGCCTGGTCTACGAAGAGCAGGTCGGCGCCCCCGTCCATGAGGCCCCGGACGGCCTCCTCTGATGAGTGGAGACCAGCGCGGAGGAGCTTCAGGTGTCAGGGGGGGGGGCCGACGGGAGTGGCAGAGGGAAGCGGTGGAGGCCTTCACGCGCGCGCGAGACTTCGCGCGACGCGCTCGACGTCGGTGGCGGCCGCAGAAGGCGGGCGCGGGGACCGCGACGGTGTGCGGCTCGGCCTCTCCGTGGCCCCACCATGTGGCCGAGACCGGCGCGCTCCCCCCCAACGCCAGCCCAAAAAATCCCTGCGTCGAGGGAAGCCGACCGATGTCCGGGGGCGGCCAAGGAGGGAGGCGTCCAAGAGGGGGGGGGTCGCAGACCACTGCCCACTGCACGTGCACGGGCGAGGGGGGGACGAGGGGACGTATTGAAACTCACGCGTTCCAACCAGAAAGAAATCGAGCAACGTCGCAACCGGGTCGAAGGGAAGCCCCTTCACTTTGATCGCTCCCCAGCTAGGGGGGGGTCCCCTGGGGAGGGTCTCGGGGCGTGTGTGTCGGCGTGCGGGGTCCTGGGGGTTCTGACACCCCCCACGGAAGGGGGCACCCCTCCCTGGGAGAAGTTTTCGGCTCCAGAGTGTCAGCGTCGTCGTCGTCGTCGTCATCGTTCATGGTCGGCGGCACCTGCTGTAAGGCCTTCGCAATTCGCCGGCCCAACGGGCCAGAGGAGTGCTAAGATCTCCGGTAACTACTTAACGATATTTCTACTTCGCACACGCGGGGCGGCCCCTGGGGGGCCCCGGACGAAAAGTACCCCGCCCGATCCCCGGCTGACCCCCGGGCGATCCCCGGGGGGGGGCTATTTTCCGCCACCTCTCACGAGGATCGTGGCCTCCGAGGGGGGGGCTGCCAACGACTACCCCCCCTCGCCCCAAGGGGCCCCCAAGAGCCCCCCAAGAGGCCCCAGGGGAGCCCAATACGCCGCCAAGGGGCCCCAAGACGCTCCCAAGAAGCCCCCAAGAAGCCCCCAAGACGGCCCCAAGAGGCCCCAAATAGCGCGCCAGGGCCGGCGGAATGAGCGAAGCGATTAACAAGAACAGGGGCCACTACATCCGAGAAGATCATCGTGGACCCGGCCATGCCATCCACATACCCCCCGTTGGCCGCCCCCGACATGGTTCGGCCAGCGCCTGCGTGGCTGGTTCCGGAAACCCTGAATCCAAAAATGGTGGCACCTGTCGGGGGGAGGCGCCTGCTTTGCTCCCGCCGGCTTCCGCCAGCGGACCCGCCGCCGGCTCACTTCCGCCGGCCTCCCGCCGGAATTCGAAATGCGCCGCAGGCGATGCCCTCTGTCTGGAGCGCCTCACCTGCACTGGAGGCCAATCCACAAGGAGCCTTCCACAAGAGACCCAACCCTGAGCTGAGATTCCAGAACGTCCATGGGTTTTCGGTGCGGGAACGCCACGCTGTCCATCGCAGAACCATCGAAACCCAGGAAATGCTGGGCACCATGGAGGCCAGCAGGGTGCTTCTTGGCATGGGCCCCCGCTGTAGTTGTTCCCTCCCCCTGCTCCTCGTAAGCCTTATACATGTCGGTCCACCCACCGCCGAGGGGCCCCAACGTGCCCGCGACGAGGCGCGGACGCGCTGGCTGCAGCTGCGTTGCCTCCGCAGCGGCTCTCTTGGCGATCTCCGCGGCGCGGCGGTTCATCTCATACACCATGTGCTGCATCCTGTAGCCAGCCTGGCCCTCGCGCGTGCAGCCGAGGGTGATCGTCCTGCAGATGTCCGCGCCAGCAAGGAAGTACTCCTGACAGAACTGGGAAGCTTGTGAACGAGACGCCGCACTGCTGCCGAGAGATGTGCGCGAATTTCGAGCGTTGAAGAGACGGGTTCTCCACGGCAGTTTCATGTCACGACAACGTCGGCGTTGGTTTCTGACGCGGCACTGACGTTCAACCTTGAGCGATCGAGACTATCGGATACCGCAAGTCGCTCGAATTGGCTGATTCCTGGCCGCTGGCGCGCTGGGGGCCGCCGCGGGGCCGCTGGGGCGCGATCCTGCCGCCAAACTTCCGAGCTCCCTAGAAGCCCAGGAATCCGCAGCCCCCCCCCTCTGGGTGTGGGGTGGTGCTGCGTCGCCGCCGCCGCCACCGCCGCCGCCGCCATCATCGTCGTCGTCGTAGTCGTCGTCGTCGTCGTCGCCGCCGCCGCCGCCGTCGTCGTCGTCGTCGTCGTCGTCGTCGGCGTCGTCGTCGTCGCCGTCGCCGCCGCCGCCGCCGTCGTCGTGGTCGTCGTCGTCGTCGTCGCCGTCGCCGTCGCCGCCGCCGCCGCCGCCGTCGTCGTCGGCGTCGTCGGCGGCGGCGTCGTCCGTCGCCGTCGCCGGCCGCCGTCGCCGCCGTCGTCGGTAGTCGTCGTCGTCGTCGTCGTCGTAGTCGGCGAAGTCGACGCCGCCCGCCGCCACCGCCACCGGCGCCGATCGCCGCCCGTTGCCGTCGTGATCGGTCGTCGTCGTCGGTCGTCGCCGCCGTCGCCGTCCGGTCGTCGTCGCCGCGCCGCCGCCCTCCGCGTCGTCGTCGCGTCGGTCGTCGTCGGAGTCGGCTTCGTCATCGTGGTTTTCGTCGCCGTCGCCATCATCCCGCCGCCGCGCCGCCGCCATCGTCGTTGTCGTCATCGTCGTCGTCGTCGACGGC